>BSBK01004516.1:0-563728 GCA_027943335.1 Chamaecyparis obtusa
TACATATATATAAGTATATGTATATATATATATATTCTTACACCAAGAAAAAATATTCATCTATTTTCTACGGCAGAAAATACCCATCTAGATTTCAATGGTAAAAATAATTTTTCAAATATATTAACTCGTGGCTTCAAAATACTTGTAAAATCAAGTGGATTTATTTTGTTTCCCATATATATATATATATATGGCAAAATATTTTCCTTCAAGTCCGATGGAAATTCTTGAGAAGGTAAACCCTTAAAGGCAAATATTGATAAGAGTCATAGATGGTGTTCTTTGTGGGGATGGAAGTGCATCGACCTCATTGTGTAGCTATGGATTGTTAATATTATGGCCTTTACAGAAAACATCCCCTTACTTGAGCAAATTGATATGATAAATAATAATAATAATAAATATTGGTTATATTTATTATTCATTGTTTATCAATATATATATATATATATATATATATATATATATATATATATATATATATATATATATATATATATATTTATATATGTATGTATGTATGTATGTATGTATGTATGTATGTATGTATGTATGTATGTATATATGTTGATTGAATTAATTGAGGGCCCAAGGTTGGCCTCTTGGCTTTAATACTTAAATGGAATTTCATAAGACCAAGTCATCCTCCTTGCTAGTGAATTCAACTCATATATAAGGTGTTTGAATCCAAAGGAGAGAAGCACCAAAAACATAATGTGTCCTTCCCTCCTCAAGATTTGAAATTATGAATTCTTTGTAAACATTGCAGGGCAAATTCTTTTGTGCATTGCAGGGCGAAATCAATGATTTGATCACTTTCCATCTGCAAGTCGGAGCAGATTCTTAGAAGCAAATTCAATGTCTCCATTGACATCTGAATTAGTGAATTTAGACATGCAAGTTTGATCAGCATTAACAGAACCGGATTTAGGAATTCGGCTAGTCAAATTCGACCATTGAATATGAACAGATTGTGTTTTATATCAAGTCTACCACAGGCAAATACTTCAAAGGACAAATCATATACACCATCTTCAGCATAATTGTCTGATAAAAGTAGCATTCATTGGGACAAATTAGAGGTCTGATCTTCACTCCATATTTAGTCATTGGATACACTTAGGAGTGTTGGAGATCAAACTGGTTGGATCATGATTATGTCTCATTACAAGTAGACTTCATTATCATTTTTCTAAGGTACCTAGACTAGAGTATTTGTGCTTGACTTCCAGGTATCTTCTATTCCTCCTTGTTTATCATCACATGCTTAGTTTCGTTAGATCTCTATAGATTGATAATATTCCTAGGTAGAATCTGAAAAATACTAACATGGATAGCACCGTTTATTTTTTTAGCAATGTAAATGAATCAGACATAGCACAAAATTATATATATATATATATATATATATATATATATATATATATATATATATATATATATAATATATATATATATATATATATATATATTATGTGCTATGTTTTGTTCAAAATAGGTACTTTAAATTGACTTGTCCTTGTTTTTCTTCCTTCCTTTCAACACTAACAAGAAGGCTGTGAATAAGGAAGCCCATATGGAGTTCAGTGGAGGGAGGGAAGGAGGGGGAGGAGGAAGTGGAGGGAGGAAGGAGAGAAGAGAGAGAGAACATACCTTGTGATTTTAGTGAGTTGGATAATTTGCATTTTGCATAACCCTTTCACTCGGCTGGTGCAAGTGTTGGTTTTTATCATGTTGAAAGATGATCAAAATCTATTTTACACCCTTCCAAAATTTCTTGCATGAATTTGTAAATCTCCACCCATATGCTATTTGATTTTAGTGATGTTGGATAATTTTCAATCTACATAACCCTATCACCCAACTGGTGCAAGTGTTGGTTTTTATCATGTTGAAAGATGATCAAAATCTATTTTACACCCTTCCAAAATTTCTTGCATGAAATTGTAAATCTCCACCCACATGCTATTTGATTCAATCCATATTATTTATATTAACCATTATTTAACAACATGTTGGGATTTGTCTCAATATCATATACCTACTCAATCATTTATATATTGCACTATTATTATCTTCGATCTATAATTGATAAAAATATTGTTGGTTAAAAATGATAAAATAGAATAGTCCTTTTAATGGGAATTTGGGGATTGATTCCTTTAGGTTTGTAGGACCTTGGACATATGGTTTCCTATTCTAGGATACTTATGATGGAGTTTCTAGAGGTAATTTGGGTTCTCTAGGGCTTGGTTGCACAATCCAAGATTGTGCTTGTGATGACCCTTTCTGGTATGTTAGAAAATATTTGGTCATTAGCTAGAGAAGAAAGGATGATTTGATTTGTAGTTTTATAGAGGAAAGAGTGAAATGTAAACTAAAAATTTAAGACTATAATCATAGCATAGTTCATGGTGTTTCCCTTCATTGACATCTGGTGCACTGCAACCATTCCTGGGTACAAATATGACTAATAACTTAATCTTGTTGTTGTATAAGAGAAAAAACACTAGAATTCTGCCCATCACCATCATGATCATTAGAGGAGGGAAAATAAGAGCATAAAATGATAAGAGACAGAGAAATGACTACTACCACAAGAGATGCAATTATGTTATTTGCTGCACCTTAAAATCAAACATTGACATGCCCATTACATTTCTCAAACTAAAATCTTTTGCTAAAAAATGTGAATCCTTTTATGTGCAATTAAGATATGCATAATTTGCAGCATCATCATTTTCAAATGAATGGTTGTATTTGCAAATGCCAGAATATGATGTGATTAAAAAATATTTTGAAATGTTTGTTGTTAGAGGGCCGACCATAAATAAGAGAAATAGGAATGGACATGTTTTTGATATACAAAATCCATATAAACAATACTGCACAATGCAGATAAAAAAAATTATGTGTAAATCACTATTAAAAACCATAGAAAATTATCCCCTTAACATGTAGGACGTAGTAGAGCTACTGCCACTAATATTACTAATTTCTAAGGAGACCTTATAAGCACCAAACGACCTTATCCTAGGTGTTTCCTCTTCAGGAATCTACGTTTTGAGTATTGTACCCCTATTCTTGAGCCTCCTACAACAACTGTTATAAACCTCTTCATCTAGCACACACTACCTCTTAAAATGGATTTGTGAAAAAAGCTTCAGAGACATTCAAGCAAATGCAATTTGCAGGTGTAAAGCAAAATTCTATAACCTTAGCCACCATGTTCCCTCTTTTCTTGGAAAATGGGAGCTTTGGAATGGAGTTTTGGATATTGAATGATAGAGAATTTTTGTCAAATAATGTAGTTACAACCACCTGATACGCGCATCCAAAATATGGAAGCATACACAATGCACATGAATTGTTTGATAGAATGCCTAAAAGAGATGTGATCAGATTTGTTTACAAACTTACAAACTGAATGTAACTGGTAGGTTTAAAGCTAGAGTTGATAGCCATTACCAACATCCTCCTTGCCTATGCCAAAATGAGAGCTTTAAGAATGGTCATGGATATCCATCAAAGTATAATTGAAAATACTCTCCAATACAAAAAATGAGGCATGTTATTTCTCCCCATGATCTTTCTGTATAACAAAGAAAAATTAAACATTGATGACGCCCCAGCTCCTTTGTAGGAAGAGCCTGTGAGTATTGCACCACACCATCAAAAGCGGTTGCAGTAACATTATTTCATGTTAATTTTTTAATAATTTAAGATACAAGCACTACTACTATCATCCAAACATAAGTACTATCAATAGACATTAGATATCACAAGAAAATAGACTCATGCCATAGTAGTCAATTCGCATACGAGAAAATTAATTAAGATGTAAGACTATCATATATGAGCATATATTTTTAGTGCAATGTATTCCACATTTAGAATTGCATGTCTTCCAAGTTTCCTCCAGTATGAATAGATTAAGTAGCAGCTGTAGGGGGAAAGTTTTTGCTTTGGTATAATTTTTGTAACATTTTTCTACGCCCTACATTCTCTTTTGTCTTTGAGATTGTCCATCGTATCATCATCCATTTGTTGGAAAGACTATCATCACATTAATTATATAAATAATATATTTAAGATTATAAACTAATACTTGCTGTGAAAAATATCTCCTCCTTATAAATATACCTATATATATTGTTAATTGATTATTATAAAACCTACCACTTTGGCATCTATGTTCATCTCATTATCTATTTTTGCATGACCTAGTTTTGTAATGATTTAGTTTTATCAAATTTCTATATAGACACACCTTTTGAAGACATGCTCTAGTTTTCAATTGCCTATGTTTTGCTGGAGAGAAGAAACAACATATTGTGGCAAACAAGATTTGATATTTTTTGGATATAATCAATCAAAGAATTCAATTCTCTGCATATAATTAGAGTTTGTGTTTTCTTAAGATCGTTGTGTTACCCACCATGAATAAGTGAATAAAATTGGTATTTGTTTGAGCATGTATGTTTGTTGCCCTACATATTACTCATTTTTATACCTAAAAGGCTAAACCATATCTATGAGCAGTAACATAGAGTAGTTTAGGATCAAATCTATAATGGGTAGTCTGCGTCTTTCTCATTTGAAGAAAGAAGCCTCATTTTTCTTAAGGGAGAAGATGAAAATAGAAAGGCTCGTTCTAACTAATGTCACAAAATCTGACAGAATGAAATACTTGGAATTTATAAACGATAAGTATTTCATGTTTTATTAATGCACACAATTTTTTAAGTTTGTAATTCATGTTATACTTTTGGTTAGTAAAATATTGTATGATTCTATCATTGGTATTTTCGGTCGAGATAGTTTAGTGAGCTATTTGTAATCTCTCTCTGACATACCTTTAGGATGGAAGCACAAAAAAATTGCATTTAAGGGAGAAAGAACTTAATGCTTGCAAATGAAATGATGATTCAGACCAGATGCAGAGGGAGTCTAACATTTCAAAAGAGGGCAAGAAGCTGATGAACTTGAGCTTCAAAGGGAGCAGATGGTTCAGTCAACTTGTGACAATCTTGATCACATTGATTGAGAGGGAGTTCGCTATTGAAGGTGAAACATTTCTAAGGTAAACTTGATATAATTGATTACTATACTAATGAATCATGAATGTTTTTAATGGGCCTTCCCCCTGTGTAAATCACGAGGAAGTGATGACTTCCAAATGATTATCACTTATATTTGCAAAAGTTATTGGAAGGTGACGATCTTACAATAACTTGATCTTTTGTTGTGATAGACATCTTGCGATGGCTGAAATAGATCATGATAGATGGTATCTTCTATTGTGATAGACATCTTGTGATGGCTGAAATAGATCATAATAGATGGAATCTTCTATTGTGATAGACATCTTGTGATGGCTGAAATATATCATAATATATGATGTGAATGTTCTTATGGTAAATGCACATTACCTATGAACATTTATTGAGTACTTGATGGATATCATGAGACTTGATATTGTGCAGGCCATTACTATGAGCACTTGGTGAATATCACACGACTTGATATTCTGCAGGGCCAATGCTCCCGATATCATGAGATGATATCTTTATAAACTTTTGAGTACTTGGTGGACATCATAAGACTTTATGTTGGTAGGCCATTACTCTAAGAACTTGGTGAATATCATGCGACTTGATATTCTGCAGGCCAATGCTCTCGATATCATGAGATGCTATCTTTATAAACTTTTGAGTACTTGGTGGACATCATGAGACTTGATGTTGGTAGGCCATTACTCTGAGCACTTGGTGAATATCATGAGACTTGATATTTTGCATGCCAATGCTCCCGATATCATGAGATGATATCTTTATAAACTTTTGAGTACTTGGTGGACATCATGAGACTTAATGTCAGTAGGACATTACTCTGAGAACTTGGTGAATATCATATGACTTGATATTTTGTAGGCCAATGCTCTTGATATCATGAGATGGTATCTTTATAAAATTTTGAGTACTTGGTGGACATCATGAGACTTGATGTTGGTAGGCCGTTACTCTAAGCACTTGGTAAATATCATGAGACTTGATATTTTGTGGCCAATGCTCTCAATATCATGAGATGATATTCTTATGAATCTATGAGTTATGGTGAATATCACGAGACTTGACATTCCTAGTCAGACCATATCTTTGATATCACAGTAAATGTTATCTTCTGATCCTAATCATGTGTTTAATCTTCCCTAGCTAAGAGGGAGTGTTGATATTTTATAGCTTTAGTTGGATAAACACTATGAGTCAATACTAGTGAAGATATGTATATATATATATAGTATATATGAGATGTATATATATACTTATATAAATATTATTATTATTATGTAAATATTATCTAGAAATTAATAAAATACTCAAGAGATAATATATATATATATATATATATATATATATATATATATATATATATATATATATATATATATATATATATATAATATATATATATATATATATATATATATATATATATATATATATATATATATATATATATATAATCATACTTGTCATTATATTAATTACATAATAATGAATAGACATGTCCCATGAAGGGACATGTCTCTTCTTGGCTAATTCTCAATATAAATACAAGAGATTGTTGCATTTGGAAAACAGATACAATCAGATAGTGCTATTACATTTGCAATGATCCTAAAATGTTAACAGTATGATAAGGCACCTTTGATTGCATTGATGTGAGTAGCAAAGGCTTCATAGTCATATGATAGGTCAACTTTGATCACATCATTACAAGTAGAAAAGGATAGATAATTGTACAATAGGGCGAGAGATTCTCATAGCATTGGTATGGATAGCTATGCTAGATGGTTGTATGATCTATATATTTCTTTATTTTCTTGTGTACACACACACACACACACGTACCCAAAGCTACCCAAAGCCCCCAAAAAATTCACGTACCCAGTTACTGGGTTCTTGTACCCATACCTATACCCAACCCAATGACTTAGAAATTTTCTATTTAATGTTCCTAGTATTTTTTTCATTTTAGTATATCTTTTTATTTTGGTGTTCTTCATCATTCATATGTTGCTTCTATCAAGGTCATTCTTTATTCTTCTATAAAGGGTGCTTGAAAACATGTATTTATCTTGATGCATTTAGAGTGAATTGTTGGGGAAGAAATTCATCCTTCAGTTGATCAAAGTAAAAGATAATGAAGAATATAAAATTTAACTACATGTCATATGTGAGATATTGTATTTAAACAAAAGAGGTTGATGGAAGTATGGTTTAGCATATCCAAATGGATCCTACCCTTTTGAGAAGCTTGTACAATAAATGCTATAAATATTTGATTCCCTCATCAATTTCCACCTCTTAAAAAGTTAAATATGACAAGTTTATCAAAGTGTTTGGTTACTCCATTAATCATCATTTATAGTCGATCACCTATAGTTCTTGATGCTTGAATATCACCACAACTTGAAGTGATTTGAATTTTGATAATTTTATTCATTCACCCTATTTAGAGTGCTCTTGAACATTTATTTCAGATTCTTAGTGAAAGGTCGTACTATCTCTAGCCATTATGATCCTAAAATCATAACATTGGAAATGCAGGCAAATATAATTTGTAGTTTTCCATGGTTTCAACTCCATGTGATATTCCTTTTACATTAATTAGACACCTATTTTTTAAATCTCTATGATATTGAAACTGATATTTTGGTTAGATGAACTCATTTAACCTTTAAAACACTAACTTATGGATTAGATTTTGGGTTCATGATGAGAGAATAAATTTGGGACCATAGATTTAGTTTTACGGTGTGCCTATTAGTGTCTAATGACAATTGCATGCAAGCTCATCGAAATGTGGCATATGATCTAATTTTATTTATCTTGATTTAACTTCATTGAATTATATATTTATATTTGTAATTCTATATTAATATTGGGATTACATTTGTCCTTTTATTTCATGCCTACCATTGGTGATGACATTAGACTGATTTTCACCATTGGATTCAATCTTGTTCTTTTCCCTTCATAAGGTGGTATTATACAATATTGTAAGTAATAATATAGTATTTACTATGTTTTATAATCTATTTTGTGGACTTATATGTATGATCTGATATAACATTTTTGCCCCCAATATAATGGTTGTTTAGCAGTTGTATTTATGAAATTCATATTTTTTTGTTTCCTCCACCTTATTGTTGTTATTTTATTGGCATTGAAGAGCCATATAGGATTATTTAATCTTTGTGTTGTGCTCTTGATTGCTATGAACAAGTTGATTATTGAGAATTTGATGAAGGTATTTTTTCTAACCTATTTTCTTGAGCATAGATTCTAGTTGATGGTTTGTTGCATATATTACTAAAAATGTTGCTCTTTGTGTTTGTAGGGAATGGAAGGATATTGTTTATATTTTTTCATGTTTTACATTTTATTGGAGCATAAAATCATGGGTTTAAACTCTAAAATAATAACTTATACAAGTCTTATATTTCATGTTGCAGTGTGGTCCTCTGATTCAAATTGGGTTCTGATTTGGTTCCAAAAATCTCAGAGACTGGCCAGTTTTAATGTGCAGGTAATCATTTTTAACTTATATTATTCTTTATTCTACATAAGGGGTGGTATAATGTAGAGAATTTATTAGAGTTTGGGTATCATACATCAATAATATAATGCCACATATTGATTTTTTTTCAGGTTTACGCTTCCACTCTTCCCATTTTGTGTGTTTCTAGTTGAGAAAGCAATTGCACATATTCATATCTATGAATGGGTAAGGAGAATAAAGTAGTTATAATTTATCATGTTACATTTTTTTGGATTTGTTATTACCTTAAATATTGTGTTGGTTGTTTTTTTACTTGTGGAGTAATTGGCATTTAAACTTATGCATCTTTGTGTTCTAGAAGTTATTTGTACTTACAAATGTATAAGGTTTATTTCCAATTGAAAATGTGTAGTTCTTATACTTAGTGTATGTTGAAATCACCAATCTTGGACCAGTTATAATATTGATTAAAATTCTTTAAGATTCTTAATTTGAATGAATTTAAGACAAGGAGGGGGGGGGGGGGGGGGGGGGGCGTGTTTGTGCAGGTTATCTTCACAAAACATTAGTAGAAGACACCATACGAGGCATAAAACCAACATCATGGCATTCAAATTAACAAGGTTATTAAGCCAACTACCTGATCCCATCGCTAGTTTTGCATGTTGTGTGTGGATTAACATAGATTAAGTTATAATAGTGCCCAAAGGGCCTTGAAATTAACCCAAGAATTAAGATACAATAATTTTTCTATCATATTAATTATATTACATAGAGAAGTGCTAGTTTCCATAGGTATATATCTATATATTTTACATGGTCATATACAAATAAATACATTTTGATACCAAGAAATATGCACACAATATGCTTACTTTGAGACAAGAATTGTAGATTATAACTTTTTAAATTAAATTTCATATATTAGTCTTAAAATATCTCACTTAAAGATCTTCTATGAGAAAAAAATCAAAAATTTGATGTTTAGGAGAATGTTTTTGCATGCACCTAGACCGTGATAATGTAAGTTAAAAGTTCAAATATGCAAAGAGTAAAATGAAATAGGGTTAACCTTACACCATCTTTATTTTCAACTTAAGGCCATGATATATGTAAAGATAATATAAGGAGTTAGAAAATTGTAATTGCAGGTGAATAAATTCAAGAAATTCCTAGAAGCAAGGAATAATATATATTATACCTTGTATATAACATAAAAGCAGAGAATAGAAGTAACAAAAATATATTCTCCCGATGGTTCCCTCTCCCACTTGAATTGCGAATTGAAACTCAAAGGATCCCCAAATATCTATGGTTGTTGCTTCTAAACCTCCTACTTCCAATATAGCTAGGGATTTGTCTACTTCAAAGTTTCCTACTTCTGACACGGCTAGGGATTCTTCTACTACCAAGACTCTTGCTTCTGACATGATAGGGCCTCTAGTTCTTTGCCTACTGGTGGTGGTTGTTTGTCCACAAATTTTAGTGCTAGTAATGGTGCTCATGGTGTGGTAATTGATGCCTCTATGCCTCCTTCAATGTAAGGCTCATAATATCCTGTGTTGGAATCTACAAATATCTATGTGGCTTCTGTTGTGCCATCTTTGGCTATGGGTGTGAAGAATACCCAATGTGGGATGCCTTCCTCTATTTCTAGGCTTTTGGATGAACATGTTATGGCCAAGGTTTCTCTTGGTGCTACTCTGGGCATTGGGAAAGTTCATGAAGGGATCTTTTGTTGAGTTGATGTTAGGGTTTTCCCTATTTCTAAGGGTATTGTCAATTATTTAGATGTGGAGACAAAGGAGGAAATAGACCATAATAAAAAAATTTCTCCTCTCATGATGTGATCTATCAGTTTAGGGGAATATGACCTAGTCTCCCTCAACTACATGCTTGGATCTCTCAACATTGGGAGCCTCTCATCTCTGGTATGATACATATTTGCCCTATGGAGAGGGATTTTTTTATTACTAAATTTGATAATGTTGAGGACATAAATAAATTTTTGTGTGGTCATTTCTTTAGTTGGGAAGATATATTCTTTCTTATGATGAAACCTTGGCATGCTAATTTTAATCTTTCCTCTGAAACATTTAATAAGATTCATATATGGGTCTATCTTCCTTATCTCCCCCTCTATCTTTGGGTGGACTCTCTTTTGGAGATAGTGGGAGATACTCTTGGGGATTTTTTGATGGTTGATATTGAATCATCAAATATTAATCATTTTACTCCTTCCCATATCCTAGTTGATATGGATGTGTCTAAGGGTTTTCCAGCTAAAATCTTAATCAGATCTTTGAAGGGTCATTAGGCTCAACCTTTGGACTATGAAGGGATTCCTTTTAGGTGCAGAAGATGTTTCAAGACTAGTAATGTGATGCAGGAGCATCTTGGGTGTAAGTGCAATCTTGCATCACCCAAAAATATTTTTGTTTTTGTATTCAATAAGGGCTATCTTGTGCAGAGCTGCTATTTATGGAAACTTTCTATTTTTAGTAAGTTGGTCATATGATCTCAAAATGTTCTAATTTTACATGTGGAGGTTCATCTTAGTCATATCAGCCTGCCAGTAAAGTTTCATGGCTAGATTAGGTCTAGTTTTGAAGATATTGAAGATTTTCGGTATTGGTAGTAGGGTACATAAACTTTGAACTCAATTTTGAAGGTTTTAGAGGCCTCGGATGAGGTTGAAAATTTGGGTGACAAGCGCTTGCATGAATCAAGCTTGTAGAGCGCTTCGTGGCCTTTCCAAAATTGGGTTATAATAGTCAATTAGGTCAATTGATGATGACTTATGGTCTCCAGAAGTCAGGCCACCTGAAATGGCAAAAAATAATTTTTCCTTCAAAATTTATGTTTGAGTTTCAAAAGTTATTTTGAGCTGACTTTAATGTAATAAATTGAAAAATAAAATAATTCTAAGTTGGTTAGCCCTAAGGGCTAAATTTCTGGAACCTTCTCGGCAGTGGAAAATGCCTATATAAAGAAGGCCCGTAGTGTTGTCTAGGGCAGTTCTGGGTAGTAGATCTGGGTATTGATTCGAGGCTTTGTCCTACATAATATTGTAAGGGAATGGCCATTTGGATTTTCATATTGTAATTCTGAAAGTTTTTAATTCCACATTTGTGGAGATAATAAGAAGCCAATTTTCTATTCTTGCATATGGTTGTTGTTTCTCTATTTTTGTTATGTGTTTGTGGTATTAAAGGGAGCACCCTTCATCATAATGTTGCTACACAATGTGGTCTGGAGAAAAACAAAGTGTCTACCTTATGATGGAAAGGTTCTTTTGTACAACATTACATGATTGTGAATCAATCTGAAACTCAAATGAATTTCTCGTAGGTGGTTGTGACAGATTGTCAGCGTCTTGTGGGTTCTTCGATGACTGCTCTAGTTTTGGTTTGGGGGGGGGGGGGGGGTTTGAGGAGGGTGTTCCTCTTTTTTTATCTACTAATTATGTTGGTACAATGGTGGAGGTTGGTCCTCATCCTTTTGTCCCTCCCATTATATCTAAGACTAGTATTGGGATGGTTGGTGTTGCTAGTTTTGCACCTGTTGTGTCTTAAAATTTTGTTGCCCATGATAGGGCTCTTGATAGGGATTGTGATTTAATTATTGATAGTGTTTTTGGAGTTGTTTCTCTTGTTTTTTCTAGCCCTATCTCTCAGGATTTTGTTGGCCCTTTCTCTTGTTCTTTTGTGGGCATTGCTAGTCTTCCCTCTCTAGGTGTTGGGAATTCGGCATTGGATTCATTGTCTTAGCAACTTATTGATACTAAGGTGGAAGTGGGTTAGACTATGGTGAAAGTAAAAAATATAAGATATCTTCACCCTCTTTTGACATGACCCCGCATTCCCACAAGGGAAGGGATAAAGGTAAATCTTAAAGGTTTCTGGTTGTGGGTGTTGGGGCTGGAGTTTTCTCTAGTTCTTATTTTGTTTTTGGGTTGCATGTTAGTTTTTTCATGCTATGTTTGTCTAAGGTTGTGGGAGCCTATTGGTAAAACCATCATCTTGGTCTTGATCCATTCCTTGATGTGGGCATTCATGGAATATATTTTGTGACCATTTTGTAAAGGGTTTCGAGTCTCTTCAAAATTTGTTTTATCATTAATAAAAATAAAAAACATAAAAGAAGAGAAGGGAATTATAGGAAGGTCCTTGGAGGGGCCAAAGTAGGTTAAGATGGATCAAAATTAGATAGTCTCATCACCAAAATTGTACACTCCTTCAGCTTGCATGCCTTCGACAAAAGTAACAATGAAATTCTAAACATTTGATGATGATTTACTTCACCCAACCAACCGCCTTACAAAGAGCTCCAAGAAACATCTAGAAGGTAAGGTTGAATAAATAAAGTGACTTATTTGATTAGTTTATTATTTTCATTGTGTTTTACAATTAAATTAATTAATTCATGAAGTCATCCTTAGGATATAAAAATTAATTTTTGGGCAACTTAATTAATTAATCAATTTAGTCGCTTTTGAAAACTTGGGGACATTACAATCCTCGCAACCTAAAGATTCCTTGCCCTCAAGAAATCTACCATCAAAATCAATTTTCCTTTGAAAGCAAGCACCAGGATTGCAAGACAATAATGGAGGCCAAAATGAACACCTATTGAATGCTCTATGTTGCACCATGACCTCAAGTACTACCTATACTACCTCCTTAATTCTGTTGGATGCAGGTTGATAGAGCCTTTGAATGTAGTTGGCTAAATTTCAAATATTGTGCAAATATTCATCAAGTTTTCATTGCTCCACTCTAATGTAAAAAATATTATGTTTGAAGTTGAGAATTAGCTTGTCATGATCCCACTAAAGTAATGCACCAGACATGTCAATGTCATTTCTAGGGTTTGCAAAACATCACGCTTATCCTCCCTCCTATGATTAGAGCTCCTTAACATAATGGAAAACCAAGGTAAAAGTTTGAGAAAAGTATAATAGGGTGTTTGGATCATCCTTCCTTTCTAAGCCTAAGGGAAGGGTATCCTTGCGTGCCCTTGGCCTCATGCTTAAAAGGAGACCTCCCAACAATTTCTCCCTCCTTGTATTGCCTTATTATCCCTACCATGATTGACTACACTAAACATATAAGAGTTACACATTATTGGATGTTTTCTCCAAATAAAGGGTGATATAAAAATATTATATTCATACACATTATTTATAAGAAATAAATCATAAATATGACCATTATTCATAAGGCCCACTATGATGTTTATTATAAGAACTAATACTTATGTTACAACTAGCAGTTGTCATTGCACTAAAAGATCGACCTATTAATGTCTGATACAATTACTAGACTTATAGAAGATACATGAGGCTATTAAACTATCTCACAAATCTTGGAGGGCGAGGTTGGAGGTTAGTCCAACAATCCCCCCTCAATGTCACCCAAGGTGATTCGCACCTATGACCAAGCTCTAATACCACTTGTTACAACTAGTGGTTGTCGTTGCACCAACAGATCAACAAGTTAAAGTCTGATACAACCACTCAACTTATAGAATACACAAGAGTTTGTTAAACCATGTCACAAATCTCAAAGAGGGACATTGGTAGTTAGTCTAACAATTTCATACCAATTTATAATAATATTTTAATTCTCTATACTATTATCCATTAGATGGTTGAGAAGTGACGATATAATAAATGCTAATTTGACATGTTGATAGATGGTGGTTGAATGAATGTTAATTTGATAGAGTGGCACTTAATTAATGAATTGTATGTATTCTTGATCCCAAGTTGAAGTGATGATTGATGTGAATTTGATTATTGTTTTTTTAATCTTTCTAATTGATTAATTGCTTGATTTCTTGGGAGATAATGGAGGAAGGATAATGATTTATAATTCCTACTTCAATACTTGGAATGAAATCTCCTTTATACTCTATTGGTGAAAAGGTCACCACCATTCATAAGATTTGAGTCACCACAACCTGCATGGGTAACATAGTTAGATTAGGTCATGGCTTTTCTCCCTATTTGTATGAGGTTTGACTCTGAAGCTGGGGCTTAACCAATGCACATGACTTGTAGGCTATTACGTTCATACTTAGAAAACTAGTCTTGTCTTAGCTCACGCCTTCTTCAACGCCATATGGCAATATGTAAGACCAAGTAAGACAGGTTGGACATTAGGCTAAGTCACAAGAATACCTCTGAGTTAACAACAAAAAATGTCACCACTTTTCATTGTTGCCTTTGTGAATAATATATTATACCTGACATTGATTTCACTTAAATGTACTCTTAAATTGAAACCTTCTCCCCTTTACATCTTCCAATGTGGGGGAGAGTCACACATTTTCATCATATTTTCCTTTATTAATCATTACAACCTTTCACAATTACCACCCTTCAAAAGAGTCACAATTTTTTTTTACGAGTGTCACAACCTTTCATAACTTTGTATTTTGAAGGAGTTACTTCCTTATTCTCTTCTTATTCATTTTTCCCTTGAATTAGTATTTAGAGGTCTAGCCATGCCTCAAATCACCCCTAACTAAACCCTAACTTCAAAATATTTAAGATCAAGGTAAGACATGTTGGGCACTAGACTGAATCGTGGGGATACCTCTAAGTTAACAAAAATAAAGAATTGAGTTACCACTTTTCATTATTGCTTTTGTGCATAATATATTATACCCCACATTGATTTCACTTGATTTTCTTCCTAAATTGAAACCTTCTCCCCTTTATATCTTCTAATGTGGGTGAGAGTCACACCTATTCATCATATTTTTCATTTGCAATCATTACAATTTTTCAAAATTTCCACTCTTCGAAAGACTCACAACCTTTCACCATTTTTGTCTTTTGCGAGTGTCACAACCTTTCATAACTTCGACTTTTAAATGAGTCACTTCCTTATTTTCTTCAAGATTACTCATTTTTCTCTTCCATTAATTCTTAGAGATCTAGTCTTGCCCCACTCACACCTTCTTGGACCCCAACTTGGCAATATGTAAGACCAAGGTAAGGCAGGTTGGGAATTGGGCCGAGTCATAGAAATACCTCTGAGTTAACAAAAAAAGAATTGAGTCACCAAATTTCATTATTGCCTTTATGAATAATATATTATACTCTGTATTTCATATAAATATCCTTGTAAAATGAAAACTTCTCCCCTTTGTATCTTCCAATGTGGGGGAGAGTCATATCTCTTCATCATATCTACTCTTAGAAAGAGTCACAACCTTTCACAACTGTCACTCTTCAAAAGATTCACAACCCTTCACTATTTTTGTCATTTGCGATGGTCACAACCATTTATAACTTTACCTCTTGAATGACTCACTTCCTTATTTTCTGCTTATTCCTTTTTCTTTTCCATAAATCTTTAGAGGGTCATTCTTGTTTTAGCTCACCCCTTCTTGAACCCCAACTTGGAAATATATAAGACCAAGGTAAGGTAGGTTGAGCACTAGGATGAGTCATGGGGATACCTCTTCTTTAACAATAAAAAGAAGAATTGAGTCACTTCCTTTTCATTATTTTCCTTTTTGAATAATATATTATACCCCACATTGATTTTACTTGAATGTTCTTTTAACTTGAAACCTTCTCCCCTTTGTATCTTCCAATGTAGGAGAGAGTCACATCTCTTCATCATGTCTATTTTTTGCAATCGTCACAAGATTTCACAATTGTCTTCCTTCAAAAGAGTCACAATCATTCACCATTTATGTCATTTGTCAGTGTCACAACCTTTCATAACTTTTCCTTTTGAAGAAGTTACTTCCTTATTTTTTTTCTATTTCTTTTATCTCTTCCATTTATTCTTAGAGGACTAGTCTTGGCTCAGTTCACCTCTTCTTGAACTCCAACTTAATAATATTTAAGACCAAGGTAAGGAACATTGGACATTGAGCTGAGTCACAAAGATATCTTTGAGTTAACAAAAATAGAATTTAGTCACCACTTTTTATTTTTGTCTTTGTGGATCATATATTATACCGCACATTGATTTCACTTGAATATCATAAAATAAAACATTCTCCCATTTATATTTTCTAATGTGGGTGAGAGTCACACTTCTTCTTATCTATCTTTCATAATAATCAGAACACTTCAGAAATGCCACCTTTTGAAATAGTCGCAACCATTAACTATTTTTTTCCTTTTCAAGTGACACGAGCTTACATAATTTTTCTTTTAGGAGTCACTTCATTATTTTTGTTCTTATTTATTTTTCTTCAATTAATTCTTAAAGGTCTAGTCTTTCCTCAACTCACCCCTTCTTGAACCCCAACTTGGCAATATGTAAGACCAAGGTAAGGCAAGTTGGGCATTGAGCTGAGTCATGAGGACACCTTTGAATTATAAAAAAAAAATTACTCACCACTTTTCATTGTTGCCTTTGTGAATAATATATTATACCCCACATTGATTTCACTTGAATTTTTAATATGAAACCTTCCCCTATTTATACCTTCTAATGTTAGGGAGAGTTATACCTTTTATTCATGTCTTATCTTTGTAATCTTATATTCTTTAACCTTATACCTTCTTATATTTTTGTGACTATCACAACCTTTCCTAACTTTTCCCTTTGAATGAGTTACTTTTTTTTTTCTTATTCCTTTTTCTCTTCCATTAAGTTTTTGAGGGCTAGTCTTGGCTCAATTCACCCTTTTTTGAATCTCAACTTGACAATATGTAAGACCAAGGTAAGGTAAGTTAGGCATTGATATGAGTCATATGGATACCTTTGAGTTAACCAAAAAAATGAATTGAGTCACCACATTTAATCTCTTTCTTTTGTGAATAATATATTATACCTCATATTGATTTCATTTGAATGTCCTAAAATGAAACCTTCTCCCTTTTTTATCTTCTAATGTAAGGAAGAGTCATATCGTTTAACCATATCTTCTCTTAGAAATGGTGATAAAATTTCATAATTACCACTATTTGAAAGAGTCACAACCTTCACCATTTTTATCATTTGTGAGTGTCACAAGCTTTCACAACTTTGTCTTTTCAAAGAGTCACTTCTTTATTTATTTATTTATTTTTTTCTCTTCCATTAATCTTTAGAGGGCTAGTGATGCAGAAACATCCTGGGTGTAAGAGCAATCTTGCATCACCCAAAAATATTTCTATTTTTGTATTCAATAAGGGCTATCTTGTGTAGAGCTGCTATTTATGGAAACTCGCTATTTTTAGTAAGTTGGTCTTACGATCTCAGAATATTTTGATTTTACATGTGGAGGTTCATCTCAGTCACATCAGCCTGCCAGCAAAGTTTCATGGCTAGATCAGGTCTAGTTTTGAAGATATTGAAGATTTTTGGTATTGGCAGTAGGGTACAGAAACTTTGAACTTAGTTTTGAAGGATTTAGAGGCCCCAGATGATGTCAAAAATTTGGGTGACGGGTGCTTGCATGGGTTAAGCCTGTAGAGTGCTTCGTGGTATTTTTGAAATGGGGTTATAATAGTCAATTGGGTCAAATGGTGATGACTTATGGTCTCTGGAAGTTGGGCCACCTGAAATGGTGGAAAATAATTTTCCTTCAAAATTTATGTTCGAGTTTCAAAAGTTATTTTGAGATAACTTTGATGTAATAAATTAAAAAATAAAATAATTCTAAGTTTGGTCGGCCCTTAGGGCTAAATTTCTAGAAGCTTCTCGGGTGGTGGAAAATGCCTATATAAAGAAGGCCCATAGTGTTGTCTAGGGAAGTTCTGGGTAGTAGATTTGGGTATTGATTCGAGGCTCTATCCTATAGAATATTGTAAGGGAATGCCCATGTGGCTTTACATATTGTAATTCTAAAAGTTTGTAATTCCACATTTGTGGAGATAATAAGAAGCCAATTTTTTGTTCTTGCATATTGTTGTTTTTTCTCTTTTTTTGTTATGTGTTTGTGGTATTAAGGGGAGCACCTTTCATCAAGTGGTATCAGAGCAAGAGTTCTTGAGTGTGTAAATAGATCACCGACTATGAGGCAGTTTGCACCAGGACTATGGTTAGGGATTTAGCATGCATTGTGAAAATACCTCCACGAAGGGAACATGGCGGAAGAGCTGGTGTTGTAACACCTGTAGTTAGAGTGCTCTAGAGACAAGTGCAAGCATTGCAAGAGGAGATTCACAGAGGAATAAATTTTAATGTCAGAGATGAAAGCAAGGATGAAGCTGAAGAAGAAGATCAAGAAGGAGAAGTTGAAGTTGTTACAAAGACCTAAAATTGAGGTTCCTACATATTCAAGAAATCTTAACCCAGAAGAATTGATCAACTAGATCAATGAATGTGAAGAATATTTTGAGTATGAAGATATTGAGGATCTTGATAGGGTCAAATTCATGAAGGCTAGACTGAAAGGTCATGCAAAGATCTGGTGGCAAGAGATTCAATTGAAGCAAAATAGAAGAGGGAAAGATAAAATCACAAGATGGGATCGGATGGTGGATAAATTGAAGTGACAGCTCATCCCTGTTGATTATGAGCTTGACCTACTAAACAAAATGCAAAGTTTGAAGCAAGTGAGATGATCTGTTCAGGAGTATACAGAGGAGTTCTATTGAATCCTCATCAGAACAGGCCATGCAGAAGCTGATAAGGAGAAAGTTTCTTGTTACCTTAATGAGTTGAGGCCCAACATTCAGGAGGAGCTGCATTTGGTTCGAATGAATAGTATTCAAGAGGCATACCAGTTTTCCCTAAAAGTGGAGGAAAAGCTGAACAAGAATTTTGAGAGCAGACAAAATGGAAGAGGTCATGGTGGATGATTTGGTGGATGGTCATATGGAGGCCGAAATGAAGATCCGAAAAAGAAGGATGAGGCCAGTAGCAGTCAAAATCAGAGAGGAAATAATTCCAATCATTTCCAAGATTAGAATAATAGAGATCAGAGAGGAAGTGGAAGAGGACAAGGTTCAGGAAGAGGAGGCTTCTGTGGAACATGTTTTCACTATGGATAAGAAGGTCATAGGGCATTTGAATGTCCTCAACACCAAGGAAGGACAAATAGGAGGAATGAAGGCCAGGTTAGAGTTGCACATGTAGATGAAGATGCCAGATCATCAAATTTAGAAGATGCTGAAAGAGGAGAAACACTGATTAACAAAAGAGTCCTACTGAGTGGTGAGAATGAACCTGAACAAAGGAGGAGCTTGTTTCACACTAGATGCAAGTGTGAGGGTAAATGTTGTGATGTGATTATCGATAGTGGAAGCACTGACAATTTGGTGTCAAAAGAGATGGTGACAAAGTTGAAGCTCAAGAGATAGAAACACCCACATCCATATCCACTTGCCTGGGTGCAGGATGACCACAAGGTCATGGTCAGTGAACAATGCCTGGTAAAATTCAAGATCAGTGGGTACCAAGATGAGGTACTATGTGATATCATATCTATGGATGGATGTCATATGTTGTTGGGTAGACCATGGCAGTTTGACAGATGTGTTGTACACGATGGTCGTGTGAATACTTATTCCCTAACAAAGGATGGAGTGCAACATAAGCTAAAGCCATTGAAGGAGACCAAAGAAAAAGTATGTGGTAATGCAAGAATAACATTTGTTGATGGAAGAAAATTCCTAGATGGTATGAGGCATGAGCATGTGTGTTTTTCTTTAATTCCAAAAGCTGGTAAAGAAGAAGTAGAGGATGTACCTGTAGAGGTTGCAGATTTGTTGAATGAGTTTTAGGATATTGTATTTGATAATGTACCTGATGGATTACCACCAGTAAGGAAGATCAGTCATCAGATGGATTTGATTCCAGGAGCTAGTTTTCCAAACAAGGCAGCACACAGAATGACACCAGTAGAAAGTGAAGAGTTGAACAGACAAGTACATGAGTTATTGCAAAAGGGGTTGATTCGAGAGAGTTCGAGTCCCTGTGCTGCACCAGCAGTATTAGCACCAAAGAATCATGGAGAATGGAGGATGTGTATAGATTCTAGAGCAATAAACAAGATCACAATCAAGTATAGGTTTTCATTGCCATGAATGGATGATATTATGGATTGTTTGAGTGGAGCTGTGTATTTCTCAAAGATAGATCTGAAGAGTGGATATCACCAGATTCAGATCAAAGAAGGAGATGAATGGAAAACTGCCTTCAAGACAAAGGAAGGACTGTATGAGTGGTTAGTCATGCCTTTTGGGCTAACCAATGGACCGAGCACTTTCATGCGGCTCATGAATGAGGTTCTAAAAGAATTTTTGGGTAAGTTTGTCATTGTGTACCTAGATGATATTTTGATCTTTAGTAAGACATTGGAAAAGCATATGATGCATATTCGTATGGTGTTTGAGAAGCTGAGAGATGAGAAATTATTGATTAATTTGAAGAAGTGCAGTTTTGTGAAGAAAGATTTAGTGTATTTAGGATTTTTAGTTTCAACAGAAGGTCTAAAAATAGACCTAGAGAAGGTATAGGCTATCCTTGAATGGCCTACTCTAGGGAGTGCTACCAAGGTAAGATCTTTTCATGGTCTAGCTAGTTTTTACAGAAATTTTATCAAAAAATTTAGCAGTATTTGTGGTCCCTTGACTAAAACAATGAGAGGGGATAGAAAAGAGTTTAAGTGGACTAATGGGGCAGAAAAGAGTTTTCAATTGTTGAAACAAAAAGTTACAGAACAACCTGTTTTAGCACTTCCAGATTTTAATAAGGTGTCTCAACTAGACTGTGATGCTAGTGGTACTACAATAGGAGCTGTTATGAGCCAAGAAGGTAAACCTATTGCTTATTTCAATGAGAAGTTAAATGATGCCAAGAGAAAATATTCTATTTATGTTCAGGAATTTTATGCTATAGTTCAAGCATTCAAGAAGTGGAGACACTATCTGCTTCCTAAGGAGTTTGTTTTGTATACTGATCATCAAGCTTTGCAATATTTGAATAGTCAAGAAAAGTTGAATCAAAGGCATTTGAAATGGGTTGAGTTTTTGCAGAGTTATACATTTGTTTTGAAACATAGAAGTGGAAAGTCTAAGAGGGTTGCAGATGCGCTTAGCAGAAGACAACTATTGTTGACAGAGATGTAGATTGAGGTGGTTGGGTTCAAGGAACTTAAGAATTTGTATCCAGATGATCCTGATTGAAGGTTGGAAAGCTTGAAAAATATTTCATTTCACCAATCATGCTCATTTCAAATTCTATCTTTATTTCATCAACAAATTTATCACTAGCTTCATCTTTTCCTCCAAACATAATATCATAAACAAAGATAATTAAAATCAATAGTCCATTCTCAATTTCTTTCAAATACAAATTACTATCTACAATGCCTTTAGTAAATCCTAATTTTATCAAATACTTATCTAATCTTGCATACCATGTTCTAGGTGCTTGCTTCAGTCCATATAGAGGTTTGTTCAGTTTACATACCATGTCTCCTTGAGTTAAATGAAAACCTTTAGGATGCTCAATGTAGACTTCTTCTTCCAATTCTCCATTTAGAAATGATGACTTCACATCCATCTAATACACTTTGAATTTCTTATAAGCTGCATAAACCAAAAACATTCTTACCATTTCAATTCTTGCAACAAGTGTAAAAGTTTCTTCATAATCAATTCCTTCTTGCGATGACTATCCCTTACATACCAATCTTTCTTTTCTCCTTACAACTTCACCTTGTTCATTCATATTGTTTCTGAATACCCATTTAGTTCATATAACATTTTTATCTTTAGGTCTCAGGACCAATTCCCAAGTCTTGTTCTTCTCAATTTGATCTAGTTCTTCCTTCATTGCTTGAATCCAATTATCATCTTTATAGGCTTCCTCAGTAGTTTTAGGTTCAATTTGAGAAATCAAACATAGTTCTTCTTGTACCTTATTTCTTGTGAGAATTCCTTTTCCAATGCTTTCCAATAATCTGATCAACAAGATAATTCCTTGCTAGATTCTTATTAGGTGTCACTGTCTCAGTTCTCACTTCAACTTTGTGTTCTGATCTTGGTTCTTCTCTTTTCCTCAATGTAGTTCTCATTCCGCAAATCACTATCAACTTCATAAAACAATTCAATATTTTCTTGATCAATTCTAAGATGAACTTCTTCATCTAATTCATAATCAAGTATTCTTTCCTGAATTTTGAACTTCTCATCAACTTTAACATTTGTGCTATAAAAAATAGTCTTATTTCTTTTATTGAAACATCTATAAGCTTTTATTTTCAATGAATAACCAAGAAATATACCTTCATCACTTCTAGAATCGAACTTACTAATGTCATCATCTCTCTTAATATAATATTTGCTTCCAAAAAATTTGAAATACTTAACCAATGGTGCATGTCCAAACCATAATTCATAAGGTGTCTTGTCTGTGTCTGCTCTGATTTGTAATCTGTTCATTGTATATACTGCTATGTTCACTGGTTCTCTCCAAAATGTCTTTGCCAAATCATTCTCAAATAACATAGCTCTTGTTGCTTCAGTTACTGACTTGTTCCTTCTTTCTTCAATACCATTTTGTTAAGGTATTTTGGGAGCTGAAAGATATCTCTTAATACCATTCACTTCACAAAAAATATTAAATTCCTTAGAAGTAAACTCTCCACCTCTATTAGACCTTAAACATTTAATCTTAATTACAAATTCATTCTCAACTTTGTTCTTAATCAATCTAAACTTATCAAATGCTTTAGACTTTTCTTTAAGAAATGCTACCCACATCATTCTAGTAACGTCATCAACAAAAATAATTAAATACCTTTCACCATAGAATCCTCTAGTCCTTGTGGGACCGCTCAAATCTATATGAACAATTTCCAATTTTACTACTATGGTGAACTTCTTACTGGGAAAAGAACTTCTTTTCTACTTAGCCATAACACATTATTTTCATATCATGTTAGTAGGTTTCATAATCTTTGGAAAATCTCTTATTATAAATGTAGTACTTACTTTCACAATGTTATCAAAATTTATGTGACAAAACCTTTTGTGCCATAACCAGTTGTCATCAATCTTAGTAATCAAACATGTCATCTCAATAGGATTCAACCTAAATACATTACCTCTAGTTCTTGATCCAGTTCCAATCATATTACCATTCTTATCCTTAATCACACAATTCTTCTTAGTAAACCAAACTTGATATCCCTTATCAAATAACTGTCCAACACTCAAAATATTATGTTTCAATCCATCCACAAAGTAAACATCGATAGTGCTAGTCTTTCCATCAAGAGTAATAGATCATATTCCCTTTATTATGCAAGGTGCATTATTTCTAACTCTAACAATTCCTCCATCATAGTTGTTAAACTTTATAAATTTCCTCATATCTCTAGTCATATAATGTGAACAACCACTGTCTATCATCGAATCATTTTTCTTTCCTACTTGAGAAACTAAATCTTTTTCTTCTCTAACTTCAGTTTTAGATTTTTCTTCTTTTATTGCTACAAATCCTATTTCATCACTTTCATTATCACTTTCACTTAAGATTTTCTTAATGCTACCCTCAAATTCTTCATCATTAGTATAGCAACATTCTTTAGATCTTCTAGATTTAAAGTGTTATATTTCTTCACTCTCTTGGGGCATTTAGATGCGAAATGAGCATATTCTTGACAAGTCCAACATTTAAAGAATTTGTTACCTTCAGGTTCTCTTTTCACAAGCAAGGCAATTCCTTTCTCAATCTTCCTATCTTCTTTGATCTTAGATCTTCTACAACTGACATAATCTCCACTGACACTTGTACTTCTTGTCAAAGTAGGGCGAACACTAAGTGCACTAAATGTTGTCTCAATTCTAGGTAGCTCTGCTGACTTTCTCAAGCCTATCTCTGCTTCTTCTAATCTTCCAAGAAGGGTTTCTCTGGTAAACTTGTCAGTACAAGGTATAACTTGTTCAATCATCTACGATGTCTGCTTAAACATAGGGTTAAGTGTCTTTAAGATCTTCCATATGACTTCATCTTCTATTTTGTTTCCTTCACAAGCTTTGATACCTGCAACAATATCTGATATCCTACCAATACAACTTCTAACAGATGCATCTTCCATCATTCTTTCATATTCAAATAAACATATCCAATTATGTAATCTAACTCTCTTAGCATGTACATCACCTTCAAAAGTAGCTTGTAAAGCTAACAAAATTTTATAAGATGTCTTTAGATTTTTTACCTTATTGTATTCATTCTCTAGAAGGACTGACAAAAGTGCTTCTCTGGCAAGTATGTTACACATGAATAGATCTCTTTCCTTATCATTGCAATCTTCAATTTTTTCTTCTTCAATGATAGTCTTATCATTCTTTGTGATCAACCAATATCCTGGTCTTAAATATAGCAGATGTGTCTTCATCTTTTCTTTCCAAATGTCATAATTAATTCCATCAAACTTAAGGCTTTCTTTTCTAAAATGACTCACCATAGATCTCCTTAAGTTGTTAAACTTTTCCTTCAAGGACCTATTGCTCTGATACCAATTGTTAGAAAGTAAAGTCCACCAAGATAATTGAGAGGAGGGGGGGTGAATTAGTTATCAGATAAAAACAACTTATAATACCATTATCAGATTTCAACCATGTAACCAATATAAATAGCAACTGTAGAAAGATAAACATACACAATAATACAAGATATGTTGACTAGGGAACCTATTGATCGAAGAGTAAACCTTGGTGGGAATGATGCCCACAAAAGATGTACTAATATGAAAATTCCTTGTGAGAGGATGGATTCTGTTAGGAGTCTTATGAAATAAATTTAGTACATATTAGTCCCTATCAGGAGACTTTGAATCCCTATTAAAAGATTCTAACCCAGTTAAGAGTTATGGAAGGCAGAAGGACCCACTGTCCAAATAGCTTCAAAGGCAAGATTACTGAACACACTATCCAACTGATATCTATATTATCCAAACATAATAATTCTAATAATTACCGATCTCAGCAACTTATCTTCACTCCTTTGACTGTGCCAAATCGCACCAACTATTCTACTAGATCTCAATACCAGATTTGCTCAATTTACATACCCTCTTACAATATTAGAATCAACATATATTGCTTAATTCAAAAATTCATCTTCTAATTCATATTTCAATCAAGGAAAACAATCCTTCCTTTATACCACACTCAAATAATTAAAAAATGAGTCAGCCAACTAGGCTTAACCATTACAAAAATAAATCATTATGCGTTACACAATATTTCTTAACTACATAAAAAATGTTGACTTCCAAACTAAATAATTCTTCACACATGCGACCTATGGCTATGCTATCTCATCTAGGTCACCTCCGAAATATTATCAACCTCTATTCAACTCCGCATGTCCAAATTCTATCCCGATCAGGAGATATAATCCAGCTATCACAAACTGCTTCTCAAGAACACTGTTTGAATACTGTTTCCACTAAATTTCACATAATTGTCATCAATAATTAGATTTCTATATGTGCTCTCAAACATAACCTAAGGACATAATATAGAATTAGTCCTCAACTCCGCATAGCTTGATCTATAATTCTCCATGTGTGCTAATACAAACACTCTCTACATCTCTGCTATTCTGATGAGGGGTGCTCCCCTTAATACCACAAACACAACAGAAATAGAGAAACAACAATAATTTGCAAGAACAAAAAATGGGCTTCTTATTATCTCCACAAGTGTGGAATTACAAATTTTAGAATTACAATATGCAAAGCCACATGTGCATTTCCCTTACAATATTCTATAGGACAAAGCCTCGATTCATTACCCAAAACTGCCCTAGACAACACTACGAGCCTTCTTTATATTAGCAATTTCCACCGCCTGAGAAGGTTCCAAAAATTTAGCCCTTAGGGCTGACCAAACTTAGAATTATTTTATTTTTCAATTTATTACATCAAAGTTGGCTCAAAATAACTTTTGAAACCCAAACAAAAATTTTGAAGGAAAATTATTTTTCACCATTTCAATTGGTCCATCTTCTGGAGACCATAAGTCATCACCCATTGACCCGATTGACTATTATGACCCTAATTCAAAAAGGGTACAAGGAGCTCTACGACACTTGCATTAAGAAAGCTTCATTCAGCTGAAGTTTCGACTTCATCGGGGACCTCTAAAGCCTTCAAAACTAAGTTCAAAGTTTCTGTACCCTACTGCCAATACCAACAATTTTCAATATCTTCAAAACTAGACTTGATCTAGCAATGAAACTTTACTGGTAGGCTAATATGACTAAGATGAACCTCCACATGTGAAATCAAAACATTCTGAGATCATATGACCAGCTTACTAAAAATAGTAAGTTTCTATAAATAGCAACTCTGCACAAGATAACCTTTATTGAAAATAAACCAAAAATATTTTTGGGTGATGCAAGATTGCTCTTATAGTTAGGATGCCCCTGCATCATATTCTCCAGTAGATCAATGTGTTTACATCAATGAAAAACATAGTCATGAATGCAACATACAACTCCTGCAAAATGACTCTGAATACTTCCCCATATGACATATTCAACATTCATTCCTAATAGATTTCACTTGAATGTCATAAAATAAAACATTCTCCCATTTATATCTTCTAATGTCGGAGAGAGTCACACTTCTTCTTATTTGTCTTTTGTAATCATTAGAACATTTCACAAATGCCACCTTTTGAAAGAGTCGCAACCATTCACTTTTTTTTTTTCCTTCGCAAGTGACACAACCTTACATAATTTTTCTTTTTCGAGTCACTTCATTATTTTTGTTCTTATTTATTTTTCTTTTTTTAATTCTTAAAGGGCTAGTCTTGCCTTAGCTCACCCATTCTTGAACCCCAACTTGGCAATATGTAAGACCAAGGTAAGGTAGGTTAGGCATTGAGTTGAGTCGTGAGGATACCTTTGAGTTATTAAAAAAAAAATTTACTCACCACTTTTCATTTTTTCCTTTGTGAATAATATATTTTACCCCACATTGATTTCACTTAAATTTTTAATATGAAATCTTTCCCTATTTATATCTTCTAATGTTAGGGAGAGTTACACCTTTTCTTCATGTCTTACCTTTGCAATCTTATATTCTTTAACCTTATACCTTCTTATATTTTTTGTGACTATCACGACCTTTCCTAACCTTTCCCTTTGAATGCGTTACTTTTTTTTTCTTATTCATTTTTCTCTTCCATTAATTTTTAGAGGGCTAGTCTTGCCTCAGTTCACCCCTTTTTGAACCCCAACTTGGAAATATGTAAGACCAAGGTAAGGTAAGTTGGGCATTGAGTTGAGTCATACGAATAGCTCTGAGTTAACAAAAAAATGAATTGGGTCACCACTTTTCATTGTTTCTTTTGTGAATAATATATTATACCCCATATTGATTTCATTTGAATGTCCTAAAATAAACCCTTCTGCATTTTGTATCTTTTAATGTGGGGAAAAGTCATATCTTTTCACCATATCTTTTCTTAGAAATGATGATAAAATTTCATAATTGCCAGTCTTTGAAATAGTCACAACCTTCACCATTTTTGTCATTTGTGAGTGTCACAAGCTTTCATAACTTTATATTTTGAAAGAGTCACTTCTTTATTTTCTTATTATTCTTTTTTCTCTTTCATTAATCTTTAGAGAGCTAGTCTTGATTAAACTCACCCTTTCCTAAACTCTAACTTGGAAAGATGTAAGACCAAGGTAAGAAAAGTTGGACACTAAGCTAGGTCACAAATATACCTTTGAGTTAAGAAATAAAATCAAGCCACCACTTTATTGTTTCCCTTTTGAATAATATATTATACCACACATTGAAATAACTTGAATGTCCTCCTAGATTGAAACTTTCTTCCCTTTATATCTTTCAATGTGAAGGAGAGTCACATCTCTTAGTTATGTCAGTCCTTTGCAATTGTCACAACATTTCATAATTGTCACTCTTCAAAAGATTCACAAACCTTCACGATTTATGACATTTGTGAGTGTCACAACCTTTCATAATTTTGTCTTTTGAAAGAGTCACTTATTTTTTATTTATTTTATTTTATATTCCAATAATTCTTGGAGAGCTAGTCTTAACTCAACTCACCCTTTCATGAACCCCAACTTGGCAATATGTAAGACTGAGGAAAGACATGTTGGGCATTAGACTGAGTTGCGGAGATGCCTCTAAATTAACAAAAATAATAATTGAATCACCACTTTTCATTGTTGTCTTTATGAATAATATATTATGTACCCAACATTGATTTCACTTAAATTTCCTCCTAAATTGAAACCTTCTCTCCTTTACATCTTCCAATGTGGGGGGAGTCACACATCTTCATTATAGTTTCCTTTTGTAATCATTACAACCTTTCACAATTACCACCCTTCAAAAGAGTAACAATTTTTATTTTTTACAAGTGTCACAACCTTTCATAACTTTGTATTTTGAATGAGTTACTTTCTTATTTTCTTCTTATTCATTCTTCTCTTTCATTAGTGTTTAGAGGTCTAGTCATGCCTCAACTCACCCATAACTAAACCCAAACTTGAAAATATGTAAGACAAAGGTAAGACAAGTTGGACACTGGATTGAGTCATGGGGATACCTCTTAGTTAACAAAAATAAAGAATTGAGTTACAATATTTCATTATTTCTTTTGGGAATAATATATTATACCCCACATTGATTTCACTTTATTTTCTTCCTAAATTGAAACCTTGTCCCCTTTATATATTCTAATGTGGGGGAGAGTCACACCTATTCATGATGTTTTCCTTTTGCAATCATTACAACCTTTCACAATTTCCACCCTTCGAAAGAGTCACAACCTTTCACCTTTTTTATCTTTTGTGAGTGTCACAACCTTTCAGGACTTTGATTTTTAAAAGAGTCACTTTCTTATTTTCTTCAAGATTATTCATTTTTCTTTTCTATTAATTCTTAGAGAGCTAGTCTTGCTTCACTCACCCCTTCTTGGACCTCAACTTGACAATATGTAAGACCAAGGTAATCATGTTGGGCACTGGGCTGAGTCATATAAATAATTCTGAGTTAACAAAAAAAAAGAATGGAGTCACCACATTTCATTATTGCCTTTGTGAATAATATATTATACTTTGTATTTCATATAAATATCTTTTAAAAATGAAACCCTCTCCCCTTTATATCTTCTAATGTGGGGGAGATTCAAATATCTTCATCATATCTACTCTTAAAAAGAGTCACAACCTTTCACAATTGCCACTCTTCAAAAGGGTCACAACCCTTCACTAATTTTGTCATTTGTGACGGTTACAACCATTTATAACTTTACCTCTTGAATGACTCACATCTTTCTTTTCTTCTTATTCATTTTTCTTTTCCACTAATCTTTAGATGGCCAGTCTTTCTTCAGCTCACCTCTTCTTGAACCCTAACTTGGAAATATATAAAACCAAGGTAAAGTAGGTTGAGAACTAGGCCGAGTCATGTGGATACCTCTTTTTTAACAAAAAAATAAGAATTGAGTCACTACTTTTCATTATTTTTCTTTTTGAATAATATATTTTACCCACATTTATTTTACTTGAATGTTCTTTTAAGTTGAAATATTCTCCTCTTTGTATCTTCCAATGTAGGGGATAGTCACATCTCTTCATCACGTCTATCGTTTGCAATCATCACAAGCTTTCACAATTGTCTTCCTTCAAAAGATTCACAATCATTCACCATTTCTGTCATTTGTCAGTGTCACAACTTTTCATAACTTTGCTTTTTCAAAAAGTTATTTCATTATTTTTTTTCTGATTCTTTTATCTCTTCCATTTATTCTTAGAGGTTTAGTCTTGCCTCAGTTAACCTCTTCTTGAACCCTAACTTGGCAATATTTAAGACCAAGGTAAGGAATGTTGGACATTGAGATGAGTCACGAAGATACTTATGAGTCACACTTCTTCTTATCTTCAGAACAGTTCTTAAATGCCACCTTTTGAAAGAGTGGCAACCATTCACTATTTCTTTCTTTCACAAGTGACACAGCCTTACATTATTTTTTCTTTTTGGAGTCACTTCATTATTATTATTATTTTTCTTCCATTAATTCTTAAAGGGATAGTCTTGTCTCATCTCACCCTTCTTGAACTCCAACTTGGCTATATGTAAGACCAAGGTAAGGTAGGTTGGGTATTGAGCTGAGTCATGGGGATACCTTTGAGTTATCAAAATAAAAATTTACTTACTATTTTCATTTTTGCCTTTGTGAATAATATATTATATCTCACATTGATTTTACTTGAATTTTTAATATGAAACTTTCCCCTATTTATATCTTCTAATATTAGGGAGAGTTACATCTTTTCTTCATGTCTTACATTTGCAATTTTATATTCTTTAACCTTAAACCTTCTTATATTTTTTGTCACTGTCACAATTTTTCCTAACATTTCCCTTTGAATGAGTTACTTTTTTTTTTCTTCTTCCTTTTCATCTTTGATTAATTTTTAGAGGGCTAGTATTACCTCAGTTCACCCCTTTTTGAACCCCAACTTGACAATATGTAAGACCAAGGTAAGGTAAGTTGGTTATTGAGCCGAGTCATATGGATACCTCTTAGTTAATCAAAAAAATGAACCAAGTCACCACTTTTCATTATTTTTTTTGTGAATAATATATTATACCCCATATTGATTTCATTTGAAAGTCCTAAAATGAACCCTTCTCCTTTTTGTAACTTCTAATGTGGGGAAGAGTCATATCTTTTCACCATATCTTCTCTTAGAAATGTTGATAAAATTTCATAATTGCGACTCTTTAAAAAAGTCACAACCCTTCACCATTTTTGTCATTTATGAGTGTCACAAGCTTTCATAACTTTATCTTTTGAAAGAGTCACTTCTATATTTTTTTTTTATTATTTTTTTTCCATTAATCGTTAGAGGGCTAGTTTCACCTCAACTCACCATTTCATAAACTCTAACTTGGAAAGATGTAAGACCAAGGTAAGATAGGTTGGGAAGTTGGCTAAGTTACAAATATATCTCTAAGTTAAAAAAAAAAATCGAGCCACCACTTTCAATTGTTTCCCTATTGAATAATATATTAGGCCACATATTGAAATAACTAGAATGTCCTCCTCAATTGAAACCTTCTTTCCTTTATATCTTCCAATGTGAAGGAGAGTCACATCTCTTAGTCATGTTTGCATTTTGTAATTGTCACAACATTTCTTAATTTTCACTCTTCAAAAGAGTCACAACCCTTTACCATTTCTGTCATTTGTGAGTGTCACAACCTTTCATAATTTTATCTATTGAAGGAGTCATTTATTTTTTAATTATTCTATTTTTTATTTCAATAATTCTTAGAGAGCTACTCTTGACTCAATTCACCCTTCATGAACCCCAACTTGAAAATATGTAAGACCGAGGAAGGACATGTTGGGCATTAGGCTAAGTCGTGGGGATGTCTCTATGTTAACAAAAAAAAAATTAAATCACCACTTATCATTGTTGCCTTTGTAAATAATATATTATACCCAACATTGATTTCACTTAAATGTCCTCCTAAATTGAAACTTTCTCCACTTTACATCTTCCAATGTGGTGGTGAGTCACACATATTCATCATATTTTTCTTTTGTAATCATTACAACCTTTCACAATTACCACCATTCAAAAGAGTCACAATTTTTGTTTTTTACGAGTTTCACAACCTTTCACAACTTTGTATTTTGAAGGAGTTACTTCCTTATTTTCTTCTTATTTATTTTTCTATTGCATTAGTCTTTAGAGGTCTAGTCATGCCTCAAGTCACCCTTAACTAAATCTCAACTTGAAAATATGTAAGGTAAATGCAAGACAGGTTGGGCAGTGGACTAAGCCGATGGAATGCCTCTAAGTTAACAAAAATAAAGAATTGAGTTACCACTTTTCATTATTGCTTTTGTGAATAATATATTATACCTCATATTGATTTCACTTGATTTTCTTCCTAAATTGAAACCTTCTCCCCTTTATATCTTCTAATGTGGGGAAGAGTCAAAACTATTCATCATGTTTTCTTTTTGCAATCATTAAAACCTTTGACAATTGCCACCCTTCGAAAGAGCCACAATTGTTCACCATTTTTGTCTTTTGCGAGTGTCAAAACCTTTCATAACTTTGACTTTTAACGGAGTCGCTTCCTTATTTTTATTCAAAATTATTTATTTTTCTCTTCCATTAATTCTTAGAGATCTAGTCTTACCTCTCTTACCCCTTCTTGGACCCCAACTTGGCAATATGTAAGACCAAGGTAAGATAGGTTGGGCACTGGGCTAAGTCATAAAAATACCTATGAGTTAAAAGAAAAAAGAATTGAGTCACCATATTTAATTATATACTCCGTATTTCATATAAATGATGTTGTAAAATGAAACCTTCTCCCTTTTGTATCTTCAAATATTGGGGAGAGTCACATCTATTCATCATATCTACTCTTAGAAAGAGTCACAAGCTTTCAAAATTGTCACTCTTCAAAAAGGTCACAACCCTTCACTATTTTTGTCATTTGTTATGGTCAAAACCATTTATAACTTTACCTTTTGAATGATCCACTTCCTTATTTTCTTCTTATTTCTTTCTCTTTTCCATTAATCTTTAGAGAGTTGATTTTGCTTCAGCTCACCCCTTCTTGAACCCCAACTTGAAAATATATAAGACCAAGGTAAGGTAGGTTGAGCACTAGGCCGAGTCACGGGGACTCTTCTGTTTCAACAAAAAGAAGAAGAATTAAGTCACTAGTTTTCATTATTTTTGTTTTTGAATAAATATATTATAACCCACCTTGATTTTGTTTGAATATTCTTTTAAATTGAAACCTTCTCCCATTTATATCTTCCAATGTAGCGGAGAGTCACATCTTCTTGAACCCCAACTTGACAATATTTAATACCAAGGTAAGGAACATTGGACATTGAGTTGAGTCACAAAGATACCTTTGAGTTAACAAAAAAAAATTGAGTCACCACATTTTATTGTTGTCTTTGTGTATAATATATTATACCACACATTGATTTCATTTGAATGTCATAATAAATAATATTATTCCATTCATATCTTCTAATGTGGGGGAGAGTCACACTTCTTCTTATCTATCTTTTGTAATCATCAGAACATTTCACAAATGCCACATTTTGAAATAGTCACAACTATTCATTATTTTTTTCTTGCACAAGTGACATGACCTTACATAATTTTTATTTTTGAAGTCACTTCATTATTTTTGTTATTATTTATTTTTATTCCATTATTCTTAAATGGTTAGTTTTGCCCTAGTTCACCCCTTCTTGAACCCCAACTTGGCAATATGTAAGACCAAGGCAAGGCAGGTTGGTCATTGAGTTGAGTCGCGGGGATACTTTTGAGTTATCAAAAAAAAAATTTTACTCACCACTTTTTCATTTTTTCCTTTGTGAATAATATATTATATCTCACATTGATTTCACTTAAATTTTTGATATGAACCCCCCCCCCCCCCCCCCCCTCTATTTATACCTTTTAATGTTAGGGAGAGTTACACATTTTCTTCATGTCTTAATTTTGCAATCTTATATTCTCTCACCTTATACCTTTTTATATTTTTTGTGACTGTCACAACCTTTCCTAACTTTTCCTTTCAAATGAGTTGCTTTTTTTTTTTTTTCTTATTTCTTTTTCTCGTCCATTAATTTTTAGATGGCTAGTCTTGCCTCTTTTCACCCCTTTTTGAACCCCAACTTGGCAATATATAAGACTAAAGTAAGGTAAGTTGGGCATTGAGATGAGTCATATGGATACTTTTGAGTTAACAAAAAAATGAATTGAGTCACCACTTTTCATTGTTTCTTTTGTGAATAATATATTAAACCCCATATTGATTTCATTTGAATGTCCTAAAATGAACCTTTCTCCCTTTTGTATATTCTAATGTGGGGAAGAGTCATATCTTTTCACCATATCTTCTCTTAGAAATGGTGATAAAATTTCATAATTGTCACTCTTTGAGAGAGTCACAACCCTTCACCATTTTTTTCATTTGCAAGTATCACAAGCTTTCATAATTTTATTTTTTGAAAAAGTCACTTCTTTATTTTCTTATTATTTTTTTTTCTCTTACACTAATATTTAGAGGGCTAGTCTCACCTCAACTCACCATTTCTTAAATTCTAACTTGTCAAGATGTAAGACCAAGGTAAGATAGGTTGGGCACTGAGCTAGGTCACAAATATAAATCTGAGTTAAAAAAAAAAGAATCGAGCCACCACTTTCAATTGTTTCCCTATTGAATAATATATTATACCATACATTGAAATAACTTGAATGTCTTCCTAAATTGAAACCTTCTTCACTTTTAATCTTCCAATGTGAAGGAGAGTCACATCTCTTAGTCATGTCTGTCATTTGTAATTGTCACATTATTTCACAATTTTCACTCTTCAAAAGAGTCACAACCCTTCACCATTTCCGTCATTTACAAGTGTCACAACATTTCATAATTTTATCTTTTGAAGGAGTCACTTATTTTTTACTTATTCTATTTTTTTATATCCAATCATTTTTTGAGAGCTAGTCTTGACTCTTCTCACCCCTTCATGAAACTCATTTGACAATATGTAAGACTGAGGAAAGACATGTTGGGAATTAGATTGAGTCATGGGAATGCCTCTAAGTTAACAAAAATAATAATTAAATCACCACTTTTCATTATTCCCTTTATGAATAATATATTATACCCAACATTAATTTTTACTTAAATGCCCTCCTAAATTGAAATATTCTCCCCTTTACATCTTCCAATGTGGGGGAGAGTCACACATCTTCATCATATTTTTCTTTTGTAATCATTACAACCTTTCACAATTACCATCTTCAAAAGAGTCACTATTTTTGTTTTTTACGAGTGTCACAACCTTACCTAACTTTGTATTTTGAATGAGTTACTTTCTTATTTTCTTCTGATTCATTTTTATCTTGCATTAGTCTTTGGAGGTCTAGTCATGCCTCAACTCACCCCTAACTAAACTCCAACTTGAAAACATGTAAGACCAAGGTAAGAGAGGTTGGGAACTAGACTGAGTCGTGGGGATATCTCTAAGTTAAAAAAAATAAAGAATTGAGTTACCACTTTTCATAATTGCTTCTGTGAATAAAATATCATACCCCACATTAATTTCACTTGATTTTCTTTTTAAATTGAAACCTTCTTCCATTTTTATCTTCTAATGTGGACGAGAGTCACACCTATTCATCATATTTTCCTTTTGCAATCATTACAACCTTTCACAATTGTCACCCTTCAAAAAAGTCACAACCTTTCACTATTTTTGTCTTTTGCAAGTGTCACAACCTTTCATAACTTTGACTTTTAAATGAGTCATTTCTTTATTTTATTCAAAATTATTCATTTTTCTCTTTTATTAATTTTTAGAGATCTAGTCTTTCCTCACTCACTCCTTTTTGGACCCCAACTTGAAAATATGTAAGACCAAGGTAAGACAAGTTGGGCACTATGCTGAGTCATAGAAATACCTCCAAGTTAACCAAAAAAAGAATTGAGACACCATATTTCATTATTGCCTTTGTGAATAATATATTATACTTTGCATTTTATATAAATATCCTTGTAAAATGAAACCTTCTACCCTTTGTATCTTCCAATGTGGGGGAGAGTCACATCTCTTCATCATATCTATTTTTTTAAAAAGTCACAACCTTTCAGAATTTTCACTCTTCAAAAGGGTCACAACTCTTCACTATTTTTGTCATTTGCGACGGTCACAACCATTTATAACTTTACCTCTTGAATGACTCACTTCTTTATTTTCTTCTTATTCATTTTTCTTTTCCATTAATATTTAAAGGGCTAGTCTTTCTTCAAATCACTTGTTCTTGAACCCCAACTTGGAAATATATAAGACCAAGGTATGGTAGATTGAGTATTAGTTCGAGTCACGGGGACACCTTTGCTTTAACAAAAAGAAGAAGAATTGAGTCACTAGTTTTCATTATTTTATTTTTTGAATAATATATTATATCCCACATTGATTTTACTTGAATGTTCTTTTAAATTGAAATATCTCCTTTTTATCTTCTAATGTCGGGGAGAGTCGCATCTCTTCATCATGTCTATTGTTTGCAATCGTCACAAGATTTCACAATTGTCTTTCTTGAAAAGAGTCACAATCATTCACCATTTCTATCATTTTTCGGTGTCACAACTTTTGATAACTTTTCCTTTTGAAGAAGTAACTTCCTTATTTTTTTTTTAATTCTTTTAATTCTTTCATTTATTCTTAGAGGGCTAGTCTTGCCTCAATTCACCTCTTCCTTAACCCCAAGTTGACAATATTTAAGACCAAGGTAAGGAACATTGGACATTGAATTGAGTCACGAAGATAACTTTGAGTTAACAAAAAAATAACCGAGTCACCACTTTTCATTGTTGTCTTTGTGTATAATATATTATAGCACACATTGATTTTGTTAGAAAGTAAAGTCCACCAAGAAAAGTGAGGAGGGGGGGCGGGGGGGGGGGGGGTTGAATCATTTATCAAATAAAAACAACTTATAATACCATTATCAGATTTCAACCATGTAAGCAATATAAATAGCAACCATAGAAAGATAAACATACCCAATAACATAAGATATGTTGACTAGGGAACCTCTTGATCAAAGAGTAGACCCTGGTGGGAATAATGCCCACAAAAGATGTAATAATATGAAAATTCCTTGTGAGAGGATGGAGTTTGTTAGGAGTCTTATGAAAAATATTTAGTACATATCAATCCTTGTTAGGAGACTTTGAATCCATGTTAAAAGATTCTAACACGGTTAAGAGTTATGAAAGGTAGAAGGACCTAATGTCCAAAGAGCTTCAAGGGAAATATCACCAAACACACTATCCAACTGATCTTTGTATTATCCAAATAGAATAATACCAACAATTACTGATCTCAGTAACTTATCTTCACTCCTTTGACTGTGCCAAACCGTACCAACTATTCTACTAGATCTCAATACCAGATCTACTCAATTCGCATATCCTCTTACAATATCAGCATCAACATATATTACTTAACTCCATAATTTCTACTTTTTGAAAGAGTCACAACTCTTCACCATTTTTGTTTTTTGCGAGTGTCACAAGCTTTCATAACTTTGTATTTTGAAAGAGTCACTTCTTTATTTTCTTATTATTCTTTTTTCTCTTTCATTAATCTTTAGATGGCTAGTCTTGCCTCAATTCACCCTTTTCTTAACTCTAACTTGGAAAGATGTAAGACAAAGGCAAGATTGGTTGGGCATTGAGATGAACCATAAATATACCTCTGAGTTAAAAAAAATTGAGCCACCACTTTATTGTTTCCCTTTTGAATAATATATTATACCACACATTGAAATAACTTGAATGTCCTCTTAAATTGAAACCTTCTTCCCTTTTTATTTTCCAATGTGAAGGAGGGTCACATCTCTTAGTCATGTAATCCCTTTGCAATTGTCACAATATTTTACAATTGTCACTTTTCAAAAGATTCACAACCATTCACTATTTTTGTCATTTGCGAGTATCACAACATTCCATAATTTTGTCTTTTGAAGGAGTCACTTATTTTTTACTTATTCTATTTTTTATTCCAATAATTCTTAGAGATCTAGTCTTGACTCAACTCACCCCTTCATGAACCCCAACTTGGAAATATGTAAGACCAAAGAAAGACATGTTGAGCATTATACTGAGTCACGAGGATGTCTTTAAGTTAACAAAAATAATAATTGAATCACCACTTTCCATTGTTTCCTTTGTGAATAATATATTAAACCCAACATTGATTTCACTTAAATACCCTCCTAAATTGAAACCTTCTCCCCTTTACATATTCTAATGTGGGGAGAGTCACACATCTTCTTCATATTTTTCTTTTGTAATCATTACAACCTTTCACAATTACTACCCTTCAAAATAGTCATAATTTTTTTTTTATGAGTGTCACAAGTTTTCATAACTTTATATTTTGAAGGAGTTAATTCATTATTTTCTTCTTATTCATTTTTATTTTTCATTAATCTTTAGAGGTTTAGTCATGCCTCAACTAACCCCTAACTATACCCCAAATTGAAAATATGTAAGACAAAGGTAAGACAGGTTGAGCACTGGACTGAGTCATGTAGATACTGTGTGCTATAAATGTGTCACACTTCTATGGATCATTACATGCAAGGAAACTCAAGAATGAGCCCTCACTAAATCGATCCATAGCTCCCTAGGCATGGAGTGCAAGGGTTTTTAAGAATGCTCTCAGCTAGAGCTATTTAGCCTATAACCTTGCTAGTAAACCATGCAATGGGAGATTCAATGAAGACAAGGGCAAGAATGCCAATATCCTCAAGAATCAAGAATGAAAATGCAATGCAACTATGCTAGAAATGGAAGTGCAAGCTAAGCTATGAAAGGAAATATGCAAGTGTTACAACCCAAGCTAATTAATCTATGTGAGCTAATCTAGAGCATAGAAATGAAGCTAATCTAAGAAAGCATAAATATGAAGCTAAGCTAAGAATGCAAGAATGAGATGTAGAATGCAAGAATGAGATGTAGATGCTAAGAATGATCCAAATCTCCAAAAGCTCCAAAGTGACCTAGAAGTCCTGCAGCATAATATTAGCATAAAAAGTTGTGGATCTAGAATGAAGAAGAGAGCTCTTCTTTTATAGGAAATGAGGCGGAATGGACCATGGAGATTAAGAGGCAAAAGATTTAATCAATGGTGGAGCTTAAAAGAGGAGAAATCCATGTGCACAAGTATCCTCCAATAGGAAAATAAGAGTTGACTTTTGTGTCCATATGAGACAAAAAGTGTTTTTTCCCTTTTTATAAAATAAGAATAATGCTTTATTTGTGCAACTTAGGATAAGAGGAAAACTGGGGGTTTTTTATTTAATAAAAAGGGAGGAAATATTCCTTTTAATTAAATAAAGACTTAGGATAAAATGGTTAGCCCATAGAAAATAATCAAATAAATGATAGAGCTAGGATTTGATCAAGAACAAGCAATTTATGATTTAGCAAAAAGGGCTAATAGTCTAGGTGACCATTTTTAGGTGTATACAGATACCTCTAAGTTAACAAAATTTTTTAGGTGTATACAGATACTTTTCATTGTTTCTTTTGTACAAATAATATATTATACCCCACATTGATTTCACTTGATTTGTTTCTTACATTGAAACCTTCTCCTCTTTATATATTTTAATGTGGGGAGAGTCACACCCATTCAACATGTTTTCCTTTTGCAATCATTACAACCTTTCACAATTTCTACCCTTTGAAAGAGTCACAACCTTTCACCATTTTTATCTTTTGTGAGTGTCACAACCTTTCATAACTTTGAATTTTAAAAGAGTCACTTCCTTATTTTTTTCAAGATTATTCATTCTTCTCTTCCATTAATTTTTAGAGATCCAGTCTTACCTCACTCACCCCTTCTTAGAACCCATATTGGCAATATGTAAGACCAAGGTAAGGTAGGTTGGGAACTGAGATGAGTCATAGAAATACCTTTGAGTTAACAAAAATAAGAATTGAGTCACCACATTTCATTATTGCCTTTATGAATAATATATTATACTTCGTATTTTATATAATGATGTAAAATGAAACCTTCTCCCCTTTTTATCTTCCAATGTGGGGGAGAGTCACATCTCTTCATCATATATACTTTTAAAAAGAGACACAACCTTTCACAATTTCCACTCTTCAAAAGGGTCATAACCCTTCACTATTTTTGTCATTTGTGACGGTCACAACCATTTATAACTTTACTTCTTGAATGACTCACTTCCTTATTTTCTTTTTATTTCTTTTTCTTTTCAATTAATTTTTAGAGGGTCAGTCTTTCTTCAGCTCACCTCTTTTTGAACCCTAACTTGGAAATATATAAGACCAAGGTAAGGTAGGTTGAGCACTAGGCCGAGTCATGGGGACACCTTTTTTTTACCAAAAAAATAGAATTGAATCACTACTATTTATTGTTTTCCTTTTTGAATAATATATTATACCCCACATTGATTTTACTTGAATGTTATTTTAAATTGAAACCTTCTCCCCTTTGTATCTTCCAATGTAGGGCAGAGTCATATCTCTTCATCATGTTTGTTGTTTGCAATCCTCACAAGCTTTCACAATTGTCTTCTTTCAAAAAAGTCACAATCATTTACCATTTATGTCATTTGTCGGTGTCAGAACTTTTCATGATTTTGCCTTTTGAAGAAGTTACTTATTTTTTTTCTAATTCTTTTATATCTTTCATTTATTCTTAGAAGACTAGGCTTGCCTTAGTTCACCTCTTCTTGAACTCCAACTTGGCAATATGTAAGACCAAGGTGAGGAATGTTGGACATTGAAATGAATCATGAAGATACCTTTGGGTAAACAAAAAAAGAATCGAGTCACCAATTTTCATTGTGGTTTTTGTGTATAATATATTATACTACACATTGATTTCACTTGAATGTCATAAAATAAAACATTCTCCCATTTATACCTTCTAACGTGGGGGAGAGTCACACTTCTTCTTATCTATTTTTTTTAATCATCAAAACATTTCACAAATGCCACCTTTTGAAAGAGTCACAACTATTCACTATTTTTTTTCCTTCAAAGGTGACACGACCTTACATATTTTTTCTTTTTAGAGTCACTTCAATATTTTTGTTCTTATTTATTTCTCTTCCATTAATTTTTAAAGAGCTAGTCTTGCCTCACCCCTTTTTGAACCTCAACTTGGCAATATGTAAGACCAAGGTAAGGCAGGTTGGGCATTAAGCTAAGTCGCAGTGATACTTTTGAGTTATTCAAAAAAAAATTTACTCACCACTTTTCATTTTTTCCTTTATGAATAATATATTATAACCCACAATCATTTTACTTGAATTTTTAATAGGAAACCTTCTCCTATTTATACCTTCTAATGTTAGGGAGAGTTACACCTTTTATCATGTTTTATCTTTGCAATCATCACAAAGTTTCACAATTTTCACCTTTCGAAAGAGTCACAACCCTCCATCATTTATATATTCTTTTTGACTGTCACAACCTTTCCTAACATTTCCCTTTGAATGAGTTAATTTTTTTTTTCTTATTCCTTTTTCTCTTCCATTATTTCTTAGAGGGCTAGTCTTGCCTCAATTTGCCTTTTTGAACCCCAACTTGGCAATATGTAAGACCAAGGTAAGGTAAATTGGGCATTGGGCTGAGTCATATGAATACCTATGAGTTAAACAAAAAAATAAATTGAGTCACCACTTTTCATTATTTCCTTTGTGAATAATATATTATACCCCACAATGATTTCATTTGAATGTCCTAAAATGAACACTTCTCCATTTTGTATCTTTTAATGTGGGGAAGAGTCATATATTTTCACCATATATGCTCCTATAAATGGTGATAAACTTTCACAATTGTCACTTTTTGAATGAGTCACAACCTTGTTGGAAATATAGATGAAGTAACTGAGAGGGGGGGGTGAATCAGTTAACCATAAATTTTCTTTCCACAGATCCCTTAGATGTTTTATTAAATCATTTGCTGCTGTTGTTCGACAAACATACAGAGAAATGTTGAAACTCAGTTATTGCAGTGAGTATTAATTATAATTGTTCTTAAGCATTCATCAGTGATTAACATACATGAATAAAGAAAATAACATGAACACAAGAGACACCAGATTTAACGTGGAAACCCAATATGGGAAAAACCACCAATGTAACTAGTTACTATTTTTCACTCTTCTGAAGTGATGCCCTGTTAGGAGCCAACCTGGTAAAAGGTTACAAAACACACTGTTAGGTGGGACCTTGTTAGAGTATTTAATCACCCTGTTAGGAGTGGCCTTGTAAGAGGTCTTGAAATAATTCAATAGAACTGTCACCTTGTTAGAGGATTTATAAAATGGCTGTTAAACCAACTCGGTTAGGAGATTTTGAAATCACTGCTATAATGGTAAGAAAGTAACAATGAAATGACCTGAATAATGATGCAACTTAATTGCTGATTACAGATCTTTGTTCTGCTTCACTAGATCCTTCCTGATCAAAATATATCTCTGCTACTCTTCAAGGATATCTAATCATCCTTCAAAATTTGCTCACACTTTCCTTCTTTTTTTTTACTTCCACACTTTTAATTCACAACTTGACCTTCTATATATACCATTTAGATTGTCCGTTCAGATTGTCAAGTCAGCACTAATAACATTACTAATCATCACAATAGTCAGCTGGAATAATCAAACTTTATTTCTCAAATTAACAAAATCCTTTACTGGGCCGACCTTGCTCGGTAAACATTAATCCGAAAAGATTTCCTTTGGTGACCGAGAGAACTCGGTAAGCACTGTGAATTCTGCAACATCCTTTGGAGACTGAGTGAACTCGGTAAACACTAACTTTCCTTCGTTACCCGTGGAAGCTCAGTTAACACTATTTTCTGCCATACTTTTCTTTGACACCCCAGATATCTTGGTAGACACTGAAAACCACCTGCTGACCGACTGAGCTCGGTAAATACTGGGTACTACTTTTCTGACTGACTGAGCTTGGTAAATAATATGACATTAGTGTGACATCAAAGACAACATACAATTAATCCAACAATCTCCCTCTTTGGCATTGATGCCAACATAATATGTCATAGCACAATAAAATTTCATAGAAAACATAGAGTAAGGAACATATCCTTAGCTTCATTCTGATTCTCATCTATGAGAACTCCCACTATCAGAAAACTTCTCTTTCTGACTAAAAACTCTCCAAGAAAACTCTCCCTCTTAGAAACCTAAAGAAATTTCTTGAAATATGACAGCAAACTCTCCCTCTTTGACAACACATGCCAAAGACAACACATACCAGGTGAATAGAAATGTACCTTGAGTACTGATTCATATGCAATGATTCCTTGACTAAGCTGCATCAACTGACTGATCTTTAATATGCTCTAGTTGATGCATCACTAAAACTTTATTTAGTGAGCCTCAGATAGGGGAATGACCCCTAACTTACCTCTTAAATACAAGAATGCATCCTTAGGTAGTGGCTTGGTGAATGTATCTACAATTTATTCTTTTGTATGAATATATTCCAATTTGATTTCCTTGTCCTGCACCAATTCTCTGACAAAGTGATATTTTATAGAAATGTGTTTGGTTTTGGAATGCATTACTGGATTCTTTGAAATATTTATTGCACTTTTATTATCACAAAATATAACAACTGGTTCTTTGATCTCAACCTTCATGCCTTCCAATAACTATTTGAACCAAACAATATTAGAGCAGTTTACTACTGCAGCAACATATTCTGCTTTTGCTATGGATTGGGATGTGCAATTTTGCTTTTTACTAGTCCAAGATACCAACCTCTTGCCAAGAAAGAATGCTCCACCACTTGTACTTTTTTTATCATCAATGTTTCCTACCCAATCAGCATTAGTAAACACTTTTAAGTCCAGATTGCCTCCAAATTTATACCACAAGCCATAATCTTCGGTTCCTTTCAAGTATCTCAAGATTCTTTTGATTTCCATCATATGATTTTCTCTTGGTTTTGCTGAGAATCTTGCTACTATACCAACTACTAAGGCAATATCAGGCCTTGTATGAACTACATACTATAATTTTCCAATCATTGATCTGTATAAGGTCTGATCTACTTCTTTTGAATCATCATTTTTGGTAAGCTTTAGTCCAGTACACATGGGGGTACCAACTAGTTTTGCATCTTCCATAACAAACTTCTTAAGTATTTCCTTGATGTATTTAGACTGAGTAATGTAGATACCATTCTTGCTCTACTGAATTTGAAGACCAACAAAAAACTTTATCTGACCAAACATAAACATTTCAAATTCTTTGTTCATTTTCTTTGAAAATTCTTTGCACTGATCATCATTACCTATAAACACAGTATCATCCACAAATATTTCTACCAAAACAATTCTATTATTTGGTCCTTCCTTGATGTACAAACTATTGTTATCATTAGCTCTTTTGAAACCAATCTGAATAAGATAGTTATGTAATCTTTCATACCATGCTCTAGGGGCTTGTTTCAAACCATACAATGCTTTGTGTAACTTGTAGACCATATCTTTTTTGTTTGGATCAACAAAACTTTCAGGTTGCTCAATGTAGACTTCTTCATCAAGAATACCATTGAGAAATGCAGATTTTACATCCATTTGATATACCTTAAATCCTTTATGTGCTGCATATGCAAGTAGAGTTCTTATACCATCTAATCTTGTAACAGGAGAAAAAGTCTCTCCATAATCTATACCTTCTTCTTGAGAATACCCTTTACACACTAATCTAGCTTTGTTTCTAGATACTTGACCATCTTCATTCAGCTTGTTCCTGAATACCCATTTTTTTCCAATTACATTTTTGTCTTTAGGCCTAGGTACAAGAGTCCATAGCCTCAATCATAGCCTCAATCATAGCCTCAATCCAACTTTCACTTTCCAATGCATTTTTAACATTTTTAGGTTCAAAGTCAGCAAGTAAACATGTACCTTTCAATTTACTTCTTGTCATAGTACCATCTAATTTGTTTCTAATAATTTGATCTGGTGTTTGATGCTTCCTGACATACTTGGCCAATATAGGTTCCTTGCTTCTTGAATGAGTTACATTGTCATCTTCTTGAATTTCATCTTCAGGTTCAGTTTTCTCGGGCTCGGTAGATATTCACTCGGTAGCTTCAGACTGAGACTCAGTTTCTTGTGACTCGGTTTGAATTTCTTCTTGTGACTCGGTTACTGTACTGGGCTCGGTAGATGCAGTTTCCTTATTGACAGATGTGTCTGGCAATGTATCAGGTTCAATGTAAACAAATCTTTTGTAATCCTCTGGTTCTTTTTTGCTTTCTTCTTCAGTCTTTTCTGCAAACTCATCAACTTTCACATGTGCACTTTCTATGATTTTGTGAGTAGACAAATTCAGACATCTATATGCTTTACTTTTGCAAGAATATCCCAAAAATATTCCTTCATCACTTTTTACATCAAATTTTCCTTTTCTAGATTCTTTTAAGATGTAACATTTACTACCAAATACTTTCAGGTAACTTGCATTGGGTTTATAGCCATACCATAACTCATAAGGAGTTTTGAATGTGTCTTTCCTCAACTGTACTTGGTTCAAGGTATGAACTGTAGTGCTTATAGCTTCCTTCTAGTATTTCATAGCAATGTTCTTTTCAATCATTAGAGTCCTTGCACAATCCATGATAGATCTATTCCTTCTTTCAGCTATTCCATTCTGCTCAGGAGTTCTTGGGGCTGATACCTGTCTTTTGATTCCTCTTTCAATGCAGAAATTATTGAATTCATGGGAGATGAATTCACCACCTCTGTCTGATCTCAAGCACTTCATTCTTTTTCATGTTTCCTTTTCTACTCTTGCCAAATACCATTTGAATTTCTCAAATGCCTCTGATTTTTCTCTTAAATACATAATAGTCATCATTCTAGAGTAATCATCAACAAAGAGAATAAAGATTTTTTGTCCAGTATAGGATTGAATTCCAATAGGTCCACATAAATTAGTATGCACAATATCCAAAATATCTTCAGACTGATAGTTTTAACTTTTAAAGCTAGTCTTTCCCATTTTACCAATCTGACAATTCTTGCATAGACCAACATCAGGTTTCTTCAAAGTAGGAATACCTCTTACTTTCTTGAATTTGCTTATTTTCACCATATTATCAAAATTTACATGACATAACCTTTTGTGCCATAACCAACTTTCTCCAATTTGAGCAATAAAACATGAGCATTCACCAAGATCAAGATAAAATAGGTTACCTTTGGTTTTTTTGCCTGAACCAATTAGTTTTCCTTTGTCATCCAACAGTCTTGCTTTGCCATTCATGAATTCAACCTTGAATCCAATGTTGATTATATATGCTACACTTAGAATATTATGCTTTAGTCCTTCAACCCAATATGCATTATTACATATAAGTTCTTTGGTTAATGAAATTCATCCTCTTCCTTTTATACAACAAGGTTCATTGTTTCCAAACCTTACATTACCACCATCATAGTCTTCAAGGTGTTCAAACTTTGTTCTATCACCAGTCATATGATGTGAGCATCCACTTTCTATAATCCATGTATCATTTTTACTTATATGGGAGATAAGTGCCATCTCATCATCATCAGATTCATCTTTTACAGCAATGAAGACAATTTCTTCTTCACTATCATCAGAATCCTTAGCCAAAAAACATTTTTTCTTACCTTTATCCTTGAATGACTTGAAATTCTTCTTACCATAGTACTTGTGACCTTTCTTCTCATCCTTGCTTTGCTTTTTTGGGCACCTAGCTGCAATATGACCAATTTCTTCACATGAGAAATAGATTAAAGGAGTTTTACCTTTGTATTTACCTCTGCCTCTAGTATATTTCTTTGCAAGTAATGCTTCAATAACTTCAAGATCACTATCTGAACTTTCCTCTGATTCTTCTTCACTTTCTAACGGGATTTTCTTGCCCTTCTTAAGTGAAAGTTTGGCCTCAAATGTTGATTCAATATTTTTAGAAGTTGGAACATAGTTGTCATAGTTATCCAATTCAAAAGCTGTCAATCTTCCAACTAAGGCATCCAAAGTTATATTGTGATTTTGTTCACATCTTCTTTCTTGAATAGTAGATACTCTTATTGCATAGATAGGAAGCAATGTTCTAAGAACCTTACTTATAACAGTTTCATCATTAATTTTTCCTCCAGAAGCTCTGATTGCACTAACACTCACCTTGATTCTTTCAACATATTTTGCAATGTTTTCATCTGATCAAACTGTCCTCTTAGGCTTTCTGCTTTGGCTCTCTTCACATTGTCATCACCACCATAAATTTTCTTTAGCTTGTTCCACATTTCATAAGCAGTGGTTCAGTCTTTGATCTCATCAAATTCTTCATAGCTAAGAGTTGATGCAATATCTATCATCATCGTGTTATGGTTCTTTTTCTCTGCAATGTCTTCAACAGTTAATGTGCCAGTAGGAACTATATATTCTTGATCAATATATTTGCATCCTGAGTCACCAATGAAAGCCAGATGAAGTCTCATGAGACCTTGCCATGCTAAAAAGTTATCTCTGTTAAGCCTTGGAATTTCTCTCTTGTAAGACATCTTGATCTTTAGGTTAGGTCCTTGAAACCCTTCCTGCAAGCACCAAAAGCTCTGATACCAATTGTTGGAAATATAGATGAAGTAACTAAGAGGGGGGGGTGAATCAGTTAACCATAAATTTTCTTTCCACAGATCCATTAGATGTTTTATTAAATCATTTTCTACTGTTGTTCGGAAAACATACAAAGAAATGCTAAAACTTGGTTATTGCAATGAGTATTAATTATAATTGTTCTTAAGCATTCATTAGTGATTAACATACATGAATAAAAATAATAATATGAACACAAGAGACACCAGATTTAATGTGGAAACCCAATATGGAAAAAACCACCAATGTAACTAGTTACTATTTTTCACTCTTCTGAAGTGATGCCCTGTTAGGAGCCAACCCGGTAAAAGGTTACAAAACACACTATTAGGTGTGACCTTGTTAGAGGATTTAATCACCCTATTAGGAGTGGCCTTGTAAGAGGTCTTGAAACAATTCAATAGAACTGTCACCTTGTTAGAGGATTTATAAAATGGCTGTTAAACCAACTCAGTTAGGAGATTTTGAAATCACTGCTACAATGGTAAGAAAGTAACAATGAAATGACTTGAATAATGATGCAACTTAATTGCTGATTACAGATCTCTTTTCTGCTTCACTAGATCCTTCCTGATCAAAATATATCTCTGTTGCTCCTCAAGGATATCTAATCATCCTTCAAAATTTTCTCACACTTTCCTTTTTTTTTTTTACTTCCACACTTTTAATTCACAACTTGACCTTCTATATATACCATTCAGATTGTCCATTCAGATTGTCAAGTCAGCACTAATAACATTACTAATCATCACAATAGTCGGCTGGAATAATCAAACTTTATTTCTCAAATTAAAAAAATCCTTTACTGGGCCGACCTTGCTTGGTAAACATTAATCTGAAAAGATATCCTTTGGTGACCGAGAGAACTCGGTAAGCACTGTGAATTCTGCAACATCCTTTGGAGACCGAGTGAACTCAATAAACACTAACTTTACTTCATTACCCATGGAAGCTCGGTTAACACTATTTTCTACCATACTTTTTTTTGACACCTGAGATATCTCGATAGACACTGAAAACCGCCTGCTGACCGACTAAGCTCGGTAAATACTGGGAACTACTTTGCTGATCGACTAAGCTCAGTAAATAATATGACATTAGTGTGACATCAAAGACAACACACAATTAATCCAACAAACCTTTCACCATTTTTTCCATTTTCAAGTGTCACAAGATTTCATAATTTTATCTTTTGAAAAAGTCACTTTTTTATTTTTTTATTATTCTTTTTTCTCTTCCATTAATTCTTAGAGGGCTAGTCTCACCTCAACTCACTCTTTCCTAAACCCTAACTTGGAAAGATGTAAGACTAAGGTAATGCATGTTAGGCACTGAGCTAAGTCACACATATACCTGTGAGTTAAAAGATAAAATCAAGCTACCACTTTCCATTGTTTCCTTTTTGAATAATATATTATACCACACATTGAAATCACTTGAATGTCCTCCTAAATTGAAACCTTCTCCCTTTTGTATCTTCTAATGTGATGGAGAGTCACATCTCTTAGTCATGTCTTGACTTTGAAATTGTCACAATATTTCACAATCATCACCCTTTAAAAAAGTTACAACTCTTCACCATTTCTGTCATTTGCGAGTGTCAAAACCTTTCATAATTTTGCCTTTTGGAGTCACTTATTTTTTACTTATTCTATTTTCTATTCCATTAATTCTTAGAGGGATATTCTTCAGTCAAATCACCCTTTCATGAACCCCAACTTTTCAATATATAAGACCGAGGAAAGACATGTTGGATAATGGACTGAGTCATGGGGATGCCTCTAAGTTAACAAAAAAAAATTTGAATCACCAGTTTTTATTGTTGCCTTTGTGAATAATATATTATACCTCACATTGATTTCAATTGAATTTCCTCCTAAAATGAAACTTTCTCCCCTTTATATCTTCTAATATGAGGGAGAGTCATACCTTTTCATCATGTTTGCCTTTTACAATCATCACAACCATTTACAATTGCCACTTTTTGAAAGAGTCACAATGCTTCACTATTTTTGTCTTTTGTGAATGTCACGATTTTGCATAACTTTTCCTTTTCTATTTTTTTTCTTATTCTATTTTCTCTTCCATTAATTCTTAGAGGGCTAGTCATGCATTACTTCACCCCTTCTTGAATCTCAACTTGACAATATGTAAGACCAAGGTAAGACAAGTTTGGATTTGAGCTGAGTCACGGGGATACCTTTGAGTTAACAAAAAAAGATTTGAATCACCACTTTTCATTATTTTCTTTGTGAATAATATATTATATCCCACATTGTTTTTATTTGAATGTCTTCATCATCTCTGACCTTTGTAATTGTCACAACCTTTCACAATTTTCACCCTTCAAAAGAGTCACAACCTTTCAACATTTCTATCATTTGTTTTTCATAACCTTTCATAACTTTTTCATTTGAAAGAGTCACTTCCTTATTTATTTATTTTATTCATTTTACTCTTTCATTAAATCTTACAGGGCTAGTCTTGCCCATCTCATCCTTTCTTGAACCCTAACTTAGCAATTTCATACCAATTTATAATAATATTTAGATTCTCTATACTATTATCGATTAGATGGTTTAGAAGTGATGATATAATAAGTGCTAGATTGACATGTTGATGGAAAGTGGTTGAATGAATGTTAATTTGATAGAGTGGTGCTTGATTATTGAATTGTATGTATTTCTCGATCCCAAGTTGAAGTGATGACTGATGTGAATTCAATTATTATTTTCTTGATCTTTCTAATTGATTGATTGTTTGATTTCTTGGGAGAAAATGGAGAAAGGATAATGATTTATAATTCTTCCTTAAATACTTTGAATGAAATATCCTTTATACTTTATTGGTGAAAGGGTCACCACCATTCATAAGAATTGAGTCACCACATCTTGCATGGGTAGTATAGTTGACTTTGGTCATGGTTTTTCTCCCCATTTGTATTAGGTTTGACTTTGAGGCTTGAGCTTACCCAATGCACATGACTTGTAGGCTATTAAATGCATCCTTATAGGACTAGTATTTTCTTAGCTCACACTTTCTTGAACCCCAAATTGGAAATATCTAATACCAAGTAAGGTAGGTTGGACATTGGGTTGAGTCACAAGGATACCTCTGAGTTAACAAAAAAAATGTCACCACTTTTCATTGTTTCTTTTGTGAATAATATATTATACCCAACATTGATTTCACTTAAATGTCCTCTTAAATTAAAACTTTATCCCCTTTATATCTTCCAATGTGGGGAGAGTCACACATCTTGATCATAATTTCCTTTTACAATCATTACAACCATTCACAATTACCACCTTTCAAAAGAGTCATAATTTTTGTCTTTTACTAGTGTCACAACCTTTCATTACTTTGTCTTTTCAAATAGTTACTTCCTTATTTTCTTCTTATTCATTTTTCTCTTGCATTAGTCCTTATAGGGAAAGTCAATCTTCAACTCACCCCTAACTAAACCCCAACTTGGAAATATGTAAGACCAAGGTAAGACAGGTTGGGCACTGGACTGAGTCGTGGGGATACCTCTAAGTTAACAAAAATAAAAAATTGAGTTATCTCTTTTCATTGTTGCCTTTGTGAATAATATATTATACCCCACATTGATTTCACTTGATTGTCTTCCTAAATTGAAACCTTCTCCTCTTTATATCTTCTAATATGGGGGAGAGTCGCATCTATTCATCATGTTTGTCTTTTGCAATCATTACAACCCCCTTAGAAAGAGTCACAACCTTTCATTTTTTTCTTTTGTGAGTGTCACAACATTTCATAACTTTGACTTTTAAAGGAATAACTTCCTTATTTTCTTCAAGATTTTTTTTTCTCTTCCATTAATTTTTAGAGAGCTAGTGTTGCCTCAGTCACCCATTTTTGGACCCCAACTTGATAATATGTAAGACCAAGATAAGGCAGGTTGGGCACTGGACTGAGTCACAGAAATACCTCTGAGTTACCAAAAAAAAATTAAGTCACCACATTTCATTGTTTCCTTTGTGAATAATATATTATACTCCACATTCCATATCAATGTCATTTTAAAATGAAACCTTCTCCCCTTATTATCTCCCAATGTGGGGGAGAGTTGCATCTCTTCATCATATCTACTCTTAGAAAGAGTGACAAACTTTCACAATTGCCACTCTTCAAAAGGGTCACAACCCTTCACTATTTTTTTCATTTGTGATGGTCGCAACTTTTTATAACTTTACCTCTTGAATGACTCACTTCCTTATTTTCTTCTTATTACTTTTTCTTTTCCATTAATTTTTTGAGGTTCAATCTTGCTTCAGCTCACCCCTTCCTGAACCCAAACTTGGAAATATATAAAACCAAGGAAAGGTAGGTTGAGCACTAGACAAAGTTATGGGGACACCTCTACATTAACAAAAATAGAAGAATTGAGTCACTACTTTTCATTAATTTCCTATTTGAATAATATATTATACCCCCACATTGATTTTTCTTGAATGTCTTTTTAAATTGAAACCTTCTCCCTTTTGTATCTTCCAATGTAGGGGAGAGTCACATCTCTTCATCATGTTTGTTATTTTCTATCATCACAAGTTTTCACAATTGCCTTTATTCGAAGGAATCAAATTATTCATCATTTATGTCATTTGTTGGTGTCACAACCTTTCATAACTTTTTCTTTTGAAGAAGTAACTTCCTTATTTTTTTCTAAATCTTTATTCTCTTCCATTTATTTTTAAAGGGATAGTCTTGTTTTAGTTCACCTCTTCTTGAACCCCAACTTGACAATATTTAAGACCAAGGTAAGAAACGTTGGACATTGAGATGAGTGACGAAGATACATTTGAGTTAACAAAAAAATGATTGAGTCACCACTTTTCATTGTTGTATTTGTGAATAATATATTATACCACACATTGATTTCACCTAAATGTCCTTAGATAAAACTATCTCCCATTTATATCTTCTAATGTGGGGGAGAGCCACACCTCTTCTTATCTATCTTTTGTAATCAGGAGAACATTTCACAAATGCCACCCTTCAAAAGAGTTGTAACCATTCACTATTTTTGTCATTCATGAGTTTCACGACCTTTCATAATTTTTCTTTCTTCGAAAGAGTTGTATCCATTCACTATTTTTGTCATTTGCGAGTGTCACGACCTTTCATAATTTTTCTTTTTGGAGTCACTTCATTATTTTTGTTCTTGTTTCTTTTTCTCTTCCATTAATTCTTAAAGGGATAGTCTTTCCTCAACTCATCCCTTCTTGAATCCCAACTTGACAATATGTAAAAACAAGGTAAGGCATTTTGGGCATTGAGCTGAGTCACAAGGATGTCTTTGAGTTATCAAAAAAAATTTGACTCACCACTGTTCATTGTTGCCTTTGTTAATAATATATTCTACCCCACATTGATTTCACTTGAATTTTTAATATGAAACCTTCTCCTATTTATACCTTCTAATGTTAGGGAGAGTTACACCTTTTCATCATGTCTTCTATTTGAAATCATCACAACCTTTCACAATTATCACCCTTCGAAATAGTCACAATGACGCAGACCAAGGCAGGGAAGATCCAATTAAGGAGAGTCCAACCTTGCAACTTCAGAATTACATAGTGGAAAACACAACACAACAAGATGTTTTAACTCAATTTTCATTAACATGCATAGCTGTAAGGCCTTTTGGGTTAGGGCCAATTACAATCATAAACAATTTCTTCAAGATCCACACAGATCTAATACAATCTTAGCTAGTTCAACTTTGAAACAATTAGAAAATGATGGAAACCCTAAGGTAGATCTAAAATTAAGCTCGCAAGCCTCCTAGCAATCTCCTTGTCTCCAAGTCTCAACTCCTAGCTCTGCTATTACAAACTATCAGAAATAATCTGATCTGCAAGATCATGCAAGATCTTTTCCACAACTTCACCAATGTCTAGCTTCCCAAACCTACTTTCGTGATCCTCTAAGTCATGTCAGTCCTCCTTCAAACATCTATCCAAAGACCCCTTAAATACTAATCATCAACCACATGTCAGCTGGATGAACCCATTAACTCCTACAAATAAATATTAAATGTCATACAAGTTAGCTAACAAATTGCCTTACAAACATTTAATCCAACATGTCAGCCTATAACAATAGCTACCAACAATAAATGCACCAAGTCGGCCTAACAAATCACACAAAACTCTAGTCGATAAGCTAGAACTACTGAGCATCAGAGAAACAACTGAGCAATAGTGAAATAATCGAGCATGCCAAGCATCACCGAGCACCAGTCTCAACTGAGCACCACAGACATCACCGAGTAACACTTTCACTAAGCGCAAGAAGTTTCATTGAGTTCCTTTAGTGATCGAGATTTCTTCAATGACCAAGACCATCAGTCAAGGCTGCAACCAAGTAACACTGGCCAAGTAACAAACCACCTATGCAGTTTCACCGAGGACCAAGAATACCCTTGCATCAAACACCCCAAGTTCAAAAAGATGTTCATATGTGAGAAGAACATCTTCCAGGATTCAGCACATAAATCCTGAACTAGTTCTTCACATACAAGTCCTCCATCTTCTCTCTTTGCATATTCTTCCACTTCGGCTTCCTCTGTCTTTTCAAGTCTTTTCTTGATAATGCACAGATCTATTCTCCAAACTGATCATTCATTTTCTCTAGTTCCACCAACTCAACTCGGCTACCAATACTCAAGCTTCTCCTACCAAGCATTGTATCCATCAAAGGCATTAGGAAAAACTTCTTGTCATCCTTCTCAATAGTAAACACATTCTTCACACAATCATACATAGCTCTTCAATCATATTGCCAAGGTCTATTGAATAATATATCACAACTATTCATCTTCACAATATGATATAACACAAGATCCTTATACTCACTAATCTAAACATCAACAAAGAATTGTTCTCTAACTTCTAGAGCATGATCATCTTGCAACCAGCCTATCCTATAAGGATGTGGATGTCTCATTCTATTCAAACCAATTTTTTAAACCATGTCCTCAGAAACAAGGTTATTAGTACTACCATTGTCAACAATTACATCACAAATTTTACCTCCAGACTTTCATCGAGTCCTAAACAAGTTACTCCTCTGACAAGGTTCCTCCTTTGTACTGAACAATGTTCCCCCATCAGCAAGTTCTCATATTCAAGTTCATTCTGAATGTTCTCATTCACCACAGAAGTTCATCGATCACCAAGCTTCTTCTATATACAATCAAAATAATGGTGTCCTTCCTCTCCATAGTTATAGCAAGTACCCTTAAAGATAACTCTACCTATCTTCTTCTTCAATTCTACAGGTTTCTATTAATCTTCTACATCATTCAATTTATCCTTCACCGAGTGATCAATTTTTCCTTCCCTTGGGAGTTACCGTGTTGTTTCCTTTTCAACTTATCTTCTACCTTCAGAGCATACTGATAAGAATCTTCAACAGAATCAATCTTCAGCATACCAAGCTCATCTTGAATATTGAATCTCAGACCATTCACATACTGAGCTACCTTTTCTTTACCAAGTTCTCTGTGTCCAGACTGAATAGTAAGTTTGTAGAACTCCTCAGTATAATCTTCAACTGATGCACGGGCATTCTGTGTGCTTGGTGAAACTACATAAGTGTTGGTGTTTTGGCTAGTTTTTACTCAGTTGTAGCCTTGACTGATGGTCTCAGTCCTTAAAGGAAGCTCAGTCACTGAAGGAACTTGATAGTCTCTGGTGCTCAGTGATAGTGTTACTCGGTCATGCCTGCGGTGCTTGATCGACATTGATGCTCGGCGATGCCTGGTTTTCTTGGTTAATTCACTGATGCTCCATAGTTCTGACTTACCAACTAAAGTTATGTGTGATTTGTTGGGCTGACTTGGTGCATTTATTGTTGGTAGCCATTAATTTGGGCTAACATGATGAATTAAATGTTTGTATACATTTGTAAGCTGACTTGTATGGCATTTAATTATTTGTTTAGGAGAGTTAAGGGTTTCATCTAGCCGACTTGTGGCTGATGATTAGTATTTAAGGAGGGCTTGGGTAGATGTTTGAGAGAGACAAAGAGGAGACAAGGGGAGAAAGAACTTAGCAGATCTAGATCTCAAAGAAGCAAAGTTGTGGAAAAGTTCCTAATGATCTTGCAGATCAGATTGTAATCTGATAGTTGTTAATAGCAGAGCTAGGAGTTTTCATACTTGGGAACAAGGAGATTTCTTGGAGGCTTGAAAGCTCAAGTTTAGATCTTCCTTAGGGTTTCCATTAGCTTTTGATTTTCTTTAGAGCTAAACTAGCTAGTGATTGTATTGGATCAGGTTGTGGATCTTGCAAAATTGTTTTCTGATTGTAATTGGCCCTAACTCGAAAGGCCTTACAATTGGGAATGTTAATGAAAATCAGATTTAAATAATTATATTGTGTTACATTTTTGAGTGTTCCATTGTGTAATTCTATTGGTTGCAAGGTTTGGACTGTCCTTAATTGGATCCACCATCCTTGACTACATCAGATGGTATCATAGCGAAGTTGGTTCATGTTTGAGAGAAGTTTGTTCCTATTAGAGCTGAGAGTTTGATCTTGTTGAAGCAAAAGGTTGACCTAGCAAGGTTGATCTTGTGAAGTTGATCTTATTGGTGAAGAAATTATGTACAATCTGGATTGCTGATCCATAGCATTGAACTTGTGAAATTGTGCCCTAGTTGTTTGCAAGATTGTAGAATGGGATCTGACTTGCATCTAACTTGGAAATTGTCACAAGGTGGTTAGTGAGGGTTTGTTTTAGAGGGTTTGTTTTATTATCTTTAAGGATTCCTCCAAGAATATTGGACACTAGATTTATCTCTGATCTTTGTGGTACTGTGGAATCCCAGATCACAAAGATGATGAAATTAGATATCAAATCTGAGATAGAATTGATGAAGAATGACATGGTCACCGAGATCATAAGAGATTTTATTGGTATACCTCAAAATTTTGGTACTAAGGATGGTTATGAAGAAGCTACTAAATAATTTGAACAAGCCAGATCTAGTGGTGATGACCGGTGGGATAGATCTAGTGAAGACAGAACTACTCGGTTACCTAGATCTGCTGCTCGGTTTAGTAATTACCGAATGGAAGTTTCTACTTTCTCTAGTACTTTGAAACACAACAATCTGATTGATTGGATTGGTGAACTTGAAGATTTCTTTGAGTTCGAAGAAATTGAAGATCCTCTTCAAGTGAGATTAGCACAGACTAAGTTGAAAGGACATGCTACTCTTTGGTGGAAAGAATTAAAAAGAGACCAAGAAGATGAAGGTGAAATGAAGATCAATCAGTGGAGGTTGATGGTGACTAAATTGAAAGCTAAGTTCATATCTACTGACTATGAGCTTGAATTTTTTAAGAAGTTGCAAAATCTGAAACAAAAGGATTTGTCTGTTGAAGATTATACCGAGTAGTTCCACAAACTTACAATTCAATCTGGACATAGAGAACTTGGTAAGGAAAAGGTAGCTTAGTATGTGAATGGTCTGAGATTTAATATTTAGGATGAGCTTGGTATGTTGAAGATTGATTCTGTAGAAGATGCTTATCAGTATGCTCTAAGGACATAAGAGAAGTTGAAAAGGAAACAACCTAATAACTCCCGAGGGAAGGAGAAAGTTGATCACTCGGCAAAGGATAAATAGACTGATGCAAAAGATGAACAGAAACCTATGGAACCTAAGAAGAAGATGGGTAGAATTATCTTTAAGGGTACTTGCTATAATTGTGGAGAGGAAGGACACAGTTCTTTTGAGTGTGCACAAAACAAGGTTGACCGATGAATTGTCATGGTGAATGAAAACATTCAGAATGAACCTGAATCATAGAACTTGCTACTTCAGTGAACATTTCTCAATACAAAGGATGAACCTTATCAGAGGAGTAACTTGTTTAGGACCTGATGCAAGTTTGAAGGTAAAATCTATGATGTTATTGTTGATAGTGGTAGTACTAATAACCTTGTTGCTGAGGACATGGTTAGGAAACTTGGCTTGAATAGAATGAAACATCCACGTCCTTATAGGATTGGTTGGTTACAAGATGATCATGCTTTGGAAGTTAGAGAACAATGCTTCATTGATGTTCAGATTGGCCAGTATAAGGGCCTTGTATTATGTGACATTATGAAGATGAATAGTTGTGATATATTGCTTAGTAGACCTTGGCAATATGATTGTAGAGCTATCTTTGACTGTGTGAAGAATGAATTTATTGTGGAGAAGGATGACAGGAATTTTTCACTGATGTCTTTGATGGATACAATGCTCGGTAGGAGAAGCCTGAGTATTGATTCCTGAGTTGAGTTGGTGGATCCAGAGAAAAAGAATGATCAATTTGGAGAATCAACCTGTACATTGTCTAGAAAAGATTTGAAGAGACAAAGGAAATAGAAGTGGAAGAATTTGCAAGTAGAAAAGGTGGAGGACTTGTATGTGAAGTGTGTGTGTGAAAATTGTACCTAGCTGTGGACACAACACTTCAGTAAAACATTAGAGGTTAGCAAATCATGAAATCTGCAAATAAATGAAACTAGCTAACCAAGCAATTTACAACCTTCTAGTAGGTGTGAGTATGGTATTCTCAGATTAGACTGAGATCAGTGACAATGTAACACCTAAATGAAGGATTTGATGCTAAAAGATGAATGTAGAATGAATGTAGATTAATCTATATTTTTGTATTTTCTATGCAATTAGGATGAAAAACTGTATGAATCTAAGCTAGAATTGATTGAAAATGATATGAAGATTTAATCTAAGAATGATATGAATTGATATGAAAATCTATGCAAAGCTATGAAAAACTATGAATTGATCTCACAAAGTCACCTGTCGCAAAAGCTTGATTCTTCATATGTAATTTCATGAGAGTAATTGTGCAAATTTGAGAGATTTCGATTGATTGAAAGCTTAAGGGATTTTTTATGAGCCGAGCCTTATTTTTATAGAATCCAGGGCTTGAGGATGCATTGAGAAAAACCATAAATTACTCTTGATAAACTCAGGTTGATTTTTGAGTTAACAAGAAATTAAGAATAAATAAACTCATAAAATCATGCAAAAGCAGTTTTTATCTCAAAATAGAATTTAGTTCTCTTTTTCAACTCATCATTAGATGTTGAGTTTAGAAAGTTAACAAATTGAAATTGAAAATTGATTTAAAGTTAACTTCTTTTTTGATTGTGCATGATTTAATATGAATTAATTTAATAAATAAAGTGATTTATTTTCTACTTAACTGATTTTGAATTAAAACAATTGATTTATGGGTTAATCAATTATTAAATCAAACTTTATTCCAATTAAATTATTAAATTTGAAAACTTTGATTGTAAATCAATTAAATAAATATTCAATTGATTGTTTGTAGGAATTTTGATTTATTATCAAAATAAAAACAATATTAATTAGGAATAAATGCAATTAAATCTAATTAAATAATTAAGTGGCAAAATTAAATCAATTAATTAAATATTCATCATATTCAATAAATCAACTCTAGGATTAATAATGATATTTATCACCAAATAATATTCAATTAAAGATAATTATGATAAATTAGGAATATTCAAGTAATATTCCCTGATGCAGAATTAAGATAATCAATTAGGTTTTTGATAAATTAATGTGCAGATGTGCATTAGGTTAGGACTTTAATGTCGATTTCATTTGATTTGAAGATGTAAGAGGTTAATGAACCTATAGCCCATTTTTGGGGTATTACATTTTGCCTCTCTTTGAATTACTGTGCGAAGTGCAATGGTTCAAAGATTAGTCTTTGTTTGATGTAAATGTATGAAACTGATTTGAAAGATGAATCGATTTCGAGACAGAAACCGATTGAAGATTGGAAGATGTTAGGTCCTGATTGACCAAAGATAATGTTAACTATAGAAACAATGAACCAGTGGTTATGAAAAAGTATCAAAACACCTAATTTTGAACCTTATGATTATGAAGAAGTGAGTGACCTGATTCCAGACCTGATTGTCTAGAGGAATCGTATTGGTATCACATCTGAATCCTTCAGTTATGAAGAACCAAGGAAATGACGCTAATGAACCGATGGTTATGAAAAGCTGATACAGTTTACAAGATAGATTAGGATACTAGATTGATATGGATCTCGATGAATTTGATATGCCCCAAGCGATGAGGTCTTTTGATGAATCAACAACTAGATGTGGTTGTTGTCTTGATTACTGAGGAAAGAAATTTGATTTACAGACTTGATTGATGTGCAATACCATGCCCCCTTAGGGATGAAAATAGAAATCTAACAAGAAAAGCTAGCGTTAAGTGGTTTAGAAGCATGTTAATTGATTCGAGAAGTGGTTATACACATTCGAGAACATGTTCTGCATCATTTAGAGGTCTTGGAGACCAAGATTGACTAGGTTTGACCATGAGTTGACCATGGTTGCCAAGTTGAAATTTTGATAGTTTGATGTAAGATGATCAGTTAAGTTGAATTCTGGATTTCTTTGATGTTTAAAAGTTGATTATGCAAGTAATCAGCTGTCCTAGGTCTAAAAATTTTAAATCATGATTTTGATAATGTAAACGATCTCAGATTTTGATTTTGATCCCAAAAATGGATTCAGAATGTCAAAATGAGCCTAGGGTACCTGCTTGGTGATCTGTTAAGAAGACCTTCGTGAAATACTCAGTCCTTATGATATGTTTAGCATAGTTTTGAAGAATCATTTGAGTGTCAAGATGATTTAGGCAATCATGAGATAAATGCAATCATGCAAAGTGCAAAATGAAATGCAAACCTAAGACCTAGGACCTAGTCACTGATCATGTGTCGGTCTTTTTCATCATTGAATTTTTATTAGGTAACCGGATAAATCAATACAACATCCACTAGTTAGGAAACTATGAATATATGAATATTGATTTGTATGCACAAGAATCAATACAATGCCCACTGGCTAGACAACCATGGACATATGAATATTGATTTTTTTTTCGGAATGTTAGATTAGATATAAGCACCAAGGCACAAACACCGGGATGACATGAATATCATGTCCATTTTTATATAGCAATTTGTATAAGCATCAAAACATAGATGTCATGATGACCATAATACGCCCTGCAGAACAAACACATGAAGCATTCAAGAGATCATTCTAAATCTAGTGTGAATTACCCATAGTGACCCTTTATTGTTCACATCCTTAGCTAGGATCGCATTCCACAGTAGGAGTAAGAACTTTCTCAAAAAGACAATAGTTAGGTCAAAATTCCTTGAATTTTCTGGGTATTAATGGTCGAGGTATGCATGGCCATCCAATATGAGATAGAGGCTCTTACAAATGAAAACCATTTCAATCCAAAATTTCCAAAGTTGTTAGTTTTTCTCTTACAAGTAGAAAACAAAGAAAAGATTATGCCCCCAGTCATCACTCTCTAAATCCTGTAAAAGGACATCATCAAAGAGCTCGAAGGGACACAATATGCAAAAATCTCAATGTGAATCAGTAAGCATACAAGGAGATAAAAGCATGTAAAAGATAGATTGTTTTCAATTTGTGTTGGTGTTTGATTGCATTGTTGTAGATGCAAAATCCTTTCTGGAGAGGAGACAAGAAGACTGACTCAGATGTAGCTTCAAAGGACTTTGACTAACTGGATATGACATGTCTAGAATACACTAGAGGCCATAGGATATGACTTTGATTGCCCCCAAGTTTGAAACATTGATAGGATATAGATGCTTTGAAGATTGGTGTACAGATTGACTTATTGAAAATAGGAATGTAGAAACAAACCAGGAGATATGTACAAACTAAAGCAAGACTGAAAGCTAGGAAAGACCAAGATTGCATTGATAGATGGGGCATTTTGAAACAAGTGGCACTCATTTGCTTGGTTTTCACCATCTTGGTAGAGATTCTATTTTTGCTACCGAGGCACCTGTTTCCAGGTTTTCACCAAGGCACTTTTTCTTTTTCTCATTTTTTTGTATTTTTCATTTTTTTCTATTTTTTTGTACTTTTTTTTTTTTTGTGAATCATCAAGGCACCTATTTGATAGGTTTTCACTAGGATGTTCATTTTTTCAGGACCTTTTTCTGATTTTTATAATTTTTTCAGGACATTTTTTAATATTGAATGCCTTAGGCATAGAATTTCTTTAGATGGAGAACATTGATTGGTTCTCAAAGCTATTCTCCTTTAGTTTTTGAGAGTTGATAGGCTCTAGAGCCAAAACTAGCAGTGATTACAAAGGGACCTAGTCAGTTGGGTTCAAACTTCCCCTTGCATTCTCTATGTGATTGATTTTTAGGATTCTCTCTCAAGACTAGATCACCAACCTAAAATTCTCTATGTCTGACTTTCTTGTTGTAACCTCTAGACATTCTTTTCTGATATACTATGAGATGATCATATGCTGCTTGTTTGCATTCATCTAGTAATTCAAGTTCTTGCAACCTATACACTCTGTAGTCATAAGCAGTTACTAGACCATGCATTTTGATTCTTAGTGATGGGATTTCAACCTCAATAGGCAGTACCACTTCAGACCCATAAACTAAAGTGAATGGTGTAGCCCCAATGGGTGTTCTGATACTTGTTCTGTAGGCCTAGAGAGCTGGATTGATCATGAGATGCCAGTCTCTTCCTATTTTATTAATTGTACGGTGTAATATTTTGAATAGATTCTTGTTTGAAGCCTTTGCTTGTCCATTCTCTTGAGGATAGTAGATTGATGACCAATGTTGTGTAATCTTGAATTTGGCACATAGATCATCTAAGTCTTTGTTCTTGAATTGACCACCATTATCTATGACTATTCAATGTGGAATACCATACCGACATATGATGTAGTTCAAGATGAACATTGAAATTTGCTTGCCAGTTGCTTGAGTCAAAGGGATTGCTTCTACCCATTTTGTGAAATAGTCTATAACTGTAATAATATGGGTATGTCCATTAGAAGGATGGGGATGTGTGGCTCCTATAAGATCAAATGCCCATTGGTGAAAAGGCCATTGTGTATTAAAGGGAATTAGATCTTTCCCTAGTGTATGAATTAAGTTACCATGTACTTGGCACTTTTGAAAATTCTTAGCAAACTTGATAGCCTCTTTTTCCATTTTAGGCCAATAGTACCTAGCCCTAATAATTTTTTGAGCTAGTATTAAACCATTCAAATGTGAGCCACATATACCTTCGTGGACTTCCTCTAATGCACGTTGAGAATCTTCCCATTCTAAACATCTAAGGAGTGTACCATCTAGACCTCATTTGTACAAATCATGAACAATGATGACATATTGGGATGCATTTCAAATAAGGTATCATTTCTCATGGCAGTTGAAGGTATCTTGATTGATTTGATCTTAGAGATAGGAGAAAAGGTTTTTGTATCTAGATGAATCATGACCAACAATAGTGCAAATCATGCAGGTTTTGGGGGAATCATATGCAGGATAAGATAGTGTTTCCACCAGGAACTCATAGCATAGCTCATGTTTGGGTTATTGTAATAAAGTAGATAGCATTGCCATAGCATCGGCAGCCTTGTTCTCTATTCTAGGAATCTTCTCAAATGTGATAGATATGAAATATTTATTTAGATCATCTACCATTCTCTTGTATGGGATCAACTTTCTATCTTTCATTTGATACACATCATTGACTTGGTGTATTAAAAGTTGTGAGTCTCCATGAACATGTAGTTTTGTTACTCTCCACTCAATTGCTATCTTCATGTCATTAAGAAGGGCTTCATATTCAACAATATTGTTTGTGCAAGGAAACTTGATTCTGAATGCTTTAGGGATTGAGTATCCTTGAGGAGTGATGAACAATATCCCTACTCTAGATCCATTCTGTGTATAGGAGCCGTCAAAGAATAATTTCCATGATCTAGAAGATAGGTTCATGATAGAGAAATCTGAGAATTCCATTTGCATTGGTGTATCATCAAACAATGGTGCATCAACCAATTGATCAACAATTACCTATCCTTTGATAGCTTTTCTTTCAACATATTCAATGTCAAATTCACTTAATAGCATCACCTATTTAGCTAATCTACCTCTGAGGGAAACTTTGCTTAGGAGATACTTTAGTGGATCAATCTTAGCTACCAAATGTGTGGTTTGAGCTAACATGTAGTGTCTCAGTTTTTGTGATGCAAAGATCACAGCTAGACAAGCTTTCTCAATCATTGAATAGTTCTTCTCATATGCTACCAATGTTCTACTGATATAGTATATAGCTCTTTCCTTCTTGTTCTCATCATGTTGTGCTAGTAATGCCCCAAGTGATGCATTTGTGGTAGAGACATATAAGATCAATGGCTTCCCTTGTATAGGAGGCATCAAAATAGGAGGATTTGATAGATATTTCTTGATATGATTAAATTTATTGTCACATTCCTCATTCCATGCAAAGGTCACACCTTTATGTAATGTTTTCATGAAAGGCTTTGATATGTCAGCTAGCTAAGATATGAAGCATCTAATAGATTGTACTCTCCCTTGTAATGTTCTCATTTGACTAATATTCTTGGGAGGTTGCATCTCCATGATAGCTTTGACCTTAGCTGGATCTACTTCAATTCCTTTCTTTGAAACAATGTAGCCTAAGAGCTTTCCAGAAGTGACACCAAAAGTACACTTCTTAGGGTTCAATCTGAGACTAAAATTCTCCATTCGATCTATTATTTTTCTCAAATCATTTATATGTTCAGATCTTATCATAGATTTTGCTAAAGTATCATCAACATAATCCTCCATAGTTCGATGCATCATGTCATGAAAGATAGATGTCATAGCTCATTGATATGTAGTTCCAACATTCTTAAGCCCAAATGGCATGACATTCCAACAGAAGGTAACCCACATGCATGTGAAAGTAGTTTTCTCTTGATCTTCTAGAGCAATTTTTATTTGGTTGTATCTAGAAAAACCATCCATCAAAGAATACATCTCAAAGCTCGCAGTCATGTCCACTATCATATCAAAATTAGGTAATGGAAAATCATCCTTAGGGCATGCTTTGTTTACATCTCTAAAATATATGCATACTCTTATAGATTTGTCTAGTTTTGATATAGGTACAATATTAGAGATCCATTTAGCATAGTCAATAACACGGATGAATCTGGCTTTTAGAAGTTTCTCTAATTCAGCTTTGACCAAGAGTGCAACATGTGGATGCATCTTTCTCAATTTTTACTTGACAGGTTTGACCCCTGGAGCTATAGATAAATGGTCCATTATAAGATTAGGATCCAACCCTGGCATATCTGAATATTTCCATGCAAAGTTGATCTTCTTTTCTATTAAGAATGTGGCAAATTTTTTCTTTTCTTCTTCTGATAAGGATTGTGCTACATGGATCAACTGTGGTTCTTCTGTTGTTCCCAAGTTGATAGATTGAGTGGGCTCAATTAGAACTAGAGATTTGTCCTGTAAATGACTCAGAAGGACATCAAATATCTCATCCTTAGGTGCCTCAAAGAGGTTTTCACCTTTGGATATGTCTTTTATTTTTACTTTTGTAGGTTCTGAGACTACCACAAAGTGGTTTTCACTCTCAGAACTCCTTTTCTTTTTATTTTTACTCTTATTCTTTTGACTAAGATACTTGATGTCTAACTCTATCATGATAATGCTTGGTTCACTGATGGAAGTCATCATAGGCTCAACTGTATTTCGGTAGCAAGAAAGGGCATAGTCATTTGGAAAGGTATAGATACCTTGGCTCAGATTTGTGGATGTTTGGTCAAGAAGTTTGGGATGTTGGATAGTCAAAGTGGTGAAAGATTGGGAAATAGTGTTTACGGATATGGATCTATCATCATTGGTCCTAACCCAACTCTTGAGTTTGAAGGTGATATTACAACTTAAAATGTTCAATTCGTGAATAGGCTCAATGTCATTGTGGGAGTCCACTTCATCCATCGGTGCATCGGACTCGTTAAGTTCATTATTTCACACTAGACTTACGTTGGGTTTAGGTTCATATTGGTGAACAAAATCAATATGTTTTTTTGTGATAAGCTCATCTTCTTCTGGAATGGCTCCCCATTCATAGTCATTTGATTCCTCATCTATGCCTCTAGGAAATCTGAGAATGTGTGTAAAGTCAAAATAAATACCCCAAGAAGGGTTACCCTCATATTCTAATTTGAATTCATACTCATGAGAATCTATCTCGGAATAACTATCACCTTCTTTTTCTATTTGATTTCCTTCGAGATCAACTGGTTCTTGTGGTGCAACTGTCTCTTGTTCTATAGTAGGTTCTTGTGTTTCTACTACATTGATTCTTTTTACTGGATTATCTTCAGCTTCAAGGAGATCTTTTATTTCTTTAGGCAAACACTCATAAGGAATGAGCTCATCAGTGATGTTTGAATCATCATTGTTAGGTTGTTCAGTTGTTTCTTCCTTTAGTTGATTTGTTATGGATGACTCAATTTGTTCTAAGACATGTGGGGAGTTTTTGCTAAGATAGAAAGGCTTCTTCTTATATCCTAGACCTATTGTATCCTTGTTGGTTCAACCATGGTGGTCAAGAGGTGATAGAAGACCCTTACCTTGTAGTCCTAGAGGTTCTTTTCTAGTATATCCCATTTTTGTGATTAATTTTTCCCCTGGTCCATATGACTTCTAAGGAATTTTGCTTGAAGTGGAGTCACATTTCTAGACTGATTGGGATTGAGGCTCATCCTTGTATAACCATGCAAGCACAACTTCATCTTCCTCAAACTCTTGTTTAGATACTTGTTCTGTGACAAAGCTTCCATTGAATATGACCTGGGATTCTTTAGCTGTAGGTTTCACTTTGTCAGATGGTTGTCCATAAGATTTAGGGGACAATGGGAGAGATGTGAGAGATAAAACAGGTTCCATTTTATATTCTCCCATACCATTTTCTTTGATTTTGACTTCTTTAGCAATGTCTATCTGCTTAGTGGAAGATTCTCTGTGATTAGGAACAAGTTTATCAACACTTTCTTTCAAAGCATTGCAAGTTGTGTATAGGTCGACTGGAATCATCACTTCTACTCCTTCATAAGAAAATTTCACACATTGATGGTATGTGGAAGGAATATCTTTCATTTCATGTATCCAGGGTCTCCCTAGAAGGATGTTGTAAGCCAAAGGTAGATCAAGAACTTGACATATGGTGTCTCTGACAATGGGTCCTATTCTGATAGGTAAGACAATAGTTCCCTTGGAAGATCTTTCTTGCTCATCATATGATTTGATAGTTATCTTCTTCTTAGGATGAATGGTAGCTTCAAAGAATCCCAATTATGTGATCAAGTTGTAAGAGCAAATGTTGATACCAGCACTTCCATCTACCAACACGCGTTTGACATGATGGTTTTAGATCAAGACTTCAATATTCAAGGACTGGTTATGCGGATGACTCGGGGAGTTATCATCTTCCTCTGAAAAGGAGATATACTATGGAGATGTGAGATGACCAACCATAGTTTGGAATCTATCTAAATCAAGGTTGTTAGGAACATTGGATCTGAGCAGAGCTTTGTCTAGAATGGCTCTATGAGCTAGAGATATCTGAAGCAACTCAAATATGGAGATTTTTGCATTTGTATGTTGGAGTTGTTCGACAATACTATATGATGTTGGCCTCGTGTCTTTAGGATTTGAAGATTTGGGTGCAGACTTCTATTTAGAAGTAGATGAAAGATTGAAAGACATCTTGGGGACATTTGATGAATCTAGGATTTGTCCTTGCAGATGTGACTGAGCTTGTGATCGAGTAACTGCATTCGCTGATTGATTTTCTCTATCTTTTCTTACAATTGTGATGACATTACAGCGCTCAGATAGGAATGGTTCAACCATATTGATGACATCATTATTTGTAGAGTAGGCATAATTGACTTTAGCACCCATATTAGGCTGAGAAGAAGAATCTTCTTTACCATGTTTCAGAAATGGTTCCGTGAATGTTGTATGATCATTATTGCTCTTATGATTATCAATTGTGATTTCTCCATTATCAATTTTTTCTTGTATGATGTGTTTCAAGCATACGTAGTTATTGGATTTATGACCCTTATTGCGATGGAAGTCACAAAAATAGTTCTCTCTCCACCATTTCGGTTTAGGTTCAGGATCAAAGACTTTTATCTCAGGCAAGTAAATGATGTTGTTAGCCAATAGAGTTTTCATGGCAGGTTCCAAGGACTCTCCAAGAGGACTAAATTTGCATTTAGGATTTGTAGCCCAAGGTTTGTAAGTAGATGGCTTCTTGTTAGATTTTGATGTTTTAGCTTCAAAAGCTTTGATGGCTTGGGTGCCAATAGTGAGATTGAAAGTGGGTGCCTTAGATGGGGCATAGATATTATCAACAATGCCATCTTGTTAGAATAACTGAGAGGGGGGGTGAATCAGTTATCCAGTGTCCCAATCAAATGTATAATTCAAAACCATTTCTTCAATTTCTGCTCATCGGTAAACAATAAAACTTTTACTGTCTGTGCCTTTATCGATTACCAGTCTAATACTATAACAGTTTACCAATCAAATCTAACATGTAACATGTAAAGAATGATAACAAACAAATATCACAATCAACATATAACACAAGAGATTTAACGTGGAAACCCTGTAAAGGGAAAAACCACCTGGGACCGGCAACCCAAAATTGTTCACTCTTCTGAAGTGAGGTCGGTTAAGACCCAACCTTGTTAAAGGTTACAAACACATTGTCAGGTGTGACCTTGTTAGAGGATTTTAGACTAGAAGTTATCATCCAACTAGCATTCACTATGGGGTTGATAGGAGAACAATGTTCATTCTATGAATGATACATCATAAGACTTTTAGATTCCACTCAGTTAAGAGATTTTGACTATGTACAATGGTTAAATATGCAACAAAAAAATGACCTACCTTAATAAAACTTCAATTGCAGATTACAGATTAATATTTAGTCCATACAAATCCTTCTGATCAATATTTCACTTCAAATTCAATACTGTATCAACTTACTGTCCATTATTAATTGCTCTTTGTAGCTTGATAATTGTTCTATAGCTCGGTTCTTGCTTAACCAGTATGATCAGAATGCATGAAAACCTTGTTCACATGATGCTCTTGCAATTTCTTCTTCTTCTGGCATATTTCATAAAGAAATTTTGTTCTCTTATATAGATGAGTAAATCATTTTCTTCTCCACCATCAGATTTTTCTGCTTAACCACATTCATAGATTTTTCCACTTCAAAATTTCTTGGTACTTGTGTCAATAATAGGTTTCAATCTTCTTCGTTAGATCTTCCCTGAATTTCATCAGTCGTTGATCTGTGTAACAAACATTATCTGTTAACTCAATGTTATAATTTTGCCAGCTCATTAATCTTATCGGCTAAATTGATCATTTAATTCATTTTGTTATGCTCGGTAAACAAAGAAATGTGTTGGTGAACACTGCTTGGTTAATACTATGATCGGTATACACTACACTCCGTCGGTGTATACTAGAAATGCTTCATTTACCAACAACACTGCTTTATGTCTTTCAGCTTTATACTTCATCATAGATGAATGCAACATAATAAAGTCAATATCATCAAGTCATAGACTCATCAACAAGTTACTCAATGTGTTCCTTATCCTCATCTATCATGTACATCTTTCTTCATGTAGATTTCTCTATTCTTCATCTCTTTTTCACCTTTCTTCAGATGTCTCGGTATAGTAACTTACAAGATAAGTGCTGTCAAGCTAGTTGACATGAATGACAACATAATACTGATTTAATCATATTACATATCTAATCAGCAACTCCTCAGTGATCTTTAATCAAAAATTCTTCAATCAGATTCCAAATCAGTTGTAGTTCAACAATCTCTCCCTTTGGCATTGATGGCAACTCAAGTAATATGAAATGTACCATACACATACCAAACATATATTCTACAAATTAGTGAAAAAAATGTTGTAAGTTGAATAGACTTAATATGTTTAATCACTATGTTACTAAACACCATTAAATAGTACAGCTTTACCATTCTGCAGTTGTGATCTTTTCAGTTCTTGTTCTCTGTAACTGATCTTCAATACTCTGTCTCATTTAGATTGTCTCTCCCTTAGATAATTCTCATCGGTGCTTGTTCCTTTTCATATCTTGTTTATCTCTCCCCTTTTTATTTCATATTGTTATCTCTCCCTTTGATAGCAATGCCAAAGAAATAAATAAACAAACAATTATGTCTTCCTCTATATCTCTGAATACTGATATTCCAATTGGTTCAAGTTCTCAAACTTAATCACAACCTTGAACATGATTCAAAGTGTGAACTATGCTGCATCAACATGAATAATCTTCTGATATAAGTAGGTTGATGCAACAACCAGATCACCTTAGTGACTGATAGATAGGGGATGGACCCCAAGTCTAGTCCTCAAGTATTCAAATGTGTCTTTTGGTAGAGGCTTTGTAAAAATATCTGCAAGTTGTTCTTTAGATGTGACAAATTCTAACTTCACTTGCTTCTCTTGCACTTTTTCTCTTAAGTAATGATACTTAATAGATATATGCTTTGTCTTAGAGTGCATCACAGGATTCTTTGAAATATTAATAGAACTAGTGTTGTCACAATATATAATCACCGGGTCAGTGATTACCTCATTCATTCCTTCCAACACTTGTTTGATATATGCAATGTTTGAACAATTAGTAGCAACAGCAACATATTCTGCTTCAGCTGTAGACTGAGAAATACAAGCCTACTTTTTACTTGTCTAGGTTACTATCTTTCACCAAAGAAAAATGCTCCTCCAGTGGTGCTTTTTCTATCATCCACATTTCTAGCCCAATCAGCATCGGTGTAAAATTTTAGTTCAAACTTCCCTTCCTTAGGATACCATAATCCAAAATTCTCTATTTTCTTCAAGTATCTTAAGATCCTTTTTGTAGCTATCATGTGTGATTCTCTAGGATTAGTGGAAAATCTTGCCACAATTCCCACAGCATGTGCTATATCTAGTCTACTATGAACTACATACATTAACTTACCAATCATAGACCGATAAAGTGTCTGGTTTACCTCTGTAGTTTCATCCTCCTTTGTCAATTTGCATCCAGTAGCCATTGGTGTTCCCACAGTTTTAGCATCTTCCATACCAAATGTCTTCAGTACTTCCTTTATGTATTTAGATTGTGTGATGAATATTCCATCACTCTACTGAATCACTTGTAGTCCAAGAAAGAACTTAATCTCTCCGAACATAGACATTTCAAATTCCTTTTTCATTTCATCAGAAAATGCCTTGCAGACAAGATCTGAGCCTCCAAAGATAATATCATCAACAAATATTTCAGCAATGATAATAGTATCATCAATATCACCTTTCACATGTAGATTGTTGTTTTCACTTGTTCTAACAAATCCAATACTTAAAAAGTAAGTATGCAGTCTTTCATACCATGCTCTCAATGCTTGTTTCAAACCATATAAATCTTTATGTAATCTACATACCATGTCTTTATTGTCAAGATCAACAAATCCTTCAGGTTGTTTAATGTAGACCTCTTCTTCAAGTATACCATTTAAAAATGTTGACTTCACATCCATTTGATAGACTTTGAATTTCTTGTGTGCTGCATATGCAAGTAGCATTCTAACTCCTTCTAATCTAGCAACAAGTGCAAATGTTTCACCATAGTCAATGCCTTCTTCCTATGCATATCCCTTGCATACCAATGTAGCTTTATTTCTTGTGACTTCACCATTTTCATTCAATTTATTCCTGTATATCCACTTAGTACGGATAACATTTTTATCTTTTGGTCAGGGTACTAGGGACTAGGTTTTGTTCTTCTCCATTTTCTCTATTTCTTCCTTCATTACATTAACCCATTCTTCATTCTCTAATGCAAATTTCATAGTTTTAGGTTCAAATTCACAAATTAAACATGTACCTTGTCTTGTTTTGCTTCTAGTTTGCATTCCAGCATGTTTGTCTCCAATGATTTGTGTTTCAAGATGATGTCTTCTGACAAAGCTAGCTAAAACTTGATTTCTCCTTTCTTGCTCATCCTATTTAGGGTCATTTCCTTGCTCAGTTGCTCCATCTTGTTCCTCAGTTTGTGTTGCCTATTGTCCTGCATTGTTTCCCTACTGACCGGTTGTCACAATTTGTGGTGTCGATAGATACTCTGGATGTTCAATGTAAGTGAATCTACTGTAGTCTTCCAATTCCTTTGTACATTCCTCTATGTACTTGTTATCAAACTCATCAACACGAACATTAGTACTTTCAACTATCTTATTTGTAGCCTTATTCAAACATTTATATGCTTTACTTATAGTGGAATATCCAAAAAAATATTTCTTTGTCTCCTTTAGAATCAAATTTTCCATTTCTCTCATCTTTCAAAATAAAGAATTTACTTCCAAAAATTCTGAAATAACTTATAGTAGGTTTGTGTCCAAACCATAGTTCATAAGGTGTTCAGTTAAAGTCCTTCAGTTGTACTCAGTTAAGAACATACATAGCTTTACTGACAGCTTCCCTCCAATATGTCTAAGCAACATTCTTCTGTATCATCAATGTTCTAGCACAATCAATTATAAACCTATTCCTCCTTTCAGCAATGCCATTTTGCTGAGGTGTCCTCAGTGCAGATAACTGTCTTTTGATTCCATGCTCATTACAAAAATTAGTAAATTCATCAGAGATAAATTCACCTCCTCTATCAGATCTTAAACATTTTATTTCCTTTCCAGTTTCTTTCTCTACCTTAGCTTTATACCACTTAAACATTTTGAAAGCTTCAGATTTCTCTTTCAGAAACATAACAGTCATCAGTCTAGTATAATCATCAACAAAAAGAATAAAATATCTATCAACAAAATAGCTCTGAGTTCTCATAGGACCACATAGGTCAGTATGAACCAACTCAAGTATCTTCCTTATTGAATAGTCTTTTCTTTTAAAACTAGATTTAGTCATCTTACCTTTCTGACATTCCTGGCACATGGCATGATCAGGTTTTGTAAAGTTAGACAATCCTCTAACTCTTTTCTTTCTACTAATCTTGATCATGTTGTCAAAGTTCACATGGCATAACCTTCTGTGCCACAACCAAGCATCTTCATCCTTTATTAACAAACCAAAAGACTAATCCATATCAAGATAGAATAGATTACCTCTGGATTGTGTACCAGTTCCTACAAGTTTTCCTCCATCATCATACATCTTCACCTTTTTGCTCTCAAAAGCCAGTTGATGGCCTGAATTGTTCAGCTGAGCCACACTTAACAAATTATAGTTCAGTCCATCTACCCAGTATTCATTTTCACATTGTATTCTGTCATTGATCATCAGTGATCCTTTACCTCTTACCATACAAGGTGCATCATTTCCCATTCTCATAGATCCTCCATTATATTCAACAAGATGATCAAAATTCTCTACATCACTGGTCATATGATGTGTACAACCACTGTCTATGATCCATGTGTCATTTCTGCTTAGTTTAGAGATTAGTGTTGTCTCTTCATGTCTCTCTTCTTCTTTTGAGTCATCTTTCATAGCAACAAATACAACTTCTATATCATCATCAGAATTAGATTCAGTTCCAATATCTTCAGCTATGTAACATACTTTTTTTCCTTTTTCATCTCAGTTGTCTCTATTATTGTGTTGGTAGCCTCTATTGACTCTCCTCCCATAGCTTCCTTCAGATCAGTCTTTGGATCTATCATCATCTTTCTTCTGTGGACATCTAGTAGCGATGTGACTGACTTCTTTACAGTTAAAGCATGCTAAAGTTAGCTTGCCTCTATACCTTCCTTTTCCTTTGGGCAATCTTCTGGCCATAAGTGCTTCTAGCTTATCAAGTTCATCATCGGTATTGTCATCACTATCACAATTCTTACTATTCCTGCTAGACTTTCCAATGTTCAAAGAAGACATGAAAGTGGATTCAATAGAAGGAACAACATTGTTATCAAAGTTGTTTAATTCAAAGTTTGTAAGTTTACCAATTAGAGTGTCAAGAGTAAGGTTGGATGTAGCTCTTGTTTCATGAATTGCAAAAATCCTGATTGCATAAACTAGTAGCAAAGTTCTAAGAATCTTGCTTATCACTATTTCATCATCAATTACTCCATTAGATGCTCTAATAGCATGTAACACCTCTTTGAGTCTATTTGAATATTGGAAAATTTTCTCACCTTCATTCTCATATCATCAAATCTGCCTCTTAGACTTTCAGTTCGGGCTCTTTTGACATTCAAATCTCCACTATAAATTTGTGCTAATTTATCCCACATTCCTTTGGCAGTCATGCATGTCTTGATATCTTCAAATTTAGTGTCGGTAGAGGTGGTAGAAAGTTCCATCATAGTAACATTGTGTTCATGTTTGTCCTTCAATTGATCAAGAGTTAAGGGACCAGTGGGCGGTTGCATGTAGCCATTCTCCATCAGCTCTAGTGTAGAGTTCCCAATTCCAAATATGTGCAACTTCATTCTCCTTTACCATACTATGAAGTTCTCTTTGTTCAGTTTTGGTACTTCCCTCTTATACATCTTGAGACCTTTATACTTAAGTCCTTAAAACTCTGTTCCAAGCAACTAACGCTCTGATACCAATTGTTAGAATAACTGAGAGGGGGGATGAATCAGTTATCCAGTGTCCCAATCAAAATGTATAATTCAAAACCATTTCTTCAATTTCTACTCATCGGTAAAGAATAAAACTTTTACTGCCTGTGCTTTTACCGATTACCAGTCTAATACTATAACAGTTTACTGATCAAATCTAACATGTAACATGTAAAGAATGATAACAAACAAATATCACAATCAACATATAACATGAGATTTAACATGGAAACCCTGTAAAGGGAAAAACCACCTGGGACCAGCAACCCAAAAATGTTCACTCTTCTAAAGTGAGGTCAGTTAAGACCCAACCCTGTTAAAGGTTACAAACACACTATCAGGTGTGACCTTTTTACATGATTTTAGACTAGAAGTTATCATCCAACCAGCATTCACTATGGGGTTGATACGATAACAATGTTCATTATATGAATGATACATCATAAGACTTTTAGAGTCCACTTGGTTAAGAGATTTTGACTATGTACAATGGTTAAATATGCAACAGTAAATGACCTGCCTTAATACAACTTCAATTGCAGATTAAAAATCAATATTTAGTCCATACAAATCCTTCTAATCAATATTTCACTTCAGATTCAATACTGTATCAACTTATTATCCATCGGTAATTGCTCTCTGTAGCTCAGTAATTGTTCTGCAACTCGGTTCTTGCTTAACCAGTATGATCAGAATGCATGAAAACCTTGTTCATGTGATGTTCTTGTAGTTTCTTCTTCTTTTGGCATATTTCATAAAGAAATTCTGTTCTCTTATATAGACAAGTAAATCATTTTCTTCTCCACCATCAGATTTTGCCGCTTAACCACATTCATAGATTTTTCCACTTCAAACTTTCTTAGTACTTGTGTCAATAACACGTTTCAATATTCTTCATTAGGTCTTCCCTAAATTTCATCAGCCGTCGATCTGTGTAACAAATACTATCTGTTACCTCGATGTTATACTTTTGCTAGCTCATCAATTTTATCAGCTAAATTGATCATTTAATTCATTTTGTTCTACTCGATAAACAAAGAAATGCATCAGTGAACACTTCTGAATTAATACTGCGATCGGTATACACTACACTCCATTGGTGTATGCTAGAAATGCTTCATTTACTGACAACACTGCTTTGTGTCTTTCAGCTTTATACTTCATCATAGATGAATGCAACATAATAAAGTCAATATCATCAAGTCATAGACTCATCAACAAGTTACTCAATGTGTTCCTTATCCTCATCTGTCATGTACATCTTTCTCCATGTAGATTTCTCTATTCTTCATCTCTTTTTCACCTTTCTTCAGATGTCTCGGTATAGTCACTTACAAGATAAGTGTTGTCAAGCTAGTTGACATCAATGACAACATAATACTGATTTAATCATATTACATATCTAATCAACAACTCCTCAGTGATCTTTAATCATAGATTCTTCAATCAAATTCCAAATCAGTTGTAGTTCAACACATCTATGATGATGCCTTTATTCTTGTTCCAGTTTTTGCCTTTGTCTTTAGAACTAGATCCAGATTCATACTTGTTCTTTTGAAGTGATGTCTCCTTTTTGCACAAGTACTTTCTCAATTTTGATTGCATTTTTTACCATTTTATCAAAGGATGTATGATTTTGCATTTTCAAAGGGTAGTTGAGTTCTGGAACAAGATTGTTGATGAAAATTTCTAGCTTCTTAGTTTCTGGAATAGGTATAGCATATATAGAAAATTTCTTCCTCCATCTTTTGAGAAAAGTCAGGAATGGTTCTCTTGAGTTCTATTTCAGATTGCAAATTTTGATCATAGTGACCGGATGTTGGATGTTGTAGGACTATTGTTGATAGAACAGTTTGATTAATTCAAAATTTTTGATAGTTGGAGGCATTTTTGAGAACCAATGAATGGCTGACCCTCCCAGAGATCGAGGAAAAAGATGCATTAAGTAGGTTGGTTCATGCATGAACTCCATAGATTGAGTACAAAATTCTCTAACATGATCTTCAGGATTAGAGTTTCCATCATACTTATCATATTTAGGCATCTCCACTCTTTTAGAGAATGGTGGCATGTACAAGTCTTTATCAAATGGAAAAGGGCATAGGGCTTCCATGGAGAACTCCTTAGGTTCCTTTTCTTTTTCAAGTTTGTTAAGTTTGACTTTCATGGAATGCATTTGTTTCATCATAGTGGTGATTGGAGTTTCTTCATCATGCATAATGATATCTTCAACATTAAAGTTGGGAGGAATTTTATCCCATTGACGAGCTAACTCTAGGAAGTATGTTTCTCTATCTTCTTTCAAGAAATGCCTCATCATTTTCTTGAAGTTGTCATCATTTTGATATCGAGAAATTTCAGAAGGTGTGGGTTCTTGATCCACACCATGTTGAGAGTGATGTCCTTGAGACCCATGATGTGTCCCTCCTTGAGACATGTTAGGAGTTTTAGGACTCCCTGGGATAGATTGATGTAGAGATTGTTGATTGACTCCTTGGATTGATGGAGGAGGGGGTATGTAACCAGTTTTTAATCACAGATTGCCAAGACCATCATCTTCGTAAAGACCTAAATTGTAGAGTTTGTCAAAGGTTGGACCCACGTGAGTAGAGAGAGGTAAGGTATGAGGTGCTTCTTTGGATTTCTTGTGTGAAGAAGCTCGAGTTTCCACCATCAACCTTGGGTGAAGCAAGAGAGCAAGATGAAGACAACTAAAGAATGACTTGATTCAAGAAGATCGAATGATGCAACCTTGTCAAGATTGAATTGATTGAAGATTAGATTAGATGTAAATGAAGGATACTATGCTCTAGTAGTATGGGTAGATGCCCAAAAGATGGTGGACACGAGCTCACAAAAATTAACCATTTTTTATGAAGATTGAATTTGAAGATAATTTTGACAAGGTTTTGACACAAGATGAAAAAGACTCAAATCGATAAATCAGAAGGCTAAATCAGACTCAAAAGACCACTTTAGGTAAATGATCGAATTCTTTCTAGTTTTTGCTTTGTTCCTAACATAATGAATGTTTTGACAGAATCTGGAAATAGGCTATAAAAACTAGATTCTTGAAAAATTTGACAAGTCTCTGTCAAATTTTTGAAAATTCTCAAACGAGTTTCTACGGGCTTGTACCACACTGGGTATGCTCTCAAATGATAATTGACAAGACTCGCATGACAATTGCTGCCAGAGATAATGTTCTTTTGATTTTTGATGACAACACTCGTATGACATAGTACTAACCCCTGTACGATAATATAGGGGTTATGAAATGACTTTTTCTCAAGGCTCGTATGACAATCTGAGACTGTGGGATGACTTTTGACTCCAAAGAGGATTTTTTCTTTAGATTTTGCAATTTTTAGGCTTTTAGTTTCAGATTGTTGGCAAAGTTTTCTATCCAGTTTTGAAGATTTGTGTGTAATAGTCTATCTCAAATAACCAAGTAGATATCAAGCACATAGAACAACAAGTAAGGGAAGCAAGCAATCATCTAAAAATAATGAACAAGGGAAAAAGAAACCTTGCGCATGAAAAATAAATAGTGACTTAATGTGCTAATCCCTAGGAGTGCTATTTGTGTATATTCAAAAAAAAATTTCAATAATGCACATATTCCTAGAAAATAATTTTTTTTGGCCTCACTAGTGTTTGTAGTAATGGTATGACTCTCCAATTTTTGTGATCTCAAGAGGGTGAACTCCAATCTAGGTGCACTGGGGTTTTGACACAGTTTGAGAATTTAATCAATCAGGATCTGCTAGGGAGATCTGACAGCCCAACAAGAGACCACACTTGTGAAGATTTTCTCCACAAGGACATTTATATAGTGGCTGCTACTACCATAGAGAAAATGGATATTACCACTTGAGGTTCCATCCACATCATTGACCCAATTAAGGGAATGTCCACTATGGTTAACCCTCTCTAAAGGTGACTCACAAAAGATACCACAAGGGGACTAGATCGGATTCAAGGATCTGGGTTTCTGGTACTAACCAAAAAGGAAGTAGAGCATAATCCCCTAGCCTCTTCACTTCACCAAAACAAAGTAGATAGATTAATCCAACATGCTAAGACTGAAATTATCTCGCAAAGATCTATGATGTCAACCGCTTATGATCTATCAACCTCTCTAGAGAGAGAATGTATTGATCAAAGTTGAAGACTCAAAAATCTAGTAGAACGCAAGACAATCTTGGTATCCTCCCTACCTACAAGGGGATCCTTTGTCAAGAAGAGATTCACATGCGTGAATAAGCGAAAGAAGCCCACTCTCTCAAGATCATCCACAAATAGTGTTCATAGGGCCTATTTACTATGTTTAACATATATGCAGAAAGCAAATCTATGTTCATTTTATAGCCCAAAATGAAGTCTATGATATGAAAGAAAGAAAATTCACACAAGCCTGACATGTGAGAGTTTGTTTTATGTCCAAATTGAAGTGTTATCAAACTGAGAAGAATACCTGAATTCCTCACAACACGCTTAGTAGATTTTACCTATTTTAGCAATTTAGTTGCACTTTTCCCAATCAAAAATCAGCAAAGATCAATTAGAAATAGCAGAGTTCAATTGTTAGGGTTAGCTGTTAGTCCAAATATGAAAACCAAATCTAACAAACTAGCCAAAAATATGAAATGACAATGGAACACTGGTATCAAAACTTGTACAACAATGGGTTACCTCCCAGATGATAGTTTGAAAACTCGTACGATAATAGGTATCTGTTCAAATGACAAAGGAGTTCCCAAATGACAGTCTGTAGGTTATGATACGAGCCTCGAAATCTTCAATTTTTGTACAACAACCTATATCTTCTGGTATGACTTTTTGACAAAAGTCATATGAAAATTGTACAGACAGAGAATAAAATCATACAAATGACCAGAAAATGATAAAAAAAATGATAGAAATTGATATAGAAGAAATGGAAACCCATTTTAGGGCCCCACAGTGGGTGCCAAAAATGTGTGTGAAAATTGTACCTAGCTGTGGACACACCACTTCTAGTAAAACATTAGAGGTTAGCAAATCAAGAAATCTGCAAATAAATGAAACTAGCTAACTAGGTGATTTACTGCCTTCTAGTAGGTGCGAGTATGGTATTCTTAGATTAGACCAAGATTAGTGACAATGAAACACCTAAACAAAGGATTTAATGCTAAAAGATGAATGTAGAATGAATGCAGATTAATCTATATTTTTGTATTTTCTATGCAATTAGGATGAAAAACTGTATGAATCTAAGCTAGAGTTGATTGAAAATGATATGTAGATTTAATCTAAGAATGATATGAATTGATATGAAAATCTATGCAAAGCTATGAAAAACTATGAATTGATCTCACAAAGTCACCTGTCGCAAAAGCTTGATTCTTCGTATGTAATTTCACCAGAGTAATTCTGCAAATTCGAGAAATTTTGATTGATTGAAAGCTTGAGGGATTTTTTATGAGGAGCTGAGCCTTGTTTTTATAGAAATCCAGGGCTTGAGGATGCACTGAGAAAAACCATAAATCACTCTTGATAAACTCAGGTTGATTTTTAAGTTAACAAGAAATTAAGAATAAATAAACTCATAAAATCACACAAAAGTAGTTTTTATCTCAAAATAGAATTTAGTTCTCTTTTTCAACTCATCATCAGATGTTGAGTTTAGAAAGTTAACAAATTGAAATTGAAAATTGATTTAAAGTTAAGTGCTTTTCTGATTGTGCATGATTTAATATGAATTAATTTAATAAATAAAGTGATTTATTTTCCACTTAACTGGTTTTGAATTAAAACAATTGATTTATGGGTTAATCAATTATTAAATCAAACTTTATTCCAATTAAATTATAAAATTTGACAACTTTGATTTTAAATCAATTAAATAAATATTCAATTGATTGTTTGTAGGAATTTTGATTTATTGTCAAAATAAAAACAATATTAATGAGGAATAAATGCAATTAAATCTAATTAAATAATTAAGTGGTAGAATTTAATTAACTAATTAAATATTCATCATATTCAATTAATCAACTTTAGGACAACTATCACCAAATAATATTCAATTAAAGATAATTATGATAAATTAGGAATATTCAAGGAATATTCCCTGATGCAGAATTAAGATAATCAATTAGGTTTTTGATAAACTGATGTGCAGATGTGCCTTAGGTTAGGACTTTGATGTCGATTTCATTTGATTTGAAGATGTAAGAGGTTAATGAACCTATAGCCCATTTTTTGGGTATTACATGAAGAACCAGTTCGGGGTTTATGTGTTGAACCCTGGAAGATGTTCTTCTCACATAAGAACATCTTTTGGAACCTAGGGTGTCTGATGCAGGGGCATCCAAGGTTGAGGTAGGGGCATTTTGTGTGCTCTATGAAACTGCATAAGTGTTGGTGTTTTGGCTGGTTTTTACTCGATTGTAGCCTTGACCGATGATCTCAGTCATTGAAGGAAGCTCGGTCACTGAAGGAACTTGGTAGTCTCTAGTTCTGGGTGATAGTGTTACTCGGCCATGCCTGCGGTGCTCGGTCAAGACTAGTTCTTGATGATGTATGTCTTGCTTGGTTAATTCATTGATGCTCGGTAGTTCTGACTTACCGACTAAAGTTTTGTGTAATTTGTTTGGCTGACTTGGTGCATTTATTGTTGGTAGGCATTAATTTGGGCCGGCATGCTAAATTAAATGTTTGTATACATTTGTAAGCCGAATTGTATGGTATTTAATTATTTGTTTAGGAGAGTTAAGGGTTTCATCTGGCTAACATGTGGCTGATGATTAGTATTTAAGGAGGGCTTGGGTAGATGTTTGAGAGAGATAAAGAGGAGACAAGGGGAGAAAGAACTTAGCAGATCTGGATCTCAAAGAAGCAAAGTTGTGGAAAAGGTCCTGATGATCTTGTAGATTAGATTGTAATCTGATATTTTTTTGTAGCAGAGCTAGGGTTTTGCATACTTGGGAACAAGGATATTGCTCTGAGGCTTTGGAGCTCAAGTTTAGATCTACCTTAGGGTTTCCATCCGCTTCTAATTATCTTCAGAGCTGAACTAGCTAGTGATTATATTGGATCTAGTTGTGGATCTTGCAAAATTATTTTCTGATTGTATTTAGCTCTAACTTGGAAGGCCTTATAGTTAGGTATGTTAATGAAAATTAGAGTTAAAAAATTGCATTGTGTTGCATTATTGAGTGTTCCACTATGTAATTCTATTGGCTGCAAGGTTTGGACTATCCTTAATTGGATCCACCATCCTTGACTGCATCATCAACAAAAAATTCCTTCTGTTTCAGATTCTGCAATTTCTTAAACAATTCAAGTTCATAGTCAATCGGTATGAACTTAGCTTTCAGTTTAGTCACCATCAACCTTTCGCTAGTTGATCTTCATCTCTCCTTCATCTTCTCTATCTCTTTGAAGTTCTTTCCACCAAAGAGTGACATGTCCTTTCAACTTAGTCTATGCCAATCTCACTTGAAGAGGATCTTCAATTTCTTCTAGCTCAAAGAAATCTTCAAGTTCACCAATCCAATCAATCAAGTTCTTAGGTTTCAAGGTACCAGAGAAAGTAGAAAATTCCACTAGATCCAACAGCTTCAAATTCTTTAGCAGGTTCTTCATAACCATCCTCAGTACCAATATCTGAGGTACACCAGTAATAGCTCTCATGATCTCAGCAACCATATCATTCTTCATCAGTTCCATCTTAGATCTGAAATCTAATTTCACCTTCTCTGTAATCCAGGATTCCACAGTATCACAAAGATCAGCAATAACTCTAGGGTCCAATCTTCTTGGAGGTATCCTTAAAGATCAAGAGAAAACCCTCTGCAATAAACCCTACACCGATCACCTTATGACAATCTCCAAGTTGTATACAAGTCAGATCGCTACTTGCAACCTTGCAAAACAACTAGGGAAAGATTCCACAAGTTCAGTGCCATAGATCTACAATAAGATCATACAATCTCTTCACCAACAAGATCAATTTCATAGGATCAGCCCTCGCAAGATCAATCTTCGCTCCACAACACCAACTTAGCTTTGATACCACCTGACGTAGACCAAGGCCGGGAGGATCTAATTAAGGACAGTCCAACCTTGCAGCTTTAGAATTACACAGTAGAAAACACAACACAAAAAGATATTTTAACTCAATTTTCATTAACATGCCCGACTATAAGGCCTTCTGGGTTAGGGACAATTACAATCAGAAACAATTTCTTCAAGATCTACATAGATCCAATACAATCTCAGCTAGTTCATCTCTAAAACAATCAGCAACTGATGGAAACCCTAAGGAAGATCTAAAATTGAGCTCGCAAGCCTCCAAGCAATCTCCTTGTGTCCAAGTCTCAACTCCTAGCTCTTCTATTAAAAACTATTAGAAACAATCTAATCTGCAAGATCATGCAAGATCTTTTCCACAACTTTGCCAACGTCTAGCTTCCGAGACCTACTTTCATGATCCTCTAAGTCATGTCAGTCCTCCTTCAAACATCTACCCAAACACCCCTTAAATACTAATCATCAGCCACATGTCAACTAGATGAAACCATTAACTCCTACAAAAAAAATATTAAATGCCATACAAGTCGGCTTACAAATTGCCTTACAAATATTTAATCCAACATTTCAGCCTGTAACAACAGCTACCAACAATAAATGGTGCACCAAGTCACCCAATAAATCACACAGAACTCTAATCGGTAAGCCAAAACTACCGAGCATTAGAGAAACAACTGAGTGATAGGGAAATAACCAAGCATGCCAAGCATCGTCGAGCACTAGTGTTGACCAAGTACCATAGGCATCACCGAGTAACACTTTCATTGAACGCAAGAAGTTTCACTGAGTTGATTTAGCGACTGAGCTTCCTTCAATGACTGAGACCATCAGTCAAGGCTGCAACTGAGTAACACCCGCCAAGTAACAAACCACCCATGCAGTTTCACCGAAGACCAAGAATGCCCTTGCATCACACAACCCTTTGTTGAACTACAACTAATTTGGAATCTGATTGAAGAATCTATGATTACAAGATCATCGAGGAGTTGTTGATTAGATATGTAATATGATTAAATTAGTATTATGTTGTCATTGATGTCAACTAGTTTGACAACACTTATCTTGTAAGTTATTATACCAAGACATCTGAAGAAAGGTGAAAGAGATGAAGAATAGAGAAATCTACATGAGGAAAGATGTACATGATAGATGAGGATAAGGAATACATTGAGTAACTTGTTGTTAAGTCTATGACTTGATGATATTGATTTTATTATGTTGCATTCATCTATGATGAAGTATAGAGTTGAAAGACACAAAGCAGTGTTGTCGGTAAATGAAGCATTTCCAATATACACCGATGGAATGTAGTGTATACCGATCACAATATTAACCGAGAAGTGTTCACCGATGCATTTCTTTGTTAACCAAGAGGAATAGAATGAATAGAATGAATTAAATGATTAGTTTAGCCGATAAGATTGATGAGCTAGCAAGAGTATAACATCGAGGTAACAGATAATGTTTGTTGCACAGATTGATGACTGACAAAATTTAGGAAAGATCTAAAGGATGAGAATCAAACGTGTTATTGACACAAGTACCGAGAAAGTTTAAAGTGGTAAAATCTATGAATTTGGTTAAGTGGAAAAATCTGATGGTGGAGAAGAAAATGATTTACTCATCTATATAATAGAACAAAATTTCTTTATGAAAAAAGTTGAAAGAAGAAGAAACTACAGGAATATCGCGTGATAAAGGTTTTCATGCATTCTGATCATACTAGTTAAGTAAGAACCGAGTTGCAGAACAATTACCGAGCTACAGAGAGAAATTACCGATGGACAGTAAGTTGATACAGTATTGAATCTGAAGTGAAATATTGATCAAAAGGATTTGTATGGACTAAATATTGATCAATAATCTGCAATTGAAGTTGTATTAAGGTAGGTCATTTACTGTTACATATTTAACCATTGTATATAGTCAAAATCTCTTAACCGAGTGGACTCTAAAAGTCTTATGATGTATCATTCATAGAATGAACATTGTTAGCTTGTCAACCCCATAGTGAATGCTAGTTGGATGATAACTTCTAGTCTAAAATCCTCTAACAAGGTCACACCTGACAGTGTGTTTGTAAACCTTTAACAGGGTTGGGTCTTAATCGACCTCACTTCAGAAGAGTGAACAATTTTGGGTTGTCGGTCCCTGGTGGTTTTTCCCTTTACAGGGTTTCCATGTTAAATCTCTTATTTTATGTGTTGATTGTGATATTTGTTTGTTAACATTCTTTACATGTTACATGTTAGATTTGATTGGTAACTATTATAGTATTTGACTAGTAATCGGTAAAAGCAAAGATAGTGAAAGTAGTTATTGTTTACCGAGGAGCAGAAATTGAAGAAATAGTTTTGAATTATACATATTGTTTTGGGACACTAGATAACTAATTCACCCCCCCTCTTAGTTATTCTAACAATTGGTATCAGAGCTTTGGTTTCTTGGAATAGAGTTTTAAGAACTTAAGCATAAATGTCTCAAGATGTATAAGAGGGAAGTACCAAAACTAAACAAAGAGAACTTCGCAGTATGGCAAAGTAGAATGAAGCTGCACATATCTAGAATTGGGAACTCTGCACTAGATCTGATGGAGAATGGCTACATACAACCACCCATTGGTCCCTTCACTCTTGATCAACTGAAGGACAAGCATGAACACAATGTTACTATGATGGAACTTCCTGCTACCTGTACTGACACTAAATTTGAAGATATCAAGACATGCACGACTACCAAAGGAATGTGGGATAAATTAGCACAAATATACAGTGGAGATCTAAATGTCAAAAGAGTCCAAGCTGAAAGTCTAAGAGGTAGATTTGATGATATGAGAATGAAAGAAGGTGAGAAAATTTTCCAATATTCAAATAGACTAAAAGAGGTGGTACATGCTATTAGAGCATCTGATGGAGTAATTGATGATGAAATAGTGATAAGAAAGATTCTCAAAACTTTGCTACCAGTTTATGCAATCAAGATTTCTACAATTCATGAAATAAGAGCTACATCCAACCTTACTCTTGACACTCTGATTGGTAAAATAACAACCTTTGAATTAAACAATTTTGATAATAGTTTTGTTCCTTCTGTTGAATCTGCTTTCATGTCTTCTTTGAAGATTGGAAAGTCTAGCAGGAATAGTAAGAATTGTGATAGTGATGACAATACCGATGATGAACTTGATGAGCTTGAAGCACTTATGGCCAGAAGATTTCCCAAAGGAAAAGGAAGGTATAGAGGTAAGCTACCTTTGGCATGCTTTAATTGTAAAGAAGTTGGTCACATAACTGCTAGATGTCCTCAAAAGAAAGGTGATGATAGATCCAAAGACTGATCTGAAGGAAGCTATGGGAGAAACGTCAACAGAGGCTATCGACACAACAATAGAGACAACCAAGATGAAAAAGGAAAATAGGTATGTTACATAGCCAAAGATATAGAAACTGAATCTGATTCTGAAGATGATATAGAAGTTGTATTTGTTGCTATGAAAGGTGACTCAAAGGAAGAAGAGAAACATGAAGAGACAACAATGATCTCTAAAGTAAGCAGAAATGATACCTGGATCATAGATAGTGGTTGTACACATCATATGACTGGTGATGTAGAGAAGTTTGATCATCTTGTTGAATATAATGGAGGATCTGTGAGAATGGGAAATGATGCACCTTGTATGGTAAGAGGTAAAGGCTCACTGATGATTAATGATAGATTATAATGTGAAAATGCATACTTGGTAGATGGACTGAACTATAATCTATTAAGTGTGGCTCAATTGAACAATTCAGGCCACCGACTGGCTTTTGAGAGCAAAAAGGTGAAGATCTATGATGATGGAGGAAGACTTGTCAGAACTGGTACACAATCCAGAGGTAATCTATTCTATCTTGATATGGATCAATCTTCTTGTTTGTTAATAAAGGATGAAGATGCTTTGTTGTGGCACAGAAGGTTATGCCATGTGAACTTTGACAACATGATCAAGATTAGTAGAAAGAAAAGAGTTAGAGGATTGCCTAAATTGACAAAACTTGATCATGCCATGTGCCATGAATGTCAGAAAGGTAAGATGACTAAGTCTAGTTTTAAAAGAAAAGATTATTCAACAAAGAAGATACTTGAGTTGGTTCATACTGATCTATGTGGTCCTATGAGAACTCAGAGCTATTATGGTGATAGACATTTTATTCTTTTTGTTGATGACTATACTAGACTGATGACTATTATGTTCCTGAAAGAGAAATCTGAAGCTTTCAAAATGTTTAAGTGGTATAAAGCTAAGGTAGAGAAAGAAACTAGAAAGGAAATAAAATGCTTAAGATCTGATAGAGGAGGTGAATTTATCTCTGATGAATTTACTAATTTTTGTAATGAGCATGGAATCAAAAGATAGGTATCTACACCAAGGACACATCAGCAAAATGGCATTGCTAAAAGGAGGAATAGGTCTATAATTGACTGTGCTAGAACATTGATGATACAGAAGAATGTTGCTCAGACATATTGGAGGGAAGCTGTCAGTACAGTTGTGTATGTTCTTAATCAAGTACAACTGAAGAAGGACTCTAACCTGAACACCTTATGAACTATGGTTTGGACACAAACCTACTGTAAGTTATTTCATAATTTTTGGAAGCAAGTGCTTAATTTTGAAAGATGAGAGAAATGGAGAATTTGATTCTAAAGGAGATGAAGGAATATTTCTGGGATATTCCACTACAAGTAAAGCATATAAATGTTTGAATAAGGCTACAAATAAGATAGTTGAAAGTACTAATGAACATGTTGATGAGTTTGATGACAAGTACATAGAGGAAAGTAAAAAGGAACCAGAAGACTATGGTAGATTCACTTACATTGAACATCCAGATTATCTACTGACATTGCAAACTGTAACAACCGGTTAGCAGGGAAACAATGCAGGACAACAGGCAACACAAACTGAGGATCAAGATGGAGCTACCGAGTAAGGAAATGACCTTGAGAAGGATGAACAAGAAAGGAGAAATCAATTTTTGGCTAGTTTTGTTAGAAGACATCATCCTAAGACACAAATCATTGGAGACAGACATGCCGGAATGCAAACTAGAAGCAAAACAAGACAAGGTACATGTTTAATTTGTGAATTTGAACCTAAAACTATGAAAGTTGCATTAGAGAATGAAGAATGTGTTAATGCAATGGAGGAGGAAATAGAGAAAATAGAGAAAAAAAAAACTTGGTCCTTAGTACCCTAACCAAAAGATAAGAATGTTATTGGTACTAAGTGGATATACAGGAATAAATTGAATGAAAATGGTGAAGTCACAAGAAATAAAGCTAGATTGGTATGCAAGGGATATGCATAGGAAGAAGGCGTTGACTATGGTGAAACATTTGCACCTGTTGCTAGATTAGAAGGAGTTAGAATGCTACTTGCATACACTACACACAAGAAATTCAAGGTCTATCAAATGATGTGAAGTCAACATTTTTAAATGGTATACTTGAAGAAGAGGTCTACATCGAACAACCTGAAGGATTTGTTGATCCCAACAATAAAGACATGGTATGTAGATTACATAATGCTTTATATGGATTGAAGCAAGCACTGAGAGCATGGTATGAAAGACTACATACTTACTTGTTAAGTATTGGATTTGTTAGAACAAGTGAAAACAACAATCTATATGTGAAAGGTGATACTGATGATACTATTATCATTGCTGAAATATTTGTTGATGATATTATCTTTGGAGGCTCAAATCTTGTCTGCAAGGCATTTGCTAATGAAATGCAAAAGGAACTTTAAATGTCTATGTTTAGAGAGATTAAGTTCTTTCTTGGACTACACGTGATTCAATAGAGTGATGGAATATTCATCACACAATCTAAATACATAAAGGAAGTACTGAAGACATTTGGCATGGAGGATGCTAAAACTATGGGAACACTGATGGCTACTGGATGCAAATTGACAAAGGAGGATGAAACTACAGAGGTAAACTAGACACTTTACCGATCCATGATTGGTAAGTTAATGTACGTAGTTCATAGTAGACCAGATATAGCACATGCTATGGGAATTGTTGCAAGATTTTTTGCTAATCCTAGAGAATCACACATGATAGAGACAAAAAGGATCTTAAGATACTTGAAGAAAATAGAGAATTATGGATTATGGTATCGTAAGGAAGGGAAGTTTGAACTGAATGTTTACACCGATGTTGATTGGGTTGGAAATGTGGATGATAGAAAAAGCACCACCGGAGGAGCATTTTTCTTTGGTGAAAGACTTGTAACCTGGACAAGTAAAAAGCAGGCTTGTATTTCTCAGTCTACAGCTGAAGTAGAATATGTTGTTGTTGCTACTAACTATTCAAACATTGCATATATCAAACAAGTTTTGGAAGGAATGAATGAGGTAATCACTGACCCGGTGATTATATATTGTGACAACACTAGTGCTATTAATATTTCAAAGAATCTTGTGATGCACTCTAAGACAAAGCATATATCTATTAAGTATCATTACTTAAGAGAACAAGTGCAAGAGAAGCAATTGAAGTTAAAATTTTTCACCTCTAAAGAACTTTTAGATATTTTTACAAAGCCTCTACCGAAGGACACATTTGAATACTTAAGGAGTAGACTTGGGGTCTGTCCCCTATCTATCAGTCACTAAGGTGATCTGGTTATTGTATCAGCCTACTTTTATCAAAAGATCATTCTATTGGCAATTTGGCTGAAGTGAGTACATAGATGTTGTCATTATGGCAACATATGATCCACATTAAGAGTGCATAGGTCAGAGAGCAAGTATGGTAGATCGCAATGCAAATTTGTCTAAGTGTGAGACAGTGTTTTCACAATGTACAAGGATATAGTTTTGGTTTGCGACATTGACTGGAAAAAGTTTAGTTCTTGCACACTTGAGAATAGATGCTATGATGGCTAATGATGACCCATCTTAGAGTGCAAGTCAATATGGAATGTACAAAATTAGTTATGGTAGTTTTACCGAAGACAGTGTTAAGCCGACAGGTCAGAATAAGAAGACAGAATTGGTAAAGAGTTAAGGGATTATTTTGTTTACCAAAATAATGACTTAAAAATATAAAGGGATGACATCCTATATGTTTACCCTTAGATAAAAATATATGGAATCTGACAATGTAAAGTTATTAGCCTTAATAACTTGTATATATGTAATTGTAATTGTAAGAATGAATGAGAAGTGTAATATGGTGATGATATGATATGATGCGAATGTAAGAGAAGCGAAGAAGACATTGATGCAAGCAATATAAGGTTATGTACCTTAAATAAAATTTTGTAATCAGTATACATTGTATATTACTTGTTTGGGCGGTGGGCTCATCTTGTAATCAGATTTTGTATCTACAACTCCTAACAGGGTTGAGGCTTCTAACAAGGCCTATAGTCCCTTAACCAGGACTGATACACTATACATATGTAATATAATCCTAATAGGGTCAAATAATTTTTATTAGTGGATCTCTGGGTGCCATCCCCACCAAGGTTTTCCCTTGGCCAGGGTTTCCTCGAGAACATATCATGTGTTATGAGTTCTTTATTGTTATGCATATTGTTTAGTTTCTTATGTTATGCATGTATAAAGATAATCTATTATATCCATAATTGGGAAAAAGATAAATTTTGTAGAATATTGATTCACCCCCCCCTCTCAGTATTCCCTATTTCTAACAATTGGGATCAAAGTTTAGTTACTTGGAAAAGAATCATTCAAGGAAAGCCTAGCAGCTTGAGTAAGATCTCTATGGATATGGATCAACTACAGAAGAATCTTGATGAAGCTCTTGAGTAGATTGATATGCTTACTAATGAAAGAAACACTGTGAAAAGGAAATATGATGATGCAAAGAACCTTATTGAAAAATTGAAAAAAAAGTTAGAAGATCTGAGATCTGAAAAGGAATCTGAAATTATTATTAAAGATTGTGATAGCAACTTGGAAAAAGAAAATGAGATCCTTAAGCATGAATTGAAGATAGTAAATTTGAAGCTTAGTTTGAAAGATGGAAATAGAAAAAATGAAGTAATTCTAAAATCTGAGAATGAAAGTCTAAAGACTGAAAATGAAGAACTAAAATCTAAACTTGAAAAAGTGACATCCAAATTTGAGAAAGTAAATGTGCAGTATGCAGAACTTGAGAAGTACAATAAGATTGTGAAAGGTGAATTGACTCAATCCAAACAACAACTTGAAAGGCTATATTCAAATAGTGAGAAGACCGATGAACAAGTTTCTTTTGGGAAACCATCCTATGATAAGACTGGACTTGGATTTAATATATTCAGAACAAATGATGAAAGCAAGAAATCAGATCTGAAGACATCTGAAAGCATAGATGAGAAGAAGCCTGATGAGATCAAAAAATCTAAAGATGCACCTAAAGAAGAAGGAGAATCATCAAAGCAAGAGGAATCACCCAAAGGTATACAAAGAGAATTCAAAGGTAGATGTTTTTCTTGTAATACTATTGGTCATGTGAAAAGAGATTGCACAGGTAAACAGTTTAAACCTCTTAATGGTTATTGTTATAATTATGGTTTTGGACATAGAGCTATTGAATGTAGAAGACCTAAAGTTATTGAAAATAATTATGGTAATAGAGTTTTTAGGAATACTAACAATTCAGATAAGAGACCTACTGAAGACATGAACAAAAGAAATGAAGTAGTGTGTTATAGATGCAACAAAGTTGGACACATTGCTAGAAATTACAGGTCACAGATTAATCAGCAAGGACAGAGATATGGGAACAATGGAATTTTTTGTTAGATATGCAATAGGATTGGACATACAAAAAGGTTTTGCAGAATGAACAATGGAACTTATCATCCGAACCCTAACCCTATAAACAATGCAAGAAAGAATGAAGATACAAGCAATAGATAGAAAGATTGATGTAGCAATATAGATGAAGTGAAGTATGTTAAAGGAATAGACCAAGAAGGCATAATCAACATGGAAGGTAATCAGACAGGTGAAGTATTAAGTGGTAAGAATGAATCCTTACCTGACCTATCTTTAAGCACTTAATTTATGTAAATTACAATAGATTAGGAACTTAGATTTAGTGTAGAAGTAGATTTATGATGAAATAAGTCTTGCACAGTTAATAGAAGGTATATTATGATGTACTAATGCTATGGTTAAGAGTGCAAAAGAAAATGTTATGTTTTGTGAGATCACAAGAAGTTTTGAGTTTTGCAGGTTAACAGGAATAACTTTTGAAAAGAAGCGACAAAAGAATTGAATGCGATGTCAGACCTAAGTGAGATTCAAGTGATAAAAGGTTATGATCAAAGTTATTTGTCTATCAAAGTGAATTGAAGCAGTTGAAAGAGTAGAAAGCAGTGATTGGAAGCATTTTGTAGTGATTTGGTGAAAGATTGAAGCACTGAATCTGTAGAAACCCTAGAATCAAAAATTTGAGGTAGTTATCTTGACAAATCTTTGAATCGGTATAAAGAATTGGAAGGAAACATGGATACATCTTTGATTCACAACATTAGAGACAAGAATAGACTTAAATTGAAGAAAGAACTAGTAGAAGCTTTAGAAGTAGACCTTGAGTTTTCTTTATCATCTGTACCAGACGGAGTTTTGCATTTGGAAAATGTAAAGAGTTATCTTGGATGTAAATTGGAAATAGTAAATGACAGTGATTTTTCAAGTGAGTATCAGAATATATATAACCTGGATATGTTATTGAAGCAAGGTTATGAACATTTGAAAAATAATGAAATTGTCACATATGGTTTACAGTATGAATTTGATAATGAAGAGTGCACAAAGATCATTTTAAGTAGGATTCACAATGGGAAATTTTTGTTAGAAGACAAAGTGATTGACATCATAGCTGACCTAATTCATGAAGTCATCGGTTTATCCAAACTTGGTGCTATCCCTTTAAATGAGAAAAACATGAGGAAGATTGTCATTGACAACACTGGATCATCCTATAATGGTAGAGGTATTGTTATCAGCAAGATTAGACAACATGATGTAAGATATCTATGTAAGATTTTGACTACAAAGTTTTGTGCTAATTCCAGAGAAGATGACATGGTAGCTGGCATGGTTCACATGCCTATTTGATGTGTGTAGACAAAGTTTCTATTGATATGTGTGAGATTTTGAGAATTCAATTGTTTGAGAATTTGGAGAAGATTAAGAAGTCTAAATTTGCACAATTTAGATTCTCATCTTTGATTACATATATGTTTTTCCACCTTTTGAGAAGATTGTTACAAGTAGTGGTTTTCGTTGCACCAAAAGATCAACCTGTTAATGCCTGATACAACTACTAGACTTATAGAAGACATAGGAGGTGGTTAAGCCATGTCACAAATCCTAAGGGGAGCACTGACCGTTATGCCAACAATCTCCCCCTCAGTGTTACCCAAGAGGATTCAAACCTATGACCAAGCTCTGATACCACTTGTTACAAGTAGTGGTTGCCGTTGCACCAAAAGATCAACCTGTTAATGCCTGATACAACTACTAGACTTATAGAAGACACAGGAGGCGGTTAAGCCATGTCACAAATCCTGAGGGGAGCACTGACCATTATGCCAACAAAGATTTCCTTACACAATTGGAAATGATTGGAATGATGGACAGTCTATGATGGAAAGAATAAACAAAGTTTATAGAAATCATGTTATTGATAAAGTTAATGAGAGTGTTGTGTTAGTTTTGAAGACATTTCAGAATTTGGTAACTAGTAGATCAAGGATTCCACAGTCACTTGTGGAGAAATATAAGAATGATATTTGTTTCATGATTGACACTGACTTTACTTACATTGAAGTAGTAGAACCCAGATTTGAATTCATAGACCCTCTTGGCTATGAGATTTCTGAAATTGAGACAGAAGAGTATGTTGGAAGATTGCTGAAAAGTAAATTGGGCACCCAATGCAGCAGGTTTGGAACTTATGAAGACAACTTTAATTTTTTTAAAGCTAAAATTGAAGAGAAACAGTCTAAGAAAAGAGTTGATAGTACCATAAAGAGAATATTGAAAGACATGGGGATGACAGAAAGAGAATTTTTGGTAGCTAAACACATAGTAGCATCATTGAGAGATGTTGGACATGGAGAAGTCTTGAGTGTACCACCTTTATCCAGTGCAGTACAGAGAGAGCCTACACCAGTTAAAGTGAAAGTAGAAGAACCAAAAAAGGAACAAGTAACACCGAGCAAGAGAAAGAAAGAAATTGCTACTAGACCAAGAAAGAGACAAAAGACTATAGTTCAACCAGTACCAAGAAAGTTTGCAGAAGTTAAAGATGATACTAAGAAGAAAGCTTGGAAACCAAAAGTTGAAAAGCTAAATGAGTAGATTATTGAAAATGGAGATTTTGAAAGAATGAATAAATATTATGATCTTTATGATTATACTGATAGACTTAATTTGGAGAATGCTATTGTGAAGCATATGATTTTGGAAGATAAGAAATTTGACTCTATTCAAGGTTAAATACCTGATGAATTGTTTACTAAACTTATTAATAGAAAATAGAGAGCATTTGAGGAAGACAAAACTATAAGAGAGAATCTTGTGAGAAAGCTTTGTGAAGTGAAAGATGATGATCATTTGAAGTAGATTTTGAAGCCCCTTGACACTCTTTTGAGGACTAAGAGGAGAACCATTCAGATCATGGCAGGACAGTATGAGCAAGTGAGAATAGAAACAAAGCAAGCAATAATTAAAGTAATGACAGAAATTATTGGAGAAACTTCAGTTGTAGCAGGACATGTAGTTGATGTTGAACAAGAGGATATTCCCTCTCTTTTAGTTGTTAACATTGAAGATGATACAATGGAAATTGAAGGTACTAAGGTGACCTTGGACACTGAAGATAATGTATTTAAGAATTTAGATAACATTGTTGACAATTCGGCTCTTGATGAACCGGATAGGACTGAAGAAGCAGTGCAGACTAAATTGGTAAGTGATGAACCTAAAAAGATAGAAATTCATGCACCCACTCTTGAGGCAAAGAAGAAAGAAATTGGAACTTTGTTTGAAGATTTAGGTAAAGAAGTTGATGATGATGATCAGCTAGAGTTGATTAGTTCTTTGAATAAGATTATTGGAAAGAATAAGAAAGTAAAGAATCTAGAAGGAAGTCTGAAGGAACTGACAGAGAAGTTGCAAAGTATTGTAACTACACATATTTCAGAAGTAGATCCTTTGGAGAGAGCCAAAAAGGTACTAAGTAATTTTGATGATGAGTTTACCAACTTATCAGACATTGCTAAAGTAAGAGCTCAAGCAGCTTATGAAGTTGAAATGCTTTTAAGTATGAGTCAGAATATCAGAAATAATATTATTAGTATTGATGTTTGTATCAAGAACTTGAGGAAACATTTGGAGACTGGAAAATCTTTGTACATACAGTGTACAAAACCTAAGATTTTGACGGTAGCAGAGGAGTAGAAAATCAAGGTGAAGGAAGCTGAGATTTAGAATGAATCTAATCTTCTTTTTGGACCCAATGTAAAAGTAAGTGATGTTGAGAAGAAAGTTAGGAAGTGTTATGATGAAATAAGATCATTGCAAGATGAAAAGAATAGGAAATTGAGAAGATTTGAACTTCTGAGAGAGCACACATCTATGAAGTTGAGCATTATTGAGGAATAGTTAGAAGAATGTCTTACTGCTAAGACATCATTTCAGAAATTTAATTTTGAGAACCTTCAAGCTTGTCAGATACCAGCTTATGGATTAAGCACACTTCTAAATGTGGTAGATTCTATCAAAAAGTCATGGGAGAAAGAGTTTGAAGCCATGAAAGTAAATTTTGCAGATTGTGTTGCAAGCCTACTAGCTTTGCAATAAGTAAATGGAGGTATAATCTTTCTTTGGGTTACAATTTTGTAATCCTCCCTACTTTATTTTGTCATTGTTGTCAAAGGGGGAGTGATTATAGTAGAGTAGAAAATTGTTATGTATATGAGGATCGATACTCTTAGGGGGAGTATTGTATGAAGTTTTGTATTAGAAAGTATATTTTGAGGAGTTATAAGGATAGTATACATATTCTATACTATGGCCAGAATTTTGTTATACATTTTGAGATTTTGACTTGTACACTTAGCCAATTTTCTCATATGTTGCCACCAATGACAAAGGGGGAGATTGTTGGAAATTTGGCTAAAGTGAGTACATAGATGTTTTCATTATGGAAACATATGATCCACATTAAGATCACACAGGTTAGAGAGAAAGTATGGCAGATCGCAATGCAAATTTGTTTAAGTGTGAGACAGTGTTTCACAGTGTACCAGGATACAGTTTTGGTTTGCGATGTTGACTAGAGTAAGTTCAGTGCTTTCACACTTGAACATAGATGCTATGATGGCTATTGATGACCCATCTTAGAGTTCAAGTTAGTATGGAATGTACAAAATTAGTTATGGCAGTTTTACCGAAGACAGTGTTAAGCCGATAGGTCAGAATAAGAAGATAGAATTGGTAAAGAGTTAAGGGATTATTTTGTTTACCAAAATAATGACTTAACAATATAAAGGGATGACATCCTAGATGTTTACCCTTAGATAAAAATATATGGAAGCCAACCATGTAAAGTTATTAGCCTTAATAACTTGTATATATGTAATTGTAATTGTAAGAATGAATGAGAAGTGTAATATGGTGATGATATGATATGATGCGAATGTAAGAGAAGCGAAGAAGACATTGATGCAAGTAGTATAAGGTTATGTACCTTAAATCCATTTTTTTAATCAGTATACATTGTATATTACTTGTTTGGGCAGTGGGATCATCTTGTAATTAGATTTTGTATCTACAACTCCTAACAGGGTTGAGGCTTCTAACAAGGCCTATAGTCCCTTAACTAGGACTGATACACTATACATATGTAATAGACTCCTAACAGGGTCAACATCCTTAACATGATACTTTTGATTATTGGATCTTTGTGGGTACCATCCCCACCGGGGTTTTCCCTTGGCCAGGGTTTCCTCGAGAACATATCATGTGTTATGAGTTCTTTATTTTTATGCATATTGTTTAGTTTCTTATGTTATGCATGTATAAAGATAATCTATTATATCCATAATTGGGCAAAAGATAAAGTTTTTAGAATACTGATTCACCCCCCCCTCTTAGTATTCCCTATTTCTAACACATTCATGTTGATGCAGCATAGTTCACACTTTGAATCATGTTCAAGGTTGTGATTAAGTTTGAGAACTTGAACCGATTAGAATATCAGTATTTAGAGATACAGAGGAAGACAAAATTGTTTGTTTATTTGTTTCTTTGGCATTGTTGTCAAAGGGAGAGATAAAAAATATGAAAAGGAACAAGCTATGAAAAGGATCAAGCATCGATGATAATTATCTAAGGGAGAGACAATCTGAATGAGACATAGTATTGAAGATCAATTACAGAGAACAGAAGTAGGAACAGGAGAACTGAAAAAATCACAACTACAAAATGGTAAAGTTGTATTATCTAATGTTGTTTAGTAATGTAGTGATTAAACATATTAAGTCTATTCGAATTACAACATTTTTTTCACAAGTTGTAGAATATATGTTTTGTATGTGTATGGTACATTTCATATTACTTGAGTTGCCATCAATGCCAAAGGGAGAGATTGTTGAACTATAACTGATTTGGAATCTGATTGAAGAATCTATGATTACAAGATCATTGAGGAGTTGTTGATTAGATATGTAATATGATTAAATCAGTATTATGTTTTCATTGATGTCAACTAGCTTGACAACACTTATCTTGTAAGTTATTATACCGAGACATTTGAAGAAAGGTGAAAGAGATGAAGAATAGAGAAATCTACATGAGGAAAGATATACATGACAGATGAGGATAATGAACACATTGAGTAACTTGTTGATGAGTCTATGACTTGATGATATTGACTTTATTATGTTGCATTCATCTATGATGAAGTATAGAGCTGAAAGATACAAAGCAGTGTTGTTGGTAAATGAAGCATTTCCAGTATACACCAATGAAGTGTATTGTATACCAATCATAGTATTAACCGAGCAGTGTTCATCGATGCATTTCTTTGTTAACCAAGTGGAATAGAATGAATTAAATGATTTGTTTAGCCAATAAGATTAATTTGCTGGCAAGAGTATAACATCAAGGTAACAGATAATGTTTGTTACACAGATCGATAGCTGACAAAATTTAGGAAAGATTCTAAAGGATGAGAATCAAACATGTTATTGACACAAGTATTGAGAAAGTTTAAAGCGGAAAAATCTATGAATGTGGTTAAGTGGCAAAATCTGATAGTGGAGAAGAAAATGATTTACTCGTATATATAAGAGAATGGAATTTCTTTATGAAAAAAGCTGAAAGAAGAAGAAACTATAGGAATATCATGTGAACAATGTTTTCATGCATTCTAATCATACTGGTTAAGTAAGAACTGAGCTATAGAACAATTACAGAGCTACAGAGAGAAATTACCGACAGATAGTAAGTTGATACAATATTGAATCTAAAGTGAAATATTGATCAGAAGGATTTGTATGGACTAAATATTGATCTGTAATCTGTAATTGAAGTTGTATTAAGGTAGGTCATTTACTGTTACATATTTAACCATTGTATACAGTCAAAATCTCTTAACCGAGTGGACTCTGAAAGTCTTATGATGTATCATTCATAGAATGAACATTTTTATCCTATCAACCCCATAGTGAATGCTAGTTGGACAATAAATTCTAGTCTAAAATCCTCTAACAAGGTCACACCTGACAGTGTGTTTGTAAACCTTTAACAGGGTTGGGTCTTAACCGACCTCACTTCAGAAGAGTGAACAATTTGGGGTTGCCGGTCCCAAGTGGTTTTTCCCTTTACAGGGTTTCCACATTAAATCTCTTGTGTTATGTGTTGATTGTGATATTTTTTTGTTAACATTCTTTACATGTTACATGTTAGATTTGATTGGTAACTATTATAGTATTTGACCGGTAATCGGTAAAAGCACAGATAGTGAAAGTAATTACTATTTACCGAGGAGCAGAAATTGAAGAAATAGTTTTGAATTATACATATTGTTTTGGGACACTAGATAACTGATTCATCCCCCCTCTTAGTTATTCTAACACCCTTCACCATTTATATTCATTGTGAGTTTCACAACCTTTCCTTACTTCACCTTTTAAATGAGTTTTTTTTTCTTATTTATTTTTCTCTTTGTTTAATTTTTAAAGGAGTATTCTTGCCTCATCTCACCCCTTTTTGAACCCCAACTTTTAAATACATAAGACCAAGGTAAGGTAGGTTGGGCATTGAGCTGAGTCATATGGATACCTCTGAGCTAGCCAAAAAAATGAATTGAGTCACCAATTTTTGTTGTTTTCCTTTTTGAATAATATATTATACCCCACATTGATCTCATTTGAATGTCCTCCTATAATGAACCCTTCTCCCTTTTATATCTTCTAATGTGGGGAAGAGTCATATCTTTTCACCATATATGCTCTTAGAAATGGTGACAAACTTTCACAATTGTCACTTTTTGATATAGTCACAACCCTTCACCATTTTTTCCATTTGCGAGCGTCACAAACTTTCATAAATTTATCATATGAAGGAGTCACTTTTTTATTTTCTTATTATTCTTTTTTCTCTTCCATTAATCCTTAGATGGCTAGGCTCACCTCAACTCACCCTTTCCTAAACCCTAACTTGCCAAGATGTAAGACTAAGGTAAGGCAGGTTAGGCATTGAGCTAAGTCACACATATACCTCTGAGTTAAAAAATAGAATCAAGCTACCATTTTCCATTGTTTCCTTCTTGAATAATATATGATGTCGCACATTGAAATCACTTGAATTTCCTCCTAAATTGAAACCTTCTCCCTTTTGTATCTTCCAATGTGAACAAGAGTCACATCTCTTAGTCATGTCTTCCCTTTTCAATTATCACAACATTTCACAATTGTCACGCTTCAAAAGAGTCACAACTCTTCACCATTTATATCATTTGCGAGTGTCAAAAATCTTGTCTTTTGAAGGAGTCACTTATTTTTTACTTATTCTATTTTCTATTCCATTAATTCTTAGAGGGCTATTCTTCACTCAACTCACCCTTCCATGAACCCCAACTTTGTAATATGTAAGACCAAGGAAATACATTTTGGGCACTAGAGTGAGTTGTGGGAATGCCTCTAAGTGAACAAAAAAAATAATTGAATCACCAGTTTTTATTATTGCCTTTGTGAATAATATATTATACCCCACATTGATTTCACTTGAAAGTCCTCCTAAAATGAAACCTTCTCCCCTTTATATCTTCTAATATGGGGGAGAGTCACACCTTTTCATCATGTCTGCCCTTTACAATCATCACAACCATTCACAATTGCCACCTTTTGAAAGAGTCACAATCCTTCACTATTTTTATCTTTTCCGAATGTCATGACCTTGCATAACTTTTTCTTTTGAAGGGGTCAATTCCTTATTTTTTTTCTTATTCTATTTTGTTTTCCATTAACTCTTAGAGGTCTAGTTATGCATCAGCTCACCCTTTCTTAAATTCCAACTTAGCAATATGTAAGATGAAGGTAAGGCAAGTTGGGCTTTCAATTGAGTCACGAGGATACCTTTGAGTTAACAAAAAAAAGAATTGAGTCACCACTTTTCATTATTTTCTTTGTGAATAATATACTATACCCCACATTATTTTTATTTTTATGTCTCACTAAAATGAAACTTTTTCCCTTTATATCTTCCAATGTGGTGAAGAGTCACACCTCTTCATCATCTCCACCCTTCATAATTGTCACAATCTTTCACAATTGGCACCCTTCAAAAGAGTCACAACCTTTCAACATTTCTATCATTTGTTAGTTTCATAACCTTTCATAACTTTTTCTTTTGAAAGAGCCACTTATTTTTTTTATTCTGTTTAATATTTCATTAATTCTTATAGGGCTAGTCTTGCTCCAACTCACCCCTTCTTAAACCTCATCTTAGCAATTTCATACCAATTTATAACAATATTCAGATTCTCTATACTATTATCGATTAAATGATTGAGAAGTGACAATATATTAAATGCTAGTTTGACATGTTGATGGACGATGGTTGAATGAATGTTAATTTTATAGAGCCATGCTTGATAATTGAATTGTATATATTCTTTATCCCAAGTTGAAGTGATGATTGATGTGAATTTGATTATTGTTTGCTTGATTTTTCTAATTGATTGATTGCTTGATTTCTCAGAGATGATGGAGGAAGGATAATGATTTATAATTATTCTTTCAATACTTGGAATAAAATCTCATTTATATTGTATTGATGAAAGGGTCACCACCATTCATAAGAATTGAGTCACCACAACCTACATGGGTAGTAGAGTTGACTTAGGGCATGGGTTTTCTCCCCATTTATATCAAGTTTGACTTCATGGCTCAGGCTCACCCAATGCACATGACTTGTAGGCTATTACGTGCATCCTTAGATGACTAGTAATTTTTTAGTTCTACCCTTCTTGAACCCCAACTTGGAAATATGTAAGACCAAGTAAGGTAGGTTAGACATTGGACTGAGTGACAAAGATACCTCTAAGTTAACAAAAAAAAATGTCACCACTTTTCATTGTTGCCTTTGTGAATAATACATTCTATGCAATATTGATTTCACTTAAATGCCCTCTTAAATTATAACCTTCTCCCCTTTATATCATTACAACCTTTCACAATTACCACCCTTTAGAAGAGTCATAATTTTTGTCTTTTACTAGTGTCACAACCTTTCATAAATTTTTCTTTTGAAGGAGTTACTTCCTTATTTTCTTCTTATTCATTTTTTTCTTGCATTAGTCCTTAGAGGGATAGTCATGCCTCAACTCACCCCTAACTAAACCCCAACTTTACAATATGTAACACCAAGGTAAGACAAGCTGGGCACTAGACTGAGTCGTAGGGATACCTCTAAGTTAACAAAAATAAAGAATTGAGTTATCACTTTTCATTGTTGCCTTTGTGAATAATATATTATACCCCACTTTGATTTCCTTTGATTTTCTTTCTAAATGGAAACCTTATCCCCTTTATATCTTCTAATGTGGGGGAAAGTCACACCTATTCATCATGTTTTCCTTTTGAAATCATTACAACTTTTCACATTTTCCACCCTTTGAAAGAGTCACAACCTTTCACCATTTTTGTCTTTTTTGAGTGTCACAACCTTTCTTAACTTTGACTTTTAAAGAAATCACTTGCTTATTTTCTTCAAAATTATTCATTTTTCTCTTTCATTAATTCTTAAAAGAGCCAGTCTTGTCTGACTCATCCATTCCTGGACCCCAACTTGGCTAACCAAAAAAAGAATTGAGTCACCACATTTCATTGTTTCTTTTTTGAATAATATATTATACTTTGTATTTTATATTAATGTCCTTTTAAAATGAAACCTTCTCCCCTTTGTATCTTCCAATGTGGGGGAGAGTCACATCTATTCATCATATCTACTCTTAGAAAGAGTCACAAGCTTTCACAATTTCCACTCTTCAAAATGGTCACAACCCTTTACTATTTTTGTCATTTGCGACTGTCACAACTTTTTATAAATTTTAACTCTTGAATGACTTACTTCCTTATTTTCTTCTTATCCCTTTTTATTTTCTATTAATCTTTAGAGGTTCAGTTTCACTTCAGCTCACCCTTTTATAAACTCCAACTTGGCAATATATAAGACCAAGGTAAGGTAGGTTGAGCACTACGTTGAGTCACACGGACAACTCTGCGTTAAGAAAAAAAAAGAATCAAGTCACTACTTTTCATTATTTTCCTTTTAAAATAATACATTATACCCCACATTGATTTTATTTGAATGTCTTCTTAAATTGAAACCTTTTCCCCTTTGTATCTTCCAATGTAGGGGAGAGTCACATCTCTTCATCATGTTTGTTGTTTGCAATCATCACAAGATTTCACAATTTCCTTCCTTCAAAAGGGTCACAATCATTTATCATTTTTGTCATTTGTCGATGTCATGGCCTTTCATAACTTTTCCTTTTCAAGAATTCATTTCCTTATTTTTTTTATTCTTTTTTCTCTTCCATTTATTCTTAGAGGGATAGTCTTGTTTTTGTTCACCTCTTCTTGAACCCCAACTTGACAATATGTAAGATCAGAGTAAGGAACATTGGACATTGAGCTAAATCATGAAGATACCTTTGAGTTAACAAAAAAATAATTGAGTCACCACTTTTCATTATTATCTTTGTGAATAATATATTATACCACACATTAATTTCACTTGAATGTCCTATAATAAAACCCTCTCCCATTTATATCTTCTAATGTGGGGGAGAGTCACACCTCCTCCTTTTATCTATCTTTTGTAATCATTAGAAAATTTCACAAATGCCACCCTTCGAAAGATTCATAACCATTCACTATTTTTGTCGTTCGCGAGTGTCACGACCTTTCATAATTTTTCTTTCTTGAGTCACTTCATTATTTATGTTCTTATTTATTTTTCTCTTCCATTAATTCTTAAAGGGCTATTCTTTCCTTAGTTCACCCCTTCTTAAACCCCAACTTGGCAATATGTAAGACCAAGGTAAGGTAGGTTGGGCATTGAGCTTAGTCATGGGGATAGTTTTGAGTTATCAAAAAAAAATTTGACTCACCACTTTTCATTGTTTCCTTTGTGAATAATATATTATACCCCACATTGATTTAACTTAAATTTTTAATATGAAACCTTCTCCTATTTATACCTTCTAATGTTAGGGAGAGTTACACCTTTTCATCATGTCTTCCCTTTACAATCATCACAAAGTTTCACAATTGTCACCCTTTAAAAGAGTCACAACCCTTCACCATTTATATTATTTGTGAGTGTCACAACCTTTAAAACTTTACCTTTTCAATGAGTTACTTTTTTTGTTTTCTTATTCCTTTTTCTCTTCCATTAATTTTTAGAGGGCTAATATTTCTTTAGATCACCTCTTTTTGAACCCCAACTAGGCAATATGTAAGACCAAGGTAAGGTAGGTTGGAAATTGAGCTGAGTCATTGTTAGAAAGTTGACTATACTAATGTATATGAATATGATTTAGTGTTGTCATTATGGAAACAAATTCATATGTATTTTTGGAGTTAGTGTACTTACTCATAAGATCAGAATTTGGTTAAGTATGGAAGACTGGACAGTCAATAGAGCACCATATGAATAGAGCATTAGCGCATGTGCATATGATTGTGTTATGGAATGCACCCTTTAAGATAAGCTTCTGAGTATGTAATCATGCTAAGTCTAAGAGTGCATGATCTTATGAGTTAGTATGAAGAAGTTACAACCAGAAGAAGTGACACAGACAGTGAGCGACATAACATAACAAAGTATGGAGTCGACTGTTGGTATTTTGGCTAGAAATTATAATATTATTTTGTAAAGGCTATGCACCTATTGTATTTAGGTTATAGACATTTTAATATCATTATATGTAAACACACTTGAGCCAATTCATTTGGAAGCATTGTATGTAATAGGTTGAAGGCCAACCTAGTGAATAGTTTTGTTTGCACATATAAACAAGACATGCATCTTTGTAATTAAGTATGCCATGAGGTATAAAGTTGAGAATAGTAGAGAAGATTTATGTGAAGATAAGATAGAATGTTTTAGATCTTTATAAGAGGCTAAAGAATTAGCACACAAAAGGAACTGATCTGACAAGTAGTGTCACAACAACAGTTCACCTTGCAGATATAGTGTGTATCTGAAATCTAGAAGGTTGTAGCATTCACCACTTGAGTAGTGAGCTCTAGGACAGTGTGTACCCAACCCTAATAGGGTTATTGTAAAAGACTTTTAACAGGGTCTGACCCTTGATCAGGTCACTGTACTAAAAGCATTGTAAAGATCAACTCCTAACAGGGTTGCAAGATCTTCTAACATGGATCATAATACACTAGTGTAGTTCTTAGTGAGTGTCAATTCCCACTGAGGTTTTTACCTATTTGGGTTTTCACGTAATCATATTTGGTGTTATGTGTTATGATTTTTTATCTTACTTTCCTTGATATTCATTTTAGTACTTAAGCAATTAAGTTAAGTTTCAAGATATCAAAAAAAGTAATAATATATAGAACATTGATTCACCCCCCCCCCCCTCTTAGTGTTCCCATTCCTAACAATTGGTGTTAGAGCTTTGGTCCTCTAAAGATAAGTTTAACCACTTGAGGAGATCATGGATATAGGAGAAGTGAAACATCTGAAGAAGAATCTTGAAGCAACTCTTGAAGATCTTGACAGATTTGAAAAAGAAATTGAACAACTGAAAGAAAAGGTTAGTGGTTCTCAAGTAGTCATCAAGAAAATAAGAAAAGATTTGAAGGATTGTTCAAATAGTGATTTAGGGAAAATGGTCAAAAAGATGAATGAGGAAAACACATCTCTGAAGGATTAGATTGAAGAGTTGAATGAAAAGCTATTCAAAAATCAAGAAGCCTATGAAGAATAGGTCAAATAAAACAAGCAGTTAGATGAAGAACTGAGGCAAGAAAACATGAAAATATTGGAGTTAGAGAACATCAAGAAACATGTGAAATCTGAATTAACTAAAGAAAACAATCATATTGACAAATTGCACACAAGTAAGGATCTATTAGAGTCACAGTTGTAGGCACAAAAAATTAAAGGAGATACCAACGGTATTGGATTTAATGAAACTCAAAATTAAATCAATGATATGTGAAGAAGAATGAAAGCACAAGAAGAATCTACACAAGCCAAGAATACTAAAGCCAAAGAAGAACCATCTAAAGATGAGCACAAGATAGTAAAAAAAACTTGTTATGCCTATAACAAGCATGGTCACATAGCAAGAGATTGTAAAGAGGTAAGACCTTTCAATAGTTACTTTTATTCATTCAATAAGTTTGGTCATAGAGCTATGAATTATAGATCAAATCAAAGAAATTAGACTCAACAAAATCAAAGAAGTCATCCACAACAAAATTTCAGAAGTTCTTAGAACATTACATGTCAGATATGTAATTAGAATGGTCACATAGCTAGACAGTGCAAAATGGTAACTCACATCAATGCGCCGAGGAATATAAGGCCTCCAGTTATTTTTCACTCATGCAACAAGGCTAGACACATCTCAAGGTTCTTCAGATCAAAAGTGCAAAGATAGGAAAGCCCTAAAAATTTAGAAGGATCAATATTGGATAAAGTAGGAGAAGTCAAGTTTGTGCAAGCCACAGATGATGCAAGCATAATTTGGAAGGAAGAAAAGATAGATAATGTTGGTGAAATAGTTGAGGATGCTTCCGCAATGAACGCACCTCCTATTTATGGTTAAATGACCTTCATGGTCATAGGGGGAGCTAAATTAGCTCTAGACCCCTACGTGGATGGTATAATCACTCTCAGAGTATGTGCCTTTGGTTATATCTATTTGGAGACTAGTAGATGTAGTATGCAAGAGTGCACTACCTGTTCGATAGAAGAAAGGAAGATTGGAATTCTCTATTGCATGCTATATTTATATGGCAAGCATTAATGGTGGAAAGTTGTTTTTAAAGTCACCAAAGATCTCTTATTCGCACATTTGCATTCAAGTTTGAGCCTTTAGAAAGCATAAGAGATCAAAGAAGTTTGTCTTGAGTGATCGTAGTTGGTTTATTAGCAAAGAAGGTTAAAAGATTGTTGCAGAACCCTAGTTCAGTCGTGACATTTTAGAAACCCTTGGAAACCAATTTGAATCATTAAATCAAGTAAGTGGTGGCTACTCTAGTTGTTTTCAATGTTTCTAAGAGGAAAAGATATGTTTTTAAGAAGCACCCCTTTAAGTTAGTCCTAGATGACCTAGAAGGAGCCTTCTCTAGGACTCCAATGGGTGTTATGCACATAGAGGACATACGCACATACATCTATTGTAAGAATGAACCTGTTGGAGCAGACAGGATTAGGGTGCATCTAGAGACAATGATCAATCTAGAAAAAACATTCATAGATGAGTACACACACTTGGAAAACAACCCTATTGTTGAATATGTGACTGCTTATGAGTTTTATGAATTTGAATGGATTAAGATTTTTTTGAGTAGAATACATGATGACCTATTCTGGATAGGAGAAGTCCTAGTTAGAATAACCACTGATCTCATTCATGAAATGGCTGGTCTTCCTAAGACATGCACCATTCTTCCTGTAGGCAAGGATGTCAGGAAACTAGTTGAGTAGGCTGCTAAGTCTCATAGTGACAAGCATGGAATGACAAAACCTATAGAAGAGAAAGACATAAAATTGATGTCTATGATACTTGGATACAAGTTCCAACATGCTAATAGGGTCAATAGTGTGTCCGCAACCACTATTCTAGCAACCATCAGAATTGTGAAGGAAAATGGTGAATTCAACTTGTGTGAGATCTTGTGCACATAGTTGATGGACAATATCAGGGAAATCAAGCATGACAAGAGCAAGCTATTCAAGTTTGGATCACTGATAATCTATATGTACTTCCATATAGTTCATAAAGTGTCAAATCTTTATCTAGATAAGACTGTTCCCACAATGCCTCAGATTTCATTCAAGGCATCATCAAAGAGCACCTTGAAGGACTACATGGACTTAGAGATAAAGACTTTCAAAATCAAAATGCAGAGAAGGTATAGGATACCTGAAAGTATAGTTGAAAAATATAAGGATAGTATATGTTTCATGGTGGAAACAGACATAACATGCATGGAAGCAGTGGAGCCTAGAACTAAGTGGAGGAACATATTCTAGAGGCATATGCACAAGTCCTCCTAACAGCACCAAGAGATCCCAATGAGCCAAGATGGGGCACCTATGAGGAGATGACTAGACAAGTAGATGTAGTCTTGAACAGTGTTGCGACCAAGAGGAAAGCCTCTAAGATCACCTCTGAGATATTGAAGATTCATGGTGTGACACAAGCTGACTTGGATAAGGCAAGGGAAGCCAATATTCCAATGTAACTTAAGAGCACACCCTCTTCTAAACAAAAAACATAGAAGTCTGATGACGCCAAGGAAAACAAGGTAAAGATAGAAGAAAACACCCTTGCGCCCACATATACAATTGATTTCGAGTCCACACCACCTCCTAAGTATAGAAATATGCCTAAGAGGAAGAAGGAGGTTGATGCAAGCCATCCATCCTCTAGAACAACCTGAAGTCAAAGGAAGAACACTCAAGCACCTCCCGAGGTAGGATTCAGACCAAGTCTTCAAGTGTTAAAAAATAGGATAGTTGATGAAGGAAAAATTGATCAGATAGCTAATTTTTATGAAAAATATGTTGGCAATTTGGCTGAGTTGATTACATAGATGTTGTCATTATGGCAACATATGATCCACATGAAGATCATAGAGGTCAGAGAGCAAGTATGACAAAGCGCATTGCAAATTTGTCTAAGTGTGAGACAGTGTTTTACCAGTGAACCTGGATACAATTTTTTTTTGTGATGTTGACTGGAGTAAGTTTAGTGCTTGCACACTTGAACATAGACTCTATGATGTCTATAGATCACCCATCTCAAAGTGCAAGTTAGTACAACATGTACGGAAGAAGTTATGATAGTTTTACTGAAGATAGTGTGAAGCCAATAGGACAGAATATGAAGACAGAACTAGTAAAGAGTTAAGGGATTATTTTGTTTATCAAAATAATAACTTAACAATATAAAGGGATGACATCCTAGATGTTAACTCTTGGATAAAGCTATTGGTATCAATGTAAATGTAAATGTAATTGTAATTGTAAGTGTAGTAATGAAAATAAATAGTAGTAGAAAGAAGGACAAGTGATATGATGCGAAGTATATTAAGCATATGTAATAGCGATAGTGAAAGAGCAGTGAAGTGATATTGATGCAAGTAGTATAAGGTTGTGTACCTTAACCTATTTTGTAATTAGTGTATATTGTACATTACTTGTTTGGGTAGTGGGCTCATTTGGTAATCACATTTTGTACTACAACTCCTAACAGGGTTGAGGCTTCTAACAAGGCCTATAGTCCCTTAATCAGGACTGATACACTATATGCTTGTAATAGACTCCTAGCAGGGTCAACATCCTTAACATGATACTTTTGATTAGTGGATCTTTGTGGGTACCATCCCCACTAGGGTTTTCCCTTGGCTAGGGTTTCCTCGAGAATAAATAATGTGTTATGAGTTCTTTATTGTTATGCATGTTGTTTAGCTTCTTATGTTATGCATGTATAAAGATAATCTGTTATATCCATAATTGGGAAAAAGATAAAGTTTGTAGAATACTGATTCATCCCCCCTCTCAGTATTCCCTATTTCTAACAATTGGTATCAGAGCCAGGTTACTCGAAAAAGAATCATTCAAGGAAAGCCTAGCAGCTTGAGTAAGATCTCTATGGATATGGATCAACTACAAAAGAATCTTGAAGAAGCTCTTGAACAGATTGAATTGCTTACTATTGAAAAGGATACTTTGAAAATAAAGTATGATGATGCAAAGAACCTCATTGAGAAATTGAAAAACAAATTGGAAGATCTAAGATCTGAAAAGGAATCTGAAGTTTTTATTGAAGATTGTGATGACAATATGGAAAAAGAAAATGAGATCCTTAAGCATGAATTGAAGATAGAAAATTTGAAGCTTAGTTTGAAAGATGGAAATGCAAAGAATGAAGCAAATCTAAAATCTAAGAATGAAAGTCTAAATACTGAAAATGAAGGACTAAAATCTAAACTTGAGAAAGTCAATTTGCAGTATGATGAACTTGAGAAATACAATAAGATTGTGAACGGTGAACTTACTCAATCCAAACAACAACTTGAAAGGCTATATTCAACTAGTGAGAAGATTGATGAACAAATATCTTATCAGAAACCATTCTATGATAAGACTGGTCTTGGATTCAACATTTTCAAAGAAAATGATGAAGGCAAGGAACCAGATCTAAAGATATCTGAAAGCATGGATGAGAAGAAGCCTGATGAGATCAATAAATCTAAAGATACACCTAAATAAGAAGAATCACTGAAGAAAGAGGAATCACCCAAAGGTATTTTTAGAAAGTAAAGTCCACCAAGATAACTGAGAGGGGGGGGGTGAATCAGTTATTTGATAATTATAACTTTTATCAACTTCAACATCATTTAACCATGTAAGCAATATAATTACCAACCATAGAAATATATTCATACATAATGACACAATAACACAAGATATGTTGACTAGGGAACCTCTTGATCAAAGAGTAAACCCTGGTGGGAATAATGCCCATAAAAGATGCACTAATATGAATATTCCTTGTGAAAGGATGGACTCTGTTAGAAGTCTTATGAAATACATTCAGTACATATGAATCCTTGTTAGGAGATTTTGAATCCCTGTTAAAAGATTCTAACCCTATTAGGTGTTATGGAAGATAGAAGGACCCACTGCCCAAATAGCTTCAATGGTAAGATCACTGAACACACTGTCCAACTGACCTTAAGATTATTCAACAGAATAATATGAAATATGTTACCTCCTCACTTTGCCAAACCACACTCACTGCTACACCAAATCTCAATTTTAGATCTTTGTACTTCACATGTCTTCCTTCACAATTTCACTTTCACAACTTCATTGGCTCTTTTCTTCACTTCATGCATACTATTAGTCCATTTTCCTATCAGTGCAAAATCCTGTGAAAATGGCCTATTCCTTACAAGTTTTGTGTTGCAATCATAGTTTTGGTATGCGAAGTAAATCCACAATGTTTCATGGTGTGCACCCTTAGCCTTGTGCTCTTTATGTGTCACCTTGCTCCAATCCAAATTGTACGTGCTGAATTGCAAAATCCAGAAAGTTATTCAAGTTCTAAGGTCTGCAGGAAAATATTTTTAGAATCTGCCACAGTGTCAAAAACCCACAGTATTTTTGAAAATCCATGATGTTTTCGGTCTGTGTGAAAACCTTCATTGTTTTTGACCTTATGCCTTCCATCTTTTGTGCGCTTATCTTTTGGTGTTAGAAACCTTGTGTGTTTTCAATTTTTTCCATCGAAAACCCTATGTGTTTTCAACCTCATAGTTTCCTATTTGCTGGCATTCCCTAACTACGCAAGTGCGATGGATGGTGGGCCCGGGTCTTCAAAGGTTTCAAAATGATTGGTTGTCGCATGGCCGCATGTCAAAAATTTCTGACATGCAACCATGCGACCGATTGACACATGTCCCAGCGAGCTCGTCAGCTAGGGTCTGACAGATGTTTAACAAGCGACAAAGATTGGTGGTTGTCACTATACCGTGAGGAAAAGATGCAATCCTTTTAATCTCTGCACTTTAACAAGAGCCATTGATGCAGTAGGAAGGTGGATACACGTGGTGGGCCTGCTGTCAGAGGATGTTGAGGTGGCGATCTTATGGCCTTGTCGCATGATCGCAAGGGCCATTTTCATAGCTTGCGACCATGCGACAAGGTTCTTCCTTGCTGAGGCCCAGTGGTAGGTGGTGATGTGGCGGCCTTTGGGTGGTTGTCACATGATCGCATAGCCTTGTTTTTGGCTATGCGATCATGTGACTGGTTGACATGTGCCTGCAGTAGTGAGGTGGCATTTCATCGGTGAGCCCAGGAGATCCAGAGAGAGGGGTGACTTGGTGGATTACCAGTGGGGCTGAGGGTTGTAATGTTTGAAGGGAGGGCCCAGTTGTTTGGTCTCCATGGCGTGGCAATTCCTGATTGGTCGGTGGGCAGGTAGTGGTGGTGATTGCTGGCAGTTAGTCGCATGTTCGTATAGCCTTTTTCAAGGCTATGCGATCATGCGACTAACATTTTGTGTTGGCAGCAGCGGTGGTTATGCAGAGGTAAAGGTTTGGGGGTTGTTGCAGTTGCGGGGTTGTGAGGGTGATATGGCCGAATACTTTTCAGTGGGGTTTGTGACTGTTGACCATAGATAGGAGACTGTGGTCGCATGATCGCAAGGGTGAGTTTGATGCCTTCCGATCATGCGACCAAGCACAAATGTAACTGAGATTTTATTGCGGTTAATCTTGCTGATGCCCGGGAAAGGGATGAAGATCTACGGTGCTGATATAAAGTTGGCCGAGATTTAATTTTAGACTGCCGATTTACTTTTGGTGCCATGAATGTGACCGTTTGAACTTGCAGAGAGTTTTTGCAATAGGAAGGACTAGTTTTAAATGCTTTCATGGCCAGATTTGATCTGTTTGGTGGCACCAGTTGATTGCGGTGTGGTCCAGGGTGTTCCATGATCATTTGCAGGGATTTGTACTGTATGGTGATGGACATATTTTGTTGCTCGAGGCTTTTTACAGGCTGGTGTTGGTTTTCCCTCCAGTGGTTTTTTGATATTTTACTGTGCTTAGCCATTGTAACCCTGACCCCAGTCATCTGTAGCTTGTTGCAACTAGTTTTGGGTTTCCAAGATGACTGGTGGTATATATTGCAAGTTTTTGACTTGTCAATGGTTCTGAATTTTGTCAATTCTAGGGAAATAGAAAACTCTGTCACATTGCATGTGAGCTGAATAGAATTTTTGGAAGTCTTTTGTAGGTTATTGAAGTGGTTTGATCTCTGTCCTACTTTGATCATGTACATGACTCATCACACTTAATATAACTATTTCATGTTTACAAGTCTCTCCTTGGTGTCATTCATGTGAGTTTTGGATTTTCTGATCCATTGCATAGGGTTACCTTTGCATATGTTCTTGTCTTTAGTTCTTGATTTAGGATCAAATGAAATTTACTTTAGAAGGGACATAGATTCATCTTGGTTGTCTACAGAAGGATCTTTTAAGTAGTGGATGGGCTGGAATGTTTATATTTATGGCTATGAGTCTTTGACAATAGTTGGTTCATGTTTCATTGTTTGTATGTGAGGTCTGCCCAATGGATAATGGCACTAATCAAGGAATAGTACATTCAGTTGAGTTCAGTGTTTGATGGGTTTGGGCTATTTTCTGCATCTTTAAATATCAATACCATTTTCATGTTGGTGGTAGTAGTAGGAGTTCCTCTCTAGTCTTTAGACTCATTCTATGCAAATAGGGCTATTTGTATATGAATTGGATTCATTGGGGTACAGGTTACCTGAAGGGGGTTGAAGGCTATTCCACACTAATCTATCTGCAGGCCTTTTTGTAATGAACCCTTTTTACCCCTAGACTGAAATTCCATCAGTTAGGCATAAATTAGGGAATCATCGAATAATTAACAACATATAACCATCACTATCATTAAAGTTAGAGGAAACTATTGAGTGATAAGCTAATGAACGTAGTCATATAGAAGATCTCTTCATATAGGGCACATGAATCTTTCTCCTTCCCTTACTATGATCATCATAAGATGGAAGACTTATAGTACCAAAGGGCACGTGAAACAGACTACAAGCGGCTCCTTTTAGGATATCCGTCATGTGCCCGAAATTACTCCACCTCTCCCTCCACAAACTCCCTATCCTAAGATATCATAGTATGAGATGAGATATATCCCTATGTACTATAATTAGAGTAATCTAGATCATATTCCTAAATCATTATTATTTCCATATATATATAAGATTCATATATCGGTATATATCATTTAAGATTCATATATCTATATATCCCTTGTAATGTTCTCAATTGGTAGTTTACTAGATTTGCCCTAGAATTCACAATTAAGATTGCAATCAGAAATATCAATTCCCAATGATTAGTATATGACACTTTTGCATTTAAATCCAATTATATTAAGAACAATCTCATATATATATATATATATATATATATATATATATATATAGAAAGATTAGATTAGATCCTTTAGAAATATATTATATTTATATTCCAAATAGATATCTTACATATATAGTTCATATTATTCTATGATAAAAATAAATATTTATATTCCATAATGATATTAGTACATAATTAATTATGACAAAGTTGAACCATATATTCTTGTCTTAACCAGTGAGAATACATATTAATTTGATATAATTTTCATTATTATAATTACTTATTAATTAATTAGCATTAATATAATTCTCAGATATATATTAATTACATATATTTATTTTATAACCAATTATATATATAGAATTACTTATTTACTAACGTATTTAAGTTACATTTGTTTAACTATCTAATATGAATTAATTTCATAATAATATTAGTACATTTCAAAATATAAATAAATATATCATTGATTAAATAAACAAAAATAAAGTTACATACCTTTTATAAGAGGGAAGATTCCTCTATTCTAATTTATTTGACCGAATGCCCTACTTTCCACGTGGGCTTACTCTTTTCCTTATTTCCTTAATCTTTTGCTGAATTATCTTTTATTTTAGAAATGGAGATTCTTATTCCATTTTCTTTATATATCTTTTAGAATGCTCCGATTACTTCCTTATTTTTCTCCTTTATTTTCTCCTTCATTTTCTCCTATATTTTCTCCTATATTTTCTCCTTCAATTTCTCCTCTATTATTTTCTCCCAAGTTTTCCAAATTCCTTCTTAATATTTCTTCTTTTTTCCCTCCGTGATATAATGTCTTTTCCCACTCAATATATATATAAATATGAATAGTCACATCTTTTGAAATATAGTATTAGTATTAATAATTTACATTTGATTATTATAAAACTCTTTACGGGTGGTATTATTATTAATAGGCTTCTTTAATACTATTCATAGATTAATATTATATGTAGATTAGTATTATTAACTATTATATTGATTAAATTAATAGTTGATTATTAATTGATTAATATAATAATATTATTACTTAGATATTATCAATAAGGGAAATTAATATTATCTGAGTAATATTACTATATTCACAATATTTAACAATATCAATATCATTATCTCACTAATATATTATTATACATTATATTAATATTTTAATAATATATTATTAATAGTATATTTACTATTATTACTTTATTAACATTTGAGTTATGATTATTTTCTTTAACTTATTATTTTATATTATAATATTTTACTTATATGATCGTTATTTATTATTACTAGGTTCTATCCAATAAGGGGTCATGACACTTTTATTCACCAAAAGGATGGCATGAGTGTGCAGATAAGGCAATACCCGCCTGAGTGAATGTGGAGCTCAAAGAAGAAGGAGTATTTCTCTCTATCCTCATCATTTGGATTGTTTTTCTTGTCAAGATTGAGTGCCTAACCTGTGATTCAAGCCCAACCATTTGATTCAAGTTTGGTCCTGCAAGAAAAAGCTCCAACACATACATTCGCATTCAACCATACCATGCTTCCATTACATACACATTTTATACTTACAACAAGGAAATACATTCCTCCCTTTATACCACACCCAAATAATTACAAATGAGTCGGCACACAATTACAAAATAAAAGTTTCCACACGCTACATGAAAATTACACAAAACTGTAGGCTTCCAAATACAATAAATCTTCACTCGTACAACCTCAAAGTTTTTGTTGTCATCCACATCACTATCAATGTGTCTCAAACTTCCCTTTAACTACACAAAACTAGATTCCATCCCGATTAGGAGATATCATCCGATTTCCACAAACCGCTATTCAGGAACACTGCCTGAATACTGCTTCCACCAAAATGCTCATAACTTTCATGAATAAATGAATTACTATCTGTGCTATTAACCATAGACATATAACATATCAAATAATATAACGTCAAAATCACATAGCTCCAACTACAATATCCCACGTGTGCTAATCAAAACACTGTCTGCTTCTTTGCGAGTCTCCAGAAGATCACTGTGTTGACATCAATGACAATCATAGTCATGAATTGCAACAAAAAATGCTACAGAATGACTACCAAACATTCATTCCTAACAATCTCCCCCATTAGCATTGATGGTAACATAAATGAAAAACATCCAATGTTCCAAAAAATCCAATACTGCAACACTGTTGCTTTGACAAACATTTTCAAGTCCTCTTCATCAATCAAATCTTGCTTCTTTATCCTATTCAGTTCTCTCCAAAAAATGTCTCATATTTTTTTTCATGCATACTTCTCCCCCATTGACATCAATGACATAAATTCCATCACTAAGTCAACAACAACTCAATGTCAAAAGACACTATTCAGAAAATACATTCACAAGAGTCCTCATGACTCAACTCAGATACACATACTCCCCCATAGAGGAAGTACCAACATCCAGTCCAGAAGAAAGATAAGGCTCATATACCACTGGATAGATGCAACCAACTACATCATTACTCAAAAATAGGCTGGGGCATAACGCTAAGCATACCTCTCAAATACTCAAATGTATCTTTAGGAAAAGGCTTTGTAAATATGTCTGCTATCTATTCCTTTGTGCTTATGTACTCCATTCTAACTTCTTTCTCAGCAACTTTCTCTCTTACAACATGATACTTGATCTCTATATGCTTTTTCTTAGAATGTAATATAGGATTCTTAAACATACTAACTATGCTGGTGTTGTCACAATGTATGACAACATGCTCAACAAACTTAATTCCAATATCTTTTAGCATTTGCTTCATCCAAATTATCTAGTTACAATTTTTTGTTACAATTGTTTGCCGCTGCTACATACTCTACTTCTGCTGTGCTCTATGAAATACAATTCTGCTTCTTGCTTAGCCAAGAAACTAATCTTCCTCCAAGAAAAAAGGCTCCACCACTGGTGCTTTTCTTATCATCAATACTGCCTCCCCAATCAGCATCTATATATGCACATAGGGTAAAATCATCATAATTTTCATACCATAATCCATAATCCATTATGCCTCTTAAATATCTCAGTATCTTCTTTACTACTACAAAATGCGATTCTCTAGGTTCAGCTTGAAATCTTTCTAGCATTCCAACTGAATGTGCTATATTCAGTCTTGTGTGTGTCAAGTACTACAATCCTCCAATCATGGATCTGTATTTCTTCTGCTCAACTGTTAGTGTTTCATCTATTCTAGATAGTTTGTGTCCTGTAACCATAGGTGTTCCAACTGGTTTACAGTTCTCCATTCCAAATCTTTTCAGCAAATCATTCAAATAATTTGTCTGACTTACAAAGATACCATCATTGTTCTATGTTATCTATAATCCCAAAAAGTATTTCATCTCACCAATCATACTCATTTCAAATTCAGTCTTCATTTCATCAACAAATTTGTCACTAGCTTCATCTTCTCCTCCAAAAATAATGTCATCAACAAAAATAACTATAACCAACAAACCATTTTCAATTTCTTTTGTGTACAGATTTCTATCAGTTGTTCCTTTAGTAAATCCCAATTTTAACAAATACTTATCTAGTCTTGCATACCAAGTTCTAGGTGCTTGCTTTAGTCCATATAAAGCTTTCTTTAATTTACACACCATGTCTCCTTCTTGAGTCAAAGGAAAACCTTCAGGCTTCTCAATGTAGACTTCTTCTTCCAATTCACCATTCAAAAATGTGGACTTCACATCCATCTGATACACTTTGAATTTCTTGTAAGCTGCATATGCCAAAAACATTCTTACTGCTTCAAGTCTTGTTATTGGTGCAAAAGTTTTTTCATAGTCAATTCTTTCTTGCTGTGAGTATCCCTTACATACCAATCTTGCTTTGTTTCTTACTACTTCTTGTTCATTCATCTTATTTTTGAATACCCATTTAGTTCCAATCACATTCTTGTCTTTAGGTCTAGGAACCAATTCCCATGTCTTGTTCTTTTCAATCTGATCTAGTTCTTCTTTCATAGCATTAATCCAATGTTCATCTTCACAAGCTTCACTAGTAGATTTAAGTTCAATTTGAGAAATAAAACATAAATATACCTTATTTCGAGTCAGAACTCCTTTGTCCAAACTTCTAATAACTTGTTGAATAAGATGATGTCTTGATAAATGCTTGTTCAGTGTCATAGTCTTAGATCTTGCTTCAACTATAGATTCTTCTCTAGATTCCTCTCTGATTTCTTCATCATGACTCTAATTCAACAATTCATTGTCAGTCTCATAGAATAACTTAGTAGTTTCAGTGTTAGGCGTAGGATGAGCTTCTTCATCAGATTCATAATCAAGCATTCTTTCCTAAATTTTGAACTTCTCATCAACTTTAACATTTGCACTCTCAACAATAGTTTTAGTTTTCTTATTGTAACATCTATATGCTTTTCTCTTCAAAGAATATCCAAGAAAAATTATTTCATCACTTCTAGGATCAAACTTTCCAATATCATCATCTCTCTTTATATAACATTTGCTTCCAAAATTCTAAATTACTTAACTGAGGGTGCATGTCCAAACCATAATTCATAAGGTGTTTTGTCTATGTCTACTCTGATTTGTACTCTGTTCATTGTATATACTGTTGTATTCACTACTTTTCTCCAAAATGTCTTTGCGAAATCATTCTCAAATAACATACCTCTTGCTACTTCAGTCACTAATCTATTTCTTCTTTCTGCAATACCATTTTGTTAAAGTGTTCTAGGGGCTGAAAACTATCTCTTAATACCATTCATTTCACAAAAAGTGTTAAATTCTCTAGAAGTAAATTCTCCACCTCTATCAGATCTCAAACATTTAATCTTCATTCTAGATTCATTCTCAAATTTATTCTTAATGATCTTAAACTTATCAAATGCTTCAGATTTTTCTTTAAGAAATGCAATCCACATCATTCTTGTAAAATCATCAACAAGAATCATAAAATACCTTTCTCCATAGAATCCTCTAGTCCTGGTAGGACCGCTCAAGTCTGTATGAACAATCTCCAACTTCTCTACTGATGTGAACTTCTTACTAGGAAATGAACTTCTCTTCTGGTTAGCCATCACACATTCTTTGCAAATCATGTTAGTAGGCTTCATAATTTTAGGCAAATCTCATACTGCAAGTGTAGTACTCACTTTCACAATATTATCAAAGTTTATATGACAAAACCTTCTATGCCATAACCAACTATCATCAATCTTAGTAATCAAACATGTCATCTTAGTAGGATTCAACTGAAATACATTACCTCTGGTTCTAGATCCAGTTCCAATCATATTTCCATCTTTATCCTTTATCGCACAAGTTTTCTTAGTAAACCAAACTTGATATCCCTTATCAACAAACTGTCCAACACTCAAAAGATTATGTTTCAATCCATCCACAAAGTAAACATCATCAGTATTAGTCTTTCCATCAAGAGTAATAGATCCTATACCTTTAATCAAACAAGGTGCATTGTTACCAACTCTAACTACTCCACCATCATATTCATTCAACTTTATGAACTTTTTCATGTCACCAGTCATATGATGTGAACAACCACTATCTATAATCCAATCAACTTTCTTTTCAACTTGAGAATCTAAGGCTTTTTCTTCCTTAACATCAGATTTAGGATTTTCTTCTTTAATTGCTACAAATCCTATGTCATCATTATTCTCAGTATCACTTTCACTTAGATTTCTTTCTATACTAGCTTCAAGATCTTCATCATTAGCATAATAACATTCCTTAGATCTTCTAGGCTTGAAATTATTTTTGTACTTTTTAACTCTCTTAGGACATTTAGATGCAAAATGACCATATTCTTGACAAGTCCAACATTTAAAATTTTTCTTACCACCTGGTTCTCTTTTCACAAGCAAGGCAATACCTTCTTCAATCTTCTTGTCTTCTTCATTTCTAAATCTATTGTTGCTAGCATAATCTCCACTCACACTAATGCTTCTTGACAAAGTAGGGTGAACACTAAGAGCACTGAATGTTGTCTCCATTCTAGGTAAGTTTCCTGATAACCTTGGGTTCATTTCTGCTACTTCTAATCTTCCAAGAAGAGTCTCTCTTGTAAAGTTCAAAGTACAAGGTATTACTTGTTCAATCATCTATGTTGTCTTCTTAAATACAGGAGTCAATGTCCTCAAAATTTTCCATGTCACTTCATTCTCTATCTTTGTTCCTCCACAAGATTTTATCTCTGCAACAATTTCTGACATTGTACCAATATAGCTTCTAACAGATTCATCTTCCATCATTCTTATATCTTCAAATGCACATATCCAATTATGTAATCTAGCTTTCTTTGCATGTTCATCACCTTCAAAAGTAGAGTGTAAAGCTTTCCAAATTTCATGAGATTTTGTTAAACATTTTACCTAACTATATTCATTCTCTGGAAGTGTTGTCAAAAGTGCTTATCTTGCAAGTATGTTACACATGAATAAATCTCTCTCCTCATTAGAACATGTCTCAAGATTATCTTCTTTAATGATAGTCTTATCATTCTTTGTAATCAACCAATAACCTGGACCTAAACACATTAGGTGTGTCTTCATCTTCTCTTTCCATCTGTCAAAATTTACTCCATCAAACTTAGGGCTTTCTTTCTTGAAATTCATCATGGATCTCCTTAAGCTGTTAAACTTTCCTTTCAAGGACCTACCGCTCTGATACCAATTGTTAGAAAGTAAAGTCCACCAAGATAAATAAGAGGGGGGGGGGGGGGGGGGGCGAATCAATTATCTGATAATTATAACTTTTATTAACTTCAACAACATTTAACCATGTAAAAAATATAATTACCAACCATAGAAAGATATTCATACAAAATGACACAATAACACAAGATATGTTGACTAGGGAACCTCTTGATCAAATAGTAAACCCCGGTGGGAATGATGCCCAAAAAAGATGCACTAATATGATATTCCTTATGAAAGGATGGAATCTATTAGGAGTCTTATGAAATACATTCAGTACATATGAATCTCTGTTAGGAGATTTTGAATCCCTGTTAAAAGATTCTAACCCTGTTAGGAGTTATGGAAGTCAAAAGGACCCACTGCCCAAACAGCTTCAATGGTAAGATCACTAAACACACTATCCAACTGACCTTAAGATTATTTAGCAAAATAATATGAAATATTTTACCTCCTCATTGTGCCAAACCACACTCACTGCTACACCAAATCTCAATTTTAGATCTTTGTACTTTGCATGTCTTCCTTCACAATTTCACTTTCACATCTTCATTGACTCTTTTCTTCACTTCATGCATACATTCACATTCAACCATACCATGCTTCCATTACATACACATTTTCTACTTACAACAAGGAAATACATTCCTTCATTTATACCACACCCAAATAATTACAAATGAGTCAGCACACAATTACAAAATAAAAGTTTCCACACGCTACACCAAAATTACACAAAACTGTCAGCTTCCAAATACAATAAATCTTCACTCGTGCGACCTCAAAGTTTGCACTGTCATCCATGTCACTATCAATGTGTCTCAAACTTCCCTTTAACTGCACAAAACCAAATTCCATCCCGATTAGGAGATATCATCTGATTTCCACAAATCGCTACTCAGGAACACTGCCTGAATACTGCTTCCACCAAAATGCTCATAACTTTCATGAATAAATGAATTACTGTCTGTGCTCTTTACCATAGACATATAACATATCAAATAATATAACTTCAACATCACATAGCTCCAACTACAATATCCCACGTGTGCTAATCAAAACACTACCTGCTTCTCTGCGAGTCTCCAGAAGATCACTGTGTTGACATCAATGACAATCATAGTCATGAATGCAACAACAACTGCTATAGAATGACTACCAAGTATTCATTCCCAATAGGTATGCAAAGAGAATTCAAAGGTAGATGTTTTTCTTGTAATACTATTGGTCATATGAAGAGAGATTGCATAGGTAAACAATTTAAACCTCTTAATGGTTATTGTTACAATTGTCATGGTTTTTGACATAGAGCTATTGATTGTAGGAAACCTAAATTTATTAAGAATAATGATGGTAGTAGAATGTTTAGGAATACTAACAATGTAGATAAGAAACCTACTGAAGATATGAACAAAAGAAATGGAGTAGTATGTTATAGATGCAACAAGGTTGGACACATTGCTAGAAACTGCAGATCACAAATCAATCAACCTGGACCAAGATATGGAAACAATGGAATTGTTTGTCAGATATGCAACAAGATTGGACATACAAAAAGGTTTTTCAGAATGAACAATAGAGTTTTTCACCCTTATCCTAATCCCAGGAATCATGCAAGAAGAAATGAAGATGCAAGTAACAGTCAAAAAGGATGTTGTAGTAATTTAGATGAAGTGAAGTTTATCAAAAGCACAGATCAAGGAGAAATATTCAACATTGAAGGTAATAAAAAAGGTGAAGTATTGAAAGGTAAGAATGAATCTTTACTTGACCTATCTCAAAGTACTTAATTTGTGTAAATTACAGTAGAATAGGAACTTAGATTTAGTATAGAAGTAGATATATGATGAACTAAGTCTTGCGCAGTTAATGCAAGGTAGTTTATGATGTTCTAATACTATGGTTAAGAGCGCAAAGAAAAATATTATGTTTTGTGAGATCGCAAGAAGTTTTAAGTTTTGCAGGTTAGCAAAGATAGCTTTTTGGAAAGAAGCGGCAAAAGAATTGAATGCGATGTCAGATCTAAGTGAGATCGAATTAATAAAAGGTTATGATTGATATTATTTGATCATCAAAGTGAATTCAAGTGTCTGGAGATCAAAGAGTAGTGATTGAAAGCATTTTGCAAGGATTTGGAGAAGAATTTTGTACCAAATCTACGCAAGCCCTAAAATCATGAAATTAAGGTATTTTACTTGACAAATCTTTGAATCAGTAAAGGAATTTGAAGAAATCATGGATGTTTCCTTAATACACAATGTCAAAGATAAGAATAGACCTAAATTCAAAAGGGAACTAGTAGAAACCTTGGAAGAAGACCCTAGGTTTGCATTATCATCCATACCAGATGGAGTTTTGCATTTAGAGAATGTCAGAAGTTATCTTGGATGCAATCTAGAGATAGTAAATGATAGTGATTTCACAGATGAATATCAGAAGATTTACAATCAAGATATGACACTAAAATAAGGCTTTGAATATTTGGAACATAATGAAATTGTCAAATATGGATTACAGTATGAATTTGATAATGAAAAATGCACTAAGATTATCTTGAGTAGAATTCATAATTGAAAGTTTTGGCTAGAAGATAGAGAGATAGATATTACAACTAATTTGATTCATGAAGTTACTGGATTATCTAAGACTAGAGCTATTCCTTTTAATGAGAAAAACATGAGGAAAATAGTCATTGACAACACTAACTCATCTTATAATGGTAGAGGAATTTTGATTAGTAAGATCAAACAAGATGATGTGAGATATTTATGCAAGATCCTAACTACTAAGTTTTGTGCAAATTCAAGAGAAGATGACATGGTAGTTGGAATGGTACATGCAGCTTATCTTATGTGTGTTGACAAGGTACCAGTTGATATGTGTGAAATTCTTAGAATTTAATTGTTTGAGAACTTGGAGAAGATCAAGAAAACTAAGTATACATAGTTTAGGTTCTCATCTCTAATCACATACATGTTCTTTCATCTTTTGAGGAGATTTCCTTACACCGTAGGAAATGATTGGAATGATGGAAAAAATACAATGGAAAGGATTAATGTAGTATATAGAAGGCATGTTATTGACAGTGTTAATGAGAGTGCAATACTTGTTATTAAGACATTTCAGAATATTGTGTCTAGCAAATCAAGGATCCCTAAGTCTCTTGTTGAAAAATATAAAGATGATATATGTTTTATGGTGGATACTGACCTTACCTATATTGAGGCAGTAGAGCCTAAAACAGAGTTCATAGACCCTCTTGGCTATGAAATATCTGAGGTAGAAACTAAAGAGTATGTTAGCAGACTACTAAAGTGTAAGTTGGACACTTAGTGTGATAGGTTTGGAACCTTTGAGGAGAACTTCAACTCCGCAAATATTCTAATTGAAGAGAAGCAGTCTAAGAAGAGAGTTGAGAGCACCATTAAGAAAATCTTAAAGGATACAGGAATGACAGAGAGAGATTTTTTGGTAGCAAAGCAGATAGCAACAACAATTAGAGAGAGTGGACAAAAGGAAGTTTTGTTTATCCCTCCTTTATAATCAATTGCAGTACCACAGGAAGAACCACAAGTGAAGGTGAAAGTGGAAGTACCTGAGAAGGACATAGAAGCAAAGATGTCTACTAGATCCACTTCCTCCACACCTAGCAAAAGAGTTAAGGAGAGTGCCACTGGACCAGGAAAGAGACATAAAACTCTAGTGCAACCTATTCCAAGAAAGATTGTAGAAATTAAAGATGATGTCACTACTAAGAAGAAAGCTTGGAAACCAAAAGTTGACAAGCTTAATGAGAAGATTATTTAGAATGGTGACTTTGCAAGAATGAACAAATATTATGATCTTTATGATTATACTAATAGACTTAATCTAGAGAATGTAGTTGTGAAGCATATGATCTTGATTGGCAAGAAGTTTGATACTATTCAAGGATAGATACCTGATGATCTATACAACAAACTTCTGAATAGGAAGAAGAGAGCATTAGAGGAAGAGACAACTATAAGAGAAAAGCTTGTGAGGAAGCTTTGTGAAGTAAGAGATGAATCTCATTTCAACCAGATCATGAAAGCCCTAAGCACCCATCTGAGAACCAAAAGGAGAACAATTTAGATTATGGGAGGCAGGTATGAAGAAGTAAATTCTGAGACTGAACATGCAATTATCAAGATTATGGTAGAATATGTTGGAGAATCATCAGTTGTAGTAGAGCAAGTAGGTAAGAAAGTACAAGAGGACATTCCCTCTTCTCCAGCTATTAATATTGAAGATGAAACAATGAGTGTAGAAGGTACAAAAATCACCTTGGATACTGATGAAAATGTATTCAAGAATTTGGAGAACATTGTTGACAATTCGGCCTTTGAAGAACATGAAGCTACAAAAGAAGAAGAGATGATAGAGACCACAGTTGTGGAACCACCAGTTATAGAAGAAAAAGTTCCCATTCCCACCAAAGAAGATATCAGTCTTACTCCTGAGACTAGAAAGAAGACTCAAATTGGATCTATGATTGAGCATTTGGGAAAAGAAGTAGATGATGATGATCAGTTGGAACTGATTACATCCTTGAACAAAATAATTGGTAAGAATAAGAAGGTGAAGAGTCTTGAAGGGTGTCTGAAGGAACTAACTAAGAAGTTACAAGGTACTATGACTACACAAATTTCAGAAGCAGACCCTATGGAGAAGGCAAAGAAGGTAATGAGCACCTTTGATATTGAATTCACAAACCTAGCTAATATTACAAAAGTGAAAGCACAAGTAGACTATGAGGCTAGAACGCTTTTTAACATCAGTTAGAATATCAGAAATGATATCAATACTCTTTATATTTGTATTAAGGATTTGAGGAAGCATTTGGAAATAGGAAAATATTTGTACATACAGTGTACAAAATTAGAAACTTTGATAGCTGAGGAAGACTAGAAGATAAAATTGAAGGAAGCAGAAATTCTGAATGAGACAAACCTTCTGTCTAGTCCTAATGTGAAGGTCTATGATCTTGAGAAGAAAGTTAGGCAACTTTATGATGAAATCAGAATTGTGCAAGATGAGAAAGATAGGAAATTGAGAAGATACACTCTTTTGAGAAAGCATGCTAAAATGAAGTTGAGCATAATTGAAGAATAGTTGGAAGAATGTCTTTTAGCAAAGACATCTTTTCAGAAGTTTAACTTTGAAAACCTCCAAGCATGTGAGATTGCTTCTTATGGATTGAGCGCACTACTTAATGTGGTAGATTCCATTAAGAAATCATGGGAGAAGGAGATAGAAGCATGAAGATAGATTTTGTAGATTGTTTTGAAAGCCTACTGGCTTTGCAATAAATGAATTGAGGTATAACTTTTTGTAATACAATTTTGTGACCCTCCCTACCTTATTTTGTCATTGTTGTCAAAGGGGGAGAGATATATAGAAGAAAATTGATAGTATATGATAAGGGTTGTTACTCTTAGGGGGAGTACTATATTAGAGATAATAATTTTTGAGTTAAAAGGATAGTATGCATTTTATACTATGGCCACAATTTTGAATAGTTTTTGAGATTTTGAGTTGTACACTTAGCCAATTTTCTCATATGTTGCCACCAATGACAAAGGGGAAGATTGTTGGAAATTTGGCTGAGTTGATTACATAGATGTTGTCATTATGGCAACATATGATCCACATGAAGATCACACAGGTCAGAGAGCAAGTATGACAGAGCGCATTGCAAATTTGTCTAAGTGTGAGATAGTGTTTTACCAGTGAACCTAGATACAATTTTTGTTTGTGACATTGACTGGAGTAAGTTCAGTGCTTGCACACTTGAACATAGACTCTATGATGTCTATAGATCACCCATCTTAGAGCAAAAGTTAGTACAGCATGTATGGAAGAAGTTATGACAGTTTTACCGAAGACAGTGTGAAGCCGACATGACAGAATATGAAGATAGAACTAGTAAAGAGTTAAGGGATTATTTTGTTTATCAAAATAATGACTTAACAATATAAAGGGATGACATCCTATATGTTAACTCTTGGATAAAGCTATTGGTATAAATGTAAATGTAATTGTAATTGTAAGTGTAGTAATGAAAAACAATAGTAGTAGAAAGAAGGACAAGTGATATGATGCGAAGTATATTAAGCATATGTAATAGCGATAGTGAAAGAGAAGTGAAGTGATATTGATGCAAGCATTATAAGGTTATGTATCTTAACCTATTTTTTAATAAGTGTATATTGTACATTACTTGTTTGGGCAGTGGGCTCATCTGGTAATCACATTTTGTACTACAACTCCTAACAGGGTTGAGGCTTCTAACAAGGCCTATAGTCACTTAATCAGGATTGATACACTATATGCTTGTAATAGAATCCTAATAGGGTCAACATCCTTATCAAGATACTTTTGATTAGTGGATCTTTGTGGGTACCATCCCCACCGAGGTTTTCCCTTGGCCAAGGTTTCCTCAAGAACAAATAATGTGTTATGAGTTCTTTATTGTTATGCATGTTGTTTAGCTTCTTATGTTATGCATGTATAAAGATAATTTGTTATATCCATAATTGGGAAAAAGATAAAGTTTTTAGAATATTGATTCACCCCCCCTCTCAGTATTCCCTATTTCTAATAAAATATAGTGAGATTGATAAATCAAAAATCCATAGTATGATTATCAAACACATGATCAAGCTCAAGAAAATAGTCTTGGAACTTAAGACAATGATTCCTGATCAAGTATGGAATATACTTGACTCCTTGAAGAGACGAGCTATAGAAGAAGACTTTAGGATAAGGGAGAAGATACTGGATGAAAGCCTTCCTATTTTTTTAATTGATGAGAAAACATTATTGTTAGGTTTGGTGAAGCCTCACCTAAGAACTAAACTAGGAACTCTGTAGGTCATGGACAAATACTATGAATTGGTTGCTAAGGAAACATATAAAGCATTTGAGAATGTGTTCTTAGATAGACACATGTATCCTACCTCTACACCTACAAATCAAATACCCTATGCGAAAGCAAAAGAAGCTGAGATCCCAAATGTACCTATGATAGGTCCACAAGATTCTGTGCCTATGCCTGAAGCCAAGGAGGACACAATTATGATTGATAATGTAAGGATAGCAATGGCGGCCATAGATAAGGACTTGGATAAGTTTAAGGAAGCATTTGTGAGCACTGAGGAAGCTGAAAATATATGTATGCAGCAAGAATAAGTTTAGATTGAGGACTTAATAGGACAAGAAGAAGAAGAGGAGAAAGAAAAAGAAAAGGAGAAAGAAGAAGAAGAGAAGGAAGATAAACCTATAGAAGAACCCTCTATTGGAATTCTAGTGAAGGCTAAGACTAAAATCATGGAAAGTGCAGTCATCACTCCCAAGCCTTCAACATCATTATTTTCAAGTTTGACCCCTGACATAACAAGTCTAGATTCTTGGGGAGAAGAAGACTTGATGAAGATCAGCATGCTAGCAATGGAGAAAGCCAAGGAAATGTTAGGAATAATAGTCCATAATACAACTAAGAGGGGGGGTGAATTAGTTGTATAACAGAATATTAAACTTTAAACTTTAAGCTCATCAATATCAGATGTAATGAACATAATGAATTCCAACTCAATAACACAATATTTTGGTTTTAGGGAAACCCTATTAAAGGTAAAAAATCTGGTGGGAATTAGCACCCACAAATGATGTACTAAGAGTATAGTAATCTTTGTTAGAAAATATAGCCATGTTAGGAGCTTATTGAAAAATTATGGTACATAGTCCTTGTTAGAGGAAAGACCCTATTAAGAGTCAAGAACAAAAGAGAGGGCTCACTACCCAAAGAAGGTTAACTCCACCTTCATAACTCACTAGTTCGCAATAGGTGTATATAAAGAAATACACAATCTTTTGAACTATTTTCCAGCAACTATCTTTGCTTGATCATTTCCAATGAAATCTACCAATAAACCTATTCTCTACATATAGAAGACACAATCTCATAGCTTTCACAACCTCCTTATGTCACATATATTCCATCCATATCTTTTCCAAAGAAAAAACCTTTCATTTATACCTTATTACAATTTACCAAGATCAGGTCAGCCCATGAGGCTTTCCTAATTACAAACAATTACATAAACCCTTGCTAAGATACACATGGTATCTAGAACAAGTTTACAATGATTACATTACAACAATTAAGGACTGACATCCTTAATTTATGCTTGCTAAACAAAACACACGCTTCATTCCCTGAGTCAACTTTAGAATAAACCATCGCCAGAGCACATGCCACAGATGATGTCACCAATCATTCCATACCTTGTGCTAACCAATGAACATCCATCAGTACCTCTTCCATCATCCTTCAAGTTCACATACCTTCAATCCAATCCTTCTAAAAGCTATATCAAAAACCCAGAGACTAACTCTGTCAATTCTCACTATCACAGTCTAGTGACTAGTCTTTACCAAAATAACTATAACTCTCTTAATATGCAACACTTAATGATGTGATCATAGATATAAGATCAAAAAATCCTCTTGAACTCCCAACTAACTTCACAACATTAGAAACATCAATAAAGTGTTTGTACACTGTGATTACCAGTCTAGTTCCTTCATAGAAGCATATGTTGACATGAGTGACAAAACACAAATGACAATAGTATGAGTGCCCATTCAGTAACATAGTGATTAAACATATTACATGTCTCAATCACCACCCATTCATTAGAAATATCCAACAATCTCCCCCTTTTTTATTGATGTCAACATATGGGAAAATCTTATCCCAAAGTTGTATCAATCTAAAAGTCATTCAACTAAACAATCTCCCCATACATTGAGGATTTTCTCATAGCAACACTCCCCCTTTGACAACAATGGAAAAGGGTGCCATGAGGCTTTTGGATGACTTCATAGATAAAATTTCTCCCATGATCACTCCCCCTAAGGAGTAGATCCTTGAAACTAGTCTAGATAGTGATAAGGCTCTGAATACCTCTGGACTAATGCACCTATGCATCATTTAGTTCTAACTAGGAGGGCCCTGAACCCCTAGCATACCTATGAGATATTCAAAGGTGTCTTTTGGTAGTGGCTTTATGAAGATGTCTATAATCTACTCTCTTGTACTGATATGTTCTAATTTGATTTCTTTTTGTGCCACCTTGCCTCTTAAGAAGTGGTACTTGATAGAAATATGTTTAGTTTTGGAATGCATCACCGAATTCTTTGACATGTTTAGTATAATGGTGTTATCATAATAGATAACCACGGGATCTTCAAAAGTTATTCCAATGTCTATCAGCATTTGTTTCATCCAAATAATCTGAGTGTAGTTTATAGTAGCAACAACATACTTTGATTCAACAGTAGACTGTGCTATACAATCTTGTTTCTTGCTTAGCCAAGAAACCAACTTTTTCCCAAGGAAAAATGCACCACCACTGGTACTTTTTATGTCATCAATATTTCCTGCCCAATCAGCATTAGTATAAGCATGAAGTTCAAAGCTATCATTTATGTCACACCATAAACCATAATCCATGGTTCCTCTGAGATACCTCAGTATCCTTTTTACAACAGCTAGATGTGTCTCTTTGGGTTCTACTTGATATCTAGCCACAATTCCAATAGCATTAGCAATATTTGGTCTAGTGTGAGTCAGATATTGTAGCCCTCCAACCATTGATCTATAAAAAGTCTAAAAAACACATTTTGATTCATCATCAATTGTTAGCTTGTTGCCAATTACCATAAGTGTTCCTACTGGTTTAAAGTCTTCCATTCAAAATTTCTTAAGCAATTATTTGAGATACGTGGTCTGAGAAATGAAAATACCATTCTCATTCTGAATTATTTATAGTCCAAGAAATAATTTCATTTCACCTATCATGGACATCTCAAATTCACTTTCCATTTCTTTAGCAAACTTCTTACATAGATCATCATTACCTCTAAAGATAATGTCATCCACAAATACTTCTACTATCAGGATTCCATCTTCAATAATTCTTAAATACAAATTACTGTTTGCATTACCTTTTCTAAATCCAACTCCAAGTAAATACTTGTCCAACCTTGCATACCAAGCCCTAGGACCTTGCTTCAACCCATATAGGGCTTTCTTTAATTTACACATCATGTCTTTGTCTTTGCATAGAGGAAATCCATCTAGTTGTTCTATGTATACTTCTTCTTCAAGATCTCCATTCAGAAATGCAGATTTAACATCCATTAGATACACTTTAATTTTTTTTTGTGTAGCATAAGATAGAAATAATATTACTACCTCTATTCTAGCAACAAGAGAAAATGTTTCTTCAAAGTCTATGCCTTCTTGCTATGAGTATCCCTTACACACTAGTCTTTCTTTGTTCCTTACAACTGTTCCTTCTTCATCCATTTTGTTTCTAAAGACCCATTTTGTTCCTATAACATTTTTATTTTTAGGTCTTGGAACCAGTTCTCAAGTATTGTTTTTCTTTTTCTGATCCAATTCTTCTTTCATGGCATTTATCCAAGATTCATCTTTAAAGGCTTCATTTGTAGTTTTTGGCTCAACTTGACAAATCAGACAAATTTCTTCTCTAACTTTTGATCTAGTTAGCACTCCCTAACTGGTATTGCCAATAATTTAATTATCAGGATGGTTATTTTTTACATACCTTGGAGTTTGAGGAGTCTCAGTAGTCTTTCTTGTATCAGCATCACAAGCCTCTTTTTCACTTTCTTCCTCAACAAGTTCTTCTTCGGTAGCAGTAGTGGTTTCTTTCATCCCTGATATCTGACTATTGTCATACATTCTTTCTTGTATCTAAAATTTCTCATCTATTCTTATAGTGTTGCTTTCAACCATCTTCCTCAATCTCAGATTGAAACATTTGTATGCCTTGCTTTTAATAGATTAACCAAGGAAGATACCTTCATCACTTCTAGCATCAAATTTCCCTATCTCATCATCCCTCTTGATATAACATTTACTACCAAAATTTTTGAAATATTTTATAGTAGGAGTATGATCAAACCATAGTTCATAGGGATTCTTACTTGTACCTTCTCTGATTTGAATTTGGTTTAATGTGTAAACTATCGTTCCAACAGCCTCTCTCCAGTTTACATGAGATACATTTCCTTCAATCAGCATTGTCCTGGCAACATCAAGTATAGTCTTGTTTCTTCGCTCTGCTATCCCATTCTATTGTGGAGTCCTAATAGTAGATGTATGTCTTTTTATCCCGTGCTCTTCATAGTATGAATTGAATAAATCTGATGTAAACTCTCCACCTTTGTCTAATCTTAAACACTTTATTTTTAGTCCTAATTCATTCTCTACTTTTTCTTTAAACAACTTGAATTTATCAAATGCTTCGGATTTTTCTCTCAAATAAGTAACCCACACCATTCTAGAAAATTCATCAACAAAGAGTATAAAATACATTTCACCATAGTATGACTTTGTTCTTGTAGGCCCACATATATCTATATGTACCAGATCCAACTTCCCTTTTGATGTAAATGATTTTCTTTTATGACTTCTTTTAGTTTGCTTTCCCATAACACACTCTCTGCATACAGTGTTAGAAGCTTTCACAATCTTCAGTAGATCTCTTACTGCATTAGCCATACTTTCCTTCACAATGTTATCAAAGTTAACATGACAAAATCTTCTATGCCATAACCAACTATCATCTACCTTCGCAACAAAATAAGAGGCTCTAGATGTGTTTAGTTCAAATACATTACCTCTAGATTTTGAACTGGTGGCAATCAGTTTTCCTTCCTTGCTTCTGATAAAGCATTTACCATTAAAAAAACTTAACTAAAAGTCTTTATCCATTAACTATCTGACACTCAACAAATTATGTTTCAACCCTTCAACAAGTAGTACATTGTCTGTATTAGTCTTTCCATCCAGAGTGATGGATCCTACTCCTATGATGGATCCTACTCCTATGATGGATTTTGGGAGATTTTCCCCAAACCTTACAACACCTCCATCATAATTTACTAATTTAACAAACTTGTTCTTATCACCAATCATGTGATGAGAACATCCGTTATCAATTATCCATTCAGTTTTCTTGTCAACATGAGATACTAAGGCTTTTTCTTCATGAACTAGTTCATCTTTAATAGCAACAAATCCAATCTCTTCATTGTCTAAATCATCATCATCAGAGATTCCTTCACTAGCATAATAACATTCTTTGTCTCTTCTAATCTTTGCATAATCAGGTTTGTACTTAGGAACTCTTGTAGGACATCTAGATGCAAAATGACCTATCTTATTGCATGAAAAACATTTCAAGGGTAACTTGCCTTCAAATTTTCCCTTACCTCTTTTTTCTCTTCTAGAAATCAGTGCAACAAGTTCTTCCATCTTTCTTTCTTCTTCCATTATCTTCTCCCATTCCTCAACATACTCACTGAGCTCTTCTTTTCGGTCTTCTTTGCTTGTGCTCGGAAGTGCAAATACTTTCTTGTGTGTGGATGCCCTAAATGCAGATTCAACTTTAGGTGCACCTTCTCCTAATTCCACAGCTTCAAAGGTAGTTATCTTTGCAATCAACATCTCTCTGCTAAAGTTTGGAGTCAGGGGTATAGTTTATTGAATAGACATTGCCTTGAATTTGTATGTAGGAGTCAATGATCTGAGGATCTTTACAATAACTTCCTCTTCATCACAAGTACCTCCACAGTTTCTGATTCCAACTACTACTTCTATGGCCCTTTGAACATAGGCTCTAATGCTTTCATCCTCATTCATTTGTAGCTTCTCCATCTTTGTTTTCCAATTTTGTAACTTTGTCTGCTTAATATATTTATCCCCTTCATATAATGTTTCTAATCTATTCCATATTTCATGTGACAAATCTAAGTCTTTAACTTCAATGAACTCACCTTCAGATAGTGTGTTGATCAATGCTTCTCTTGTGACCATGTTATATGAAAATAGCTTCTTCTCATCATCAGTAGCAGATGAGAAATTATTCACAGTCTTTAGGGTTTGCTTCTTCTTTGTAATCATCCACTAATCTATGCCTAAACACAATAAGTGTGTTCGCATCTTGTTCTTCCAACTGTCAAAGTTTTTAGGATCAAATTTAGGACCATCCTTCCTATAGAGTGCCATCTCCAAGATCACCTCAAGTTGTTAAGATTTCTCTCTGAGGACCACACACTCTGATACTAATTGTTAGGAATAACAATCCATAATACAACTAAGAGGGGGGGTGAATCAGTTGTATAATAGAATATTAAAATTTAAAATTTAAGCTCATCAATATCAAATCCAATGAACATAATGAATTCCAACTCAATAACACAATATTTTGGTTTCAGGGAAACCCTGTTAAAGGTAAAAACCCCAGTGGGTATTAGCACTCGCAAATGATGTACTGAGAGTATAGTAATCCTTGTTAGAAGATATAGCCCTATTAGGGGCTTATTGAAACATTACAATACATAGTCCTTGTTAGTGGACATAACCTATTAGGAGTCAAGAAAAAAAGAGAGGGCTCACTACCAAAAGAAGGTTAACTCCACCTTCAGAACTCACTAGTTCGCAACAGGTGTATATAAAGAAATACATAATCTTTTGAACTATTTTCCAGAAATTGTCTTTGCTTGATCAGTTCCAATGAAATCCACCAATAAATTTATGCTCTACATACAGTAGACACAAGCTCACAGCTTTCACAACCTCCTTATATCACATATATTCCATCCATATCTTTTCCAAAGAAAAGACCTTTCATTTATACCTTATTACAATTTACCAAGATCAGGTCAGCCCATGAGGCTTTCCTAATTATAAATAATTACATAAACCCTTGCTAAGATACACATGGTATCTAGAAGAAGTTTACAATGATTACATTACAAAAATCAAGGACTGACATCCTTGATTTATGCTTGCTAAACAAAACACATGCTTCATTCCCTGAGTTAGCTTCAGAATAAACCATCACCAGAGCACATGCCATATATGACATCACCAATCATTTCATAACTTGTGCTAATGAATGAACATCTATCAGTACCTCTTCCATCATCCTTCAATTTTGCATACCTTCAATCCAATCCCTCTGAAAGCTATATCAAAAACCTAGAGACTAACTCTGCCAATTCTCACTGTCATAGTCCAGTGACCAGTCTTTACCAAAATAGTTGTAACTCTCTTAATATGCAACACTTAATGATGCAATCATAGATATAAGATCACAACATCCTCCTAAACTCCCAACTAACTTTGTAGCATCAGAAACATCCATAGTGTCTATACACTATGATTACCAGTCTAGTTCCTTCATAGAAGCATATGTTGACATCAATGACAAAACACAAATGACAATAGTATGAGTGCCCATTCAGTAATGTAGTGATTAAACATATTACATGTCTCAATCACCACCAATGCATTAGCAATATCCAATAGGAAAAATAAGTGATGAGAAATCCATTGTTTTTTGAGTCAGTCAACATTCTAAACAGCCTACTGCCAGAGGAAAAGAAAGTCACAAAATTTCATTTAGTGGAAGATGTCAGTACCATCCTGACAAGTTTCAAGGAAAACTTCTCTATCCTAGAAGAATCAACAACCAAGGTTGCAGAAGGAAAGTATCTTAAGAAGAGGCTAAGTGAACTAATAGATAACTTCACACTTGACCTTAGCTCCTTAAATGTTGGTCAAGCCTTGTTGAAGGAGATTGTAGCTAAAGGAAGAAAAATCGTAGCTAATTGTATGGATAAGGATAAACTAACTGCAAACCTCTCCAAGAAGATTTAGGATGCATAAAGTATGATAGAAATAGTAAGGAAATCATTAGAAGATCCCTCCACAAATGTTAACATGTGCAATAATTTCTACCAAGGATAATTTAATAAATAAAGAAGGCAGAGCAAGAATTGGCCAAGATAAGGGCAAGGCAAACTCAATTAAGAAATGCACTTGCACCCTCATTGGATGTACTAAATCAGAATATCAAGGAGATCAATGCAACTATGGTGACATATGATCAAGGTCCAAGTTCATATTTGGAGAAGATGGAGAAGTTGACCTATGCTTTGTGCGCCCATCTTCATACTGTAAATGCACTAAAAGGATTTTGGCAGCAAGAGATCCAGAACTTGAAGATTGCATATCCGAATGTACTCACCTTGTAAGTACTTGTCCATACATTTTTTGACCACCTTTGTCATTAATGTCAAAGGGGGAGTAGAGTATATATGGAGAAGTATATATGATGTAAAAAGGGAGTAAAGTACATAGTATAAGGGAGATATAAGATAGAGCATATGTCAGAAAATTTTGTATAAAGATACAGTTAGTAACTTCGACATATTCCTTTGTTGCCATTAATGAAAAAGGGGGAGATTGTTAGAAAGTTGACTATACTGATGTATATGACTATGATTTAGTGTTTGAATTATGGAAATAAATTCATATGGATTTTTGGAGTCAGTGTACTTACCCATAAGATCAAAATTTGGTTAAGTATGGAAGACTGGAGAGTCAACAGAGCACCAGATGAATAGAGCATTAGTGCACATGCGTATGACTGATTTATGGCATGCACCCTTGAAGATAATCTTCTAAGTATGTAATCATGCTAAGTCTAAGAGCACATGATCATATGATTTAGTATGAAGAAGTTACAACCAAAAGAAGTGACACAGACAGTGAGCGGCAGAATAGAACAGAGTATGGAGCCGACTGTTGGTATTTTGGTTAGCGATTATAATATTGTTTTGTAAAGGCTATGTGCCTATTGTATTTAGGTTATAGACATGTTAATATCATTATATGTAAACATGCTTGAGCAAATTCATTTGGAAGCGTTGTATGTAATAGGTTGAAGGCCAACCTAGTGAATAGTTTTGTTTGCACATATAAATAAGACATGCACCTTTGTAATTAAGTATGGCATGGGGTATAAAGTTGAGAGTAGCAGAGTAGAAGTATGCAAAGAGAAGATATAATATTGTACATCTTTACAAGAGGCTATGTTGGTGTTTGAAAATGCTTACACCACTTAGGGCTGCCAATATGCCTTGAGACTAATGTTAGGAGTGGTTAATTCCAAGTATGAGAGCTCTGCAAGACAACTGGACCAACTATAGGGTCTTAATATGCCCTCTTCTACTTCTAGCTCTGCAAAACCAAGGTGGGTGCACCTAATCCAGACAAAACTCCACTCACTACACACCTTATACTTCTGGATTCATAAAGCAGATCATAGTAAAGGATTACTAAATACTAACCAGGTATTCATTGAATCAACTCTACTATGTAGGGTAAAATGGTCTTGTGAAGGGTACTACTACTATCAACCAAATAATGAAAAAGACTTGAAATGGAGCTACTACTCAAAGATGCAGGAAATAGCCAAAAACCATCAAGCATTGGACTCAACTGAATATACTAGTCCTTGATCACTGCCATTATCCATTAGGCAGCACTCAAAAATAAATATAGAACATGAACCAACTACTGTCAAAGAGTCAAAGCCATAAATACAACTATTCCAACCCATCCACTACTTATAAGATCCTTCTGTAGACAAGTTTAATGAATCTATGCCCTATCCAAAGTATTTTTCACTTGATCCTAGATCAAGAACTAAAGACTAGAACATATGCCAAGGTAACCCTATGCAATGGACAAGAAAATCCAAAACTCATAAAACTGACACCAAGGAGAGACTTGAAAGCTTGAAACAATTATACTAAGTATGATGAATCATGTACATGTCTATACCATAAATGAGACTACCACTTCAATAACCTACAAAAGATGCAAAGAAATTCTATTCAGCCTCCTACAATGTGCGATAGAGTTTACTACTTCCCACAGGAACCAAACAGAATGGAACCTCTGGAACTGATAAAATTTAGAACCCTGACTCTATCAAAAACTAACAACTTATACCACTAGCCACCTTGGGAATCTCAAAGAGATTGCATGAAGCTTAGGGTGACTAGGGTTAGGGTTACAACAGCTAAACCAACCAGAAACAACCAAAAATTTAATGCAGGGGCAGGAAATGCAAGCAACCTGGAGGAAACAAATCTCAAGCAAATCTGCAATCATGAAAATCTGTGAGCTCAGTATAGGACACCAGGGATAGCCATGAAAACCAATCAAATCAGCCACCTACAAATAGCTTCTCGAGCTAAAAAACAAACTCCACCAGGTACAAAATCATCATGCAGCCAACCACATAGACTCTCGGGCCAGATCGCAACACCTACCACCATTAAACTAGTAAGAAAATCTGCCAGGAAAGCATTCAATTTTAGTCCTTTTGGTCACAGGAAACCCTCGGCAAGTTTGAAATTAAAAAATCCAATGGCTAATTGACAAAATTTAAAATGTGGCTGTCGATATCTTTCCCTTCCCAGCAAATCGGGTGGTCACATTTAATTCATAACAGTCGCGGGCCCCTTGAAAATTCAACAGCCCCATCACCAGTCAGCAACCAATCGAAAAAGAACACCTCGGCAACACCGGCATTGTGGACGCACCTTAACTCCACAACCACAATGTCCAAATAGTGGTCACATGATCGCATAGCCTAGAAATGGGCTATGTGAACATGTGACATGCCTCCATATCAACACCATGTCACCGCTCCCCACCAACGTGGCACCCTTGTCACATTATCGCATGGCTAAAAGATGGCCCTTGTGATCATGTGACAAGGCAACAAAGACTGCCACCTTGTCACCCGCTAGCCAATCAGGAACAACCTCATCATGGAGACCGATCAATTGGACCCCTTTAAACACTACAACCCTCGGCCCCACTGACAAAAAACCAAGTCACTACTCTCCGATCAATGAAAAGTGCACATGTCGCAACAAACTAAGAACCGGACCCACCGCACTGTTGCCCTTTTGAATCATTGGAAGATCAGATGGTTGTCACATGATCGCAAGGGGAAAGAATATTCCTTGTAGTCATGTGACAACCGTAAGATCAAAGGGATCTGACAACCAGGTCCGTGACTGGCAACTTCACCACATCACCACTCTGCATCCAATAGAACTCTACCACCTCAGCATCCTCTGACAGTGGTCCCACAGTCCATTGCATCGTCGAAGAAGATCAACGGTTGTCGCTATACCATGATCTTAAAAAATGAGCGGCTTTCCCTAGTGGTATAATGATAACCGTGAGATCTTACTGAATTTTAACCCCTTGGGAAGGAAAAGGTCCCACCAACTGATCACACTTGTGCAGTTAAGATCGACGAACAAGGAATGCCAACAAAAGGGAAGAAAAGTGAGGTCAAAAACATCCAAAGTTTTTATAATAGTGAAGGATTGAAAACATCCAGGGTTTTTGATGCTAGAAGACAAGCGTAAAAAAATAGGAAGCACAAGGTTGAAAACAACCAAGGTTTTCATATAGACGATAGAAAACATCATGGGTTCTCGACAACACTGTGGGTTTTCGACACTTAGGCATATTCTAAAACTATTTCCTGCAGACCTTAAAACTTTAATAACTCCCTGGGTTTTGCGATTTAGGAGGTGTGATCTGAACTGGAGCATGGTGACAAATGGAAGAACACATGGCTAAGGGCGCACACCATAGAACCAAGTGGATCTAATTTTCAAGACAAAACTATGACTATAGGCCAGGCAGAGACAACATTACTAAACTTGCAGGGAAAAGGCCATTTTCATTAGATTTTGCATGAACCAGAAAATGGACTAACAGGCTAAAGCATCAGTGCACAAAAGGAACTGATTTGACAAGCAGTGCCATAGCAACAATTCACCTTGTAGATATAATGTGTATTTGAAGTCCAGAAGGTTGTAGCCTTCACCACTTGAGCAGTGAGCTCTAGGAAAGTGTGTCCCAAACCCTAATAGGGTTATTGTAAAAGAATCCTAATAGGGTCCAACCCTTGACCAGGTCACTGTACTAAAAGAATTGTAAAGATCAACTTCTAAAAGGGTTGCAAGATCTTCTAACAGGGATCATAATACACTAGTGCAGTTCTTAGTGGGTGTCAATTCCCACTGGCATTTTTACCTATTTAGGTTTCCCCATAATCATATTTGGTGTTATGTGTTATGATTGTTTATCTTACTTGCATTGATATTCATTTCAGTACTTAAGAAATTAAGTTAAGTTTCAAGATATCAGAAAAAGTAATAATATATAGAACACTGATTCACCCCCCCCCCTCTCAGTGTTCCCATTCCTAACAATATGGATACCTCTAAGTTGGCCAAATAAAATGAATTTAGTCACCACTTTTCATTGTTTTGTATGTGAATAATATATTATACCCCACATTAATTTCATTTGAATGTCCTCCTAAAATAAACCCTTCTCCCTTTTGTACCTTCCAATGTTGGGAAGAGTCATAACTTTTCACCATATCTTCTCTTAGAAATGGTGATAAAATTTCAAAATTTCCAGTTTTTGAAAGAGTCACAACCCTTCACTATTTTTGTCATTTGCGAGTGTCACAAGATTTCATAACTTTGTCTTTTGAAAGAGTCACTTTTTTATTTTCTTATTATTCTTTTTTCTCTTCCATTAATCCTTAGAGGGCTAGTCTCACCTCAACTCACCCTTTCCTAAACCCCATCTGGGAAAGATGTAAGACCAAGGTAAGGTAGGTTGGGCACTGAGCTAAGTCAAAAATATACATCTGAGTTGAAAAAAATAATCGAGCCACCACTTTCCATTGTTTCCTTTTTGAATAATATATTATATCACACATTGAAATCACTTTAATGTCCTCATAAATTGAAACCTTCTCCCCTTTGTATCTTCCAATGTGAAGGAGAGTAACATCTCTTAGTCATGTCTACCCTTTGCAATTGTCACAACATTTCACAATTTCCACCCTTCAAAAGAGTCAAAATCCTTCACCATTTCTGTCATTTACGAGTGTCACAACCTTTCATAATTTTGTCTTTTGAAGGAGTCACTTATTTTTTACTTATTCTATTTTCTATTCCATTAATTCTTAGAGGGATATTCTTGACTCAACTCACCCCTTCATGAACCCAAACTTTGCAATATGAAAGACCGAGGAAAGACATGTTGGGCACTGAACTAAGTCGTGAAGATGCCCCTAAGTTAACAAAAGAAAAATTGAATCACCACTTTTCATTGTTACCTTTGTGAATAATATATTATACCCCACATATATTTCAATTAAATATCTTCCTAAAATGAAACCTTCTCCCCTTTGTATCTTCTAATATGGGGGAGAGACACATTTTCATCATGTCTACCCTTTATAATCATCACAACCATTCACAATTGCCACCTTTTGAAAGAGTCGCAATCCTTCACTATTTTTTTCTTTTGTGAATGTTTCAACTTTGCATAACTTTTCCTTTTGAAGGGGTCACTTCCTTATTTTTTTTATTTCTATTTTCTCTTCCATTAACTCTTAGAGGGATAGTCATGCATTATTTCACCCCATCTTGAATCCCAACTTGGAAATATGTAAGACCAAGGTAAGACAAGTTGGGCTTTGAGATGAGTCATGGAGATACCTTTGAGTTAAAAAAAAGAATTGAGTCACCACTTTTCATTATTTTCTTTGTGAATAATTTATTATACCCCACATTTTTTTTGTTTTAATGTCATACTAAAATGAAAATTTTTCCCCTTTATATCTTCCAATGTGGTGAAGATTCATATATGTTCATCATCTCTGCCCTTTACAATTGTCACAATCTTTCACAATTGTCACCCTTCAAAAGAGTCACAACCTTTGAACATTTCTATCACTTGTTAGTTTCATAACCTTTCATAACTTTTTCATTTGAAAGAATCACTTCCTTATTTATTTATTTTATTCATTTTAATCTTTCATTAAATCTTACAAGGCTAGTCTTGCCCCAGCTCACCCTTTTTTGAACCCCAGCTTAGCAATTTCATACCAATTTATATTAATATTCAAATTATCTATACTATTATCGATTAGATGAGTGAGAAGTGATGATATAATAAATGCTAGTTTAACATGTTGATCGATAGTGGTTGAATGAATATTAATTTGATAGAGTGATTCTTGATTATTGAATTGTATGTATTCTTGATCCCAAGTTGAAGTGATGATTGATGTGAATTTGATTATTATTTGCTTGATCTTTCTAATTGATTGATTGCTTGTTTTATTGGGAGATAATGGAGAAAGGATAATGATGTATAATTCCTCCTTCAATACTTGGAATGAAATATCCTTTATACTTTATTGGTGAAAGGGTCACCACCATTCATAAGAATTGAGTCACCACGGCCTGCATGGGTAGCATAGTTAGCTTAGGTCATGATTTTCTTCCCCATTTGTATCAGGTTTGACTTTGAGGCTCAGGCTTTACCAATGCATATGACTTTTAGGAAATTATGTGCATCCTTAGTGTACTAGTCTTGTCTTAGCTCACCCCTTCTTGAACCCTAACTTGGAAATTTGTAATACCAAGTAAGGTAGGTTGGACATTGGGCTGAGTTTCCAGGATACCTATAACTTAACAAAAAATTATGTCACCACTTTTCATTGTTGCCTTTGTGAATAATATATTATACCCAACATTGATTTCACTTAAATGTCCTCTTAAATTAAAACCTTCTCCCCTTTATGTCTTCTAATTTGGGGGAGAGTCACACATCTTCATCATATTTGTCTTTAACAACCATTACAACCTTTCACAATTACCATCTTTCAAAAGAGTCACAATTTTTGTCTTTTACTAGTGTCGCAACCTTTCATAACCTTAGCTTTTGAAGGAGTTACTTCCTTAATTTTTTCTTATTCATTTTTCTCTTGCATTATTCCTTAGAGGGATAGTCATGCCTCAACTCACCCCTAACTAAACCCCAACTTGGCAATATGTAAGACCAAGGTAAGATAGGTTGGGCATGTTAGGCCATTTTTCTGTCATAGCAAAAATCTTGTGAAAATGGCCTGTTCCCTACAAAGTTTTTGTTAAGTGTCCTACCCTGTGCTCTTCAATGTTGTCACTTTGCTCTAGTCCAAATCGAATCTTCTGAATCACAAAACCTAGGAAGTTATCCAAGTTTTAAGGTTTGCAGGAAAATATTTTTAGAATCTGCCACAGTCTTGAAAACCCATAGTGTTTTTGAAAATCCATGATGTTTTTGACCTTTTTGGCCTACATGAAAACCCTTGATGTTTTCGCATCCTTGTTTACCTTTGTGTCAATATTGAAAACCCTGTGTGTTTTCGATCTTTCATCGAAAACTTTATGTTTTCAACCTCACATTTATCTCTTTTGACAGCACTCCTTGTTCCTTGGTCTTAACTACGTGAGTGTGACAGATGGTGGGTCCAGGTCTGTAGGCTCTTCCTAATTGGTTGTCACATGGCCACATGTCAGACTTTTCTGACATGCGATCATGTGACCGCTTGCCACCTGTCCACGTGGGTCCCAGTTCTTCATAGTTGCTTGGTGCAGTTAATGTTTAGACAAGATCTGTGGCTGTTGTTTGTTTGCATGGAAAAGTTGCATGAGGTTTATTTCTCACGCTTTTGCGACAACCATCCGATCCTCTAAAAGGTAAAGCTTCTTTTGGTTGGTTCGAGGTGGTGACATGGCAGCCTGGGGTTGGCTGTCACATAATCACATGTCAAAGTCTTTTGACATGCGATCATGTGACTGGTTGACACATGTCCCTGGGGCCCGGTGGTAGGTGGTGATGGAGCATCTTCTAGATGCTGAGGTGGTAGTTTTCTATTGGATGCAGCGTAGAGATGTGGCGGTCTTATGGCCTTGTCACATGATTGCAAGGGCCATTTCCATAGAATGCAATCATGTGACAAACCCCTTGGTGTTAACTTCATGCGGTGGTGGTTATGCTAGCGGTTAAGGTTCATGGGTTGTCACATGTTTGCGTAGCCCGTCTCTATGCTATGCGATCATGCGATAGGGTGCCACATGTGCTGGGGCCCATTTGTAGTTGTTTGGTGGTCCCGTTGGTAGGTGGTGTTATGGCAATCTCTGGTTGGTCTGAGCTGGTAGGATGATAGATTTGAATGCTGGCCCAGGTTAGGGTATCTCGGCGGTGACATGACAACCGGCAGGATGCATGTTAGTGGCTTGTCGCATGTTCACATGAGCCAGTTTTTTAGCTTGCGAACATGCGACAAACCCTTTTGCGGTAGCGGCAGCGTCGGTGGTTATGAAGAAGGTAATGGGAAGTGGCGTGTTGCATGTTCGCATAGCCCATTTTTGGGCTATGCGATCATGCGACAACTATTTGGCGTCGCCGTTATGGAATTAACCCGAGGTGTTTGGATGGGTTAAAAACACAAGCCTGCAAATTGCATGGTCACCATTGTAGTTTGAATTTGAATTTCTAAGAGTTTCCAACGATAGAGGATACCATTTTTATGGAATTCAATGTAGAAATGACCCTTTTTGGTGAGAAGTGATTGGTTTTCCATTTGTAGTGTGGTCCAGGATGTCTAGTGCTTGTTTGCAGAGCATGTACATTGCAGTTGTGGCTCAAGGCATGTTGTAGGGCATCCTTTTGAGCCTGGTTTTGTGATCCTTTGTACTTGCAGAGAAGACTTTCATAATTAAGGATCAGTTCAGGATTTCCTTTTTCTTGGATTGGATGTGTTTCCCGCTCCTGAATTAAATTCATGATTGTTTCTAGTTGGTTGAGGTGGGTGAAACTTTAGCCCTAGCTGCCCATAGCTTGTTGCAACCTATTTTGGGTTTCCAAGGTAGCTAGTGGTATAAACTGTCAAAATTTTGACTTTGTGAGGGTTCCAGCTTAGAGTTCCTTTCTGGTTCCATGAAAGGTTCTATCCTGCAGATTTCTCCTTCTCTCTACATATAGAGTGTTCTTCTTTCCTTGCTAGTTCTAAGAACATAATGCACATTGTAAGTGATTTGTCTTATGTATGAGAAGTTAATATACTCTTACTATTGTCAAGCTATCTCCATTTGAATTCTGAACTCATTAGTCATGCATCAAGGATGTCTGGTTTTTCTACCTTGCATTGCCTAAGAGCTTGTGGGTGGAGTTGTCTTCGCAGAGATAACTAGTTTAGGGTTAGTATTCATGTATGTATGAGCTGAAATATCAAGGATAGGTCATGCTTGTTTTCCAGTGGATGTTGGTTAATGTATTGGCTATTCATAGGTCTCTTCTAAGGGGAGGGTCAAAATCCTTTGATGGGTAATAACATATTTGAATGCACAGGTGGGAACTAAGTTGAGGTTTGGTCATGGTGTGTGATTGATGTCAGGCATCAACACATTGAGCATATTGTGTTCTTGTTTCATAGTTGTCCCTTGCAATATTGTATTTGACTTTGTGGCCCATTGGATGAGGCACTGGTCTATGAGAGACTTAGGGCATCTCAGGGGTCCTTTCAATCCATTCAAATCATTTCCATTCAGTCCCACCCTTTCCCTTTCATGTTGTTAGTGTAGGTCTCTAGTTTTCATGCTCACTCCATGCAAGTAGGGCTATTGCATGAGATATTGGTTTCAATTGAGGTACAGAATACCTATAAGAGTTTGAAAATCATTCCGCAGTCAGTTACCTGCAGGCTTGTAGTGTGACACAAATTGTATGAGTGTGCAGATGAGGTACACCTGCCTGAGTGATGTTGATGCAGGAGCATCCTGGGTGTAAGAGCAATCTTGCATCACCCAAAAATATTTTTGTTTTTGTATTTAATAAGGGCTATCTTATGCAGAGTTGCTATTTATGGAAACTTGCTATTTTTAGGAAGTTGGTCTTACGATCTCAGAATGTCTAATTTTACATATGGAGGTTCATCTCAGTCATATCAGCCTACCAACAAAGTTTCATGGCTAGATCAGGTGTAGTTTTGAAGATATTGAAGATTTTCGGTATTGGCAGCAGGGTACAGAAACTTTGAACTCAGTTTTGAAGGCTTTAGAGGCCCTGGATGAGGTCAAAAAATTGGGTGACAAGCACTTTGCGCTAGTCAAGCCTATAGAGAACTTCGTGGCATTTCCAAAATGGGGTTATAATAGTCAATTGGGTCAACTGGTGATGACTTATGGTCTCCAGAAGTTGCGTCACCTGAAATGGCAGAAAATAATTTTTCTTCAAAATTTTTGTTTGAGTTTCAAAACTCATTTTGAGCTAACTTTGATGTAATAAATTGTAAAATAAAATAATTCTAAGTTTGGTCAGCCCTAAGGGCTAAATTTCTAGAACCTTCTCGGGCGGTGGAAATTGCCTATATAAAGAAGGCCCGTAGTGTTGTCTAGGGCAGTTCTGGGTAGTAGATTTGGGTATCGATTCGAGGATTTTTCCTACAAAATATTGTAAGGGAATGCCCATGTGGCTTTGCATATTATAATTCTGAAAGTTTGTAATTCCACATTTGTGGAGATATTCAGAAGCCAATTTTTTGTTCTTGCATATTATTGTTGTTGTTTCTCTATTTCTGTTATGTGTTTGTGGTACTAAGGGGAGCACCCTTCATCAGATGTGGAGCTCAAAGTGTAGAAGGATCTCTCTTTGATCCTTGTCAGTTGGCCCTTTTTCCTATCAGATTTGGAGTGTTGAGTGAGTGTGACACTAGCCCTGTCAATCCTAATGCCAAGTTGACCTTTGGGGAAAAAGAACACCAACAGGGCACAAGACTGAGTCATGGGGATACCTCTAAGTTAACAAAAATAAAGAATTGCGTTACCGGTTTTCATTGTTGCTTTTGTAAATAATATATTATTCCTCACATTTATTTTACTTAATTTTCTTCCTAAATTGAAACCTTCTCCGCTTTATATCTTCTAATGTGGGGGAGAGTTACACCTATTCATCATGTTTGTCTTTTGCAATCATTACAACTTTTCACAATTTCCACCCTTTGAAAGAGTCACAACCTTTTACCATTTTTTACTTTTTCAAATGTCACAACCTTTCATAACTTTGACTTTTAAAGGAGTCACTTCCTTATTTTATTCAGGATTATTTATTTTTATATTTTATTAATTCTTAGAGAGCTAGTCTTGCCTCACTCAACCCATTTTGGACCCTAACTTGGAAATATATAAGACCAAGGTAAGATAGGTTGGGCACTATATTGAGTCATAAAAATACCTCTGAGTTAACAAAAATAATAATTGAGTCACCACATTTCATTGTTGTCTTTGTGAATAATATTTTATGTTGGAGATTTTCCAGCAGGCCAGTACTGACTGTATGTTTGTCATTGATGACAACATATGGAAAGTAGCATGCGCGGAAGTCTTATGCAGTAAGCTTTCAGTATATGTAGCATGGACATGATATCAACAAGATATCATGGTGTTAATATGATTTAGAACAATAGAGAGTGGGGGTGAATCAGTTGTTCTCAGGTCCTAATGTATAAAACATTCTCAAAAACTTATCTATAAATCAGATCCAATAACCAAAACAAACTCGGTCATCACTGATTCAATAATAGAAACATACAACAATGCAATTCATTATCCAGCTGTAACTTAACTTGTAAAACATAGTAATGTTCAAACCAAAACATTCACACAAGTATTAACACCAGGTTTTATAGTGGAAACCCAATTTGGGAAAAACCACTTTGTAACATGCTACTATTATTTTCACTCTTCTGAAGTGAGCTTGGTAAAAATCCAACCCTATCAAAGGTTACAATACACACTGTCAGGTGTGACCTAGTTAAAGGATTTCAATCACCCCGTTAAAAGTGAGCCTAGTCATAGGACTTACATACACTCCATTAGAATGCAACCTTGTTCAAAGGATTTAACATATGACTATTACGTCAACCTCTGTTAAAAGGATTTTGACTATTACAATGGTTAGAAAGTAGCAGCAATAGTTATCTGAAAATATACAACTCACTTTGCAAATATCAAATCTGATTCCATATACTAATGCTAGTTTACTGACTTTGAAACTTTGTCATCTCCATCTCTGATCTACTTGGAACTTTTCTTCAAGAAACCACCACACTCTCCTTCAAACTTTTCTACTTAAACAGTTAGTAAAACTTTACTCTTCCAACATTCTCTATTCTCTCATGCACTTTTCTCTATTTTGTCCATACTTTATATTTTCCTCAATTAGGTTAACTCATCTTATGCCGCTCAATCTCATTTTTAGATCTTAGGGTTAGGTTAGATTCATTGAATCTACCCTCTTCATGTTCTTCAGCTACTTTTCTAGAATCATCTCAAATCTCTTAAAGATTTAGAATAAAATGTTGTACAATGCATTTAATGCTTCCAAACAATCAATAAATAAAGTCAACACATTTTACATAATCCAAGAATTCAACAATGTCAGCTCCAAAATTAAATTCTATTCAAATATAAAATTGCTGATGCTCGATCAATACTATGATCATCCACTCGGTCTTCATGTAGAAAGCTCAGTCATTACTAAAAATGTTTACTTGTCTTACACTGTCTTTCTTGGCAATTAACTGTTGTTCGGTGGACACTATATTTTTGCTTGGCATATACTAACTCAACCGACACTAACATTACTCAGCTTAAACATAATTTTTTCATTCTTTTCTCAGTTAAGCCTACCAGTTTAGTCTTTAGTCTTACTAAGATAAATAATACATTGTCTCATCATTATGCAACATAGTCAAGTACACTGTAGTATCAAGATAACTAAACCTTTCCTTAGGTGCTATTGTTACCAACCTTGCCTAGCCCCTTAGCAACACTCAAATAGATATAGTACTTTCCTAAGTAGCAACAATCTTACCAATTAAAGTTTGACATCAATGAAAATACAACAATTATTTCAATTGCAGTTTCCAACACATGGGTGCAGAGGTTAACTATTAGTATAGATAGTTATATAGCAATTGGTGTCAGTAGTGTTCCTGATAGAATAACAGATAGTGTTCTATGTATGGTTGTCCGTACAGTTATCATAGAGCCTTGCGCACTTGGATATATGTTGAAGACATGTTAGTGATGTTTTAGCTATGGACGCATAGTCTAATGATGAACGCAAGTGAAGTTATGAAGTCGCTATTCACTAGTAGCAGTTTCCTTTGTTTGTTCAGAAGATTCGATTGAGATTTTATTGGTTCTTGAGTTGTTGCTATCTTGAGGGTACGTGCCCTTGGAGTTAAGCTTGGAGAAGTGTTATTGATGTTCAGTTGAGAGTGCATAAGTTAATTCAGCTTACAGAGAAAGTTCCATTTATTTTGGTAGAGCTGACAATGTGTAGCGTGCATCTACAATTATTTTATTAGACAAGTCCCAAAATGAGTTGCATGCATAATAGAGCCGACAGAATGCTTTTTCAAATTTATTATGGTTTCTCTAATATGATTTCAAGGTGGTTCTAATAGGCTGACTTGATTATATCATTTGGAGGAAAGATATTTATAGGAAGTCATTTGTGATTGCTGAAGTGTGGTTCATGGTTGATTAAGTAGAGCAGAGTAGAGTGTGTGAAGTGTTGAACCATCAGAAGAAGGTATATGTGACTAAGTAAAGTACTTATGTTATTCATTAGAATTGATCCAGATAGTAGGTCAAAGTGGAGTTCACCAAGATCCAAATATAGTGTATATTTGTTATTCAGAAGGTTGTAGCCTTCACCCATTTGAGCACTGAGCTCTTGGACAATGCATCCTCTCCCCTAATAGGGACAATTGTAAAAGACTCCTAATAGGGTCCAACCATTAACTAGGTCTATTGTACTTAATATATTGTAAAGCTACTCCTAACAAGGTAAAGGATCTTCTAGCAAGGATCATTATACACTAGTATAGAATATAAATGGGTATCAAGTCCCACCGAGGTTTTTACCTATTTGGGTTTCCCCATAACCAAAATATTGGTGTTGTGTTCAAGTGTTCTTTCATTGTGTTTATGCTTTATGTTTAAGTATACTTAATTGGATAAAGAATTGAAACTTGTAGATAACTGATTCACCCCCCCCTCCCCTTCTCAGTTATCTCTTGGGACTATTCCTAACAATTGGTATCAAAGCCAAGTGCCTTAGAGAGAAATTTTAATAGCTTGAGGTTGATCAGATGGCATACTTTAGGAAAGAAAGTCCTAAGTTCGATGGAGAAAATTATCTTGATTGGAAGAGCAAGATGGTAACCCATTTGCAGTTTTTAATGTAACCATCAAAGCAGCCAAGATTCCTACCTTAGAAGACCTTGGAAAAGATGATGCTACTGACACACAAAATGAATTGTTTCATTATAATGCTATTGCTAAAGAAGCCCTTATCAGCGCCCTATCTGATGGTGAATTTTTAGAAGTAAAAAAGGTAGATACAACCCACAAGATATGGAAGCACCTAGAAGACACATTTGAAGGAGACAAACAAGAAAAGGATGTGCGTAGAAAGACATGGAAGAAAAAATACAATGCATTAGAGATGCTTCTTGAAGAAAACATTAGAGCTTACAATAAGAGGATTAATGAAGTAGTTGCTGGAATCAAGAACAATGGTGGAGAGATATCAGAAGAGGACATTATGGATAAAGTGATGACTACTCTTACTCTAGAATATGAAAGCAAGATCAACATCCTTGATGAGACCATGCAGCTTACATCAAATTTCAAGAGAGAGACCTTGATCAACAAGATCTTAGCTTTTGAGATTTCAAGATTGAAGATAGAGTCAAAGAGTGAAACAACTTTCAAAGAAATAGTTCATGGTAAGAAATCTGCAAACACTTCTAGTAATTTTGATGATGATGATGAAGATAACACACTAGATGATTTTATTTCTATGATTGCAAAAAGAGAAAAGAAAGGAAAAGGAAAATATGAAGCTCAATTACCATTTAAGTTCTTTTCATGTAATAAGATTGGTCACTTTTCATCTAAGTGTCCCACTAGAGCTAGAAAGTTCAAAAAGGATTGCAAGCCTAAGTATTATAAGGAATGCTACTATGTTGGAGATGGAGTTTTAGATGAAGAATTAGGTGAAGAAGAAATTGGAATCATTTCTATTGTAGACAAAATAAATAGTAAGTCAATTCCTAAAAATGAGAAAGTAAATCAAGAGCTAGCTTTGATTTCCCAAGCAGATATAAGAACAAACTGGATTATAGATAGTGGTTGTTCACATCACATGACAGGTGATAAAGGAAGGTTTGTTTATTTGGACAAATACAATGGAGGTATGGTCAGATTTGGAGACAACACTCCTAAACCTATAGTTGGTAGAGGAGCCATCACTTTGGATGGAAAGAATAGTACTGATGATGTTCTTTATGTTGATGGTCTAAAACATAACCTTCTCAATATTGGATAGTTACTTGGTAAAGGCTATCAGTTGGAGTTCAAAGATGAAAAATGCATTATTAACAACAAAGATGGTGTTATTATTGCATCAAGCACAAAGACAAGAGGTAATGTTTTTCAACTCAATTCAAAAGCAAGTTGTTTTTTTGCTAAAGTTGATGACAGTTGGTTATGGCATAAAAGACTATGTCATATCAATTTTGATAACATAGTAAAGATAAGAAATGTAAAGGAAGTAAGAGATCTACCTAACATAGCAAAGCTAGTTGATACTATATGCAGGGAATGTGTGATGGGGAAGCATGTGATAAATTCATTCAGGAGCAAGTAGAATTCAGTAGAGAACAAGTTGGATCTGATTCATACAGACCTATGTGGTCAAACTCAAACAAGATCATACTATGGTGAAAGGTATTTCATTTTGTTTGTTGATTATTATACTAGGATGATGTGGGTTGTGTTCTTAAAAGATAAGTCAGAAGCATTTGATGAGTTCAAAATATTAAAAGCTAAGGTTGAGAATGAATCTAGATTAAAGATAAAATGTTTGAGATCGGATAGAGGAGGAGAATTCACCTCTGAAAAATTTTATGAGTACTGCAAAGAACATGGCATAAAGAGATAGTTAACTGCACCTAGAACACCTCAGCAAAATGGAATTGCAGAGAGGACGAATAGGATCATTCTTGATACAACACGCACCATTATGATAGAAGGAAAAGTTGCACACACCTATTGGAGAGATGTGGTCAATACAACAGTTTATACCATCAATAGAATTCAGTTAAGGCCTAGCACTGACAAAACACCTTATGAGGTATGGTTTGGTAATGTTCCCATAGTAAAATACTTCAGAATCTTTGGAAGAAAGTGCTACATCAAGAGGGATGAATCAGTAGACAAGTTTGATGCAAGAAGTGATGAAGGTATTTTCCTTGGTTACTCTACTAAAAGTAAAGCTTATAGATGTTTCAATTTAAGATTGAAAAAGATCATTGAAAGTGCTCATGTAAAGATTAATGAAAAGTTTATGATTCAAGAAAGATATCATGATTACTCACCCATGATTGAAGAAGAACCTAGACCCTCTAATAGTGAGACAGTTATTGAAGAAATTTTTGATAGTATTCATGTGTTATTCAATGACCCTAAGACAAGTGAAGAAAATACTCCTAAGACTGATGAATCAACATCACCTAAAGTTCCAAAGTTTACATCAAGAAATCATTCCAAGGCAGACATCATTGGAGATCAGAGCGGAAAGTCTTAACAAGATCACAAGCAAAGAACTTAGATAGTAGTGATGAGGTATGTTTACTATCTCAGATTGAACCTTTAAGTGTTGAAGATGCTTGTAAGGATTCATATTGGCATGATGCTATGAAAGAAGAACTTGATTAGATTATTAAGAATGACACTTGGGAACTGGTTCCAAGACCGAGTGATAAAAATGTGATTGGAACAAAGTGGATATTCAGAAACAAGATGAATGAAGATGGTATAGTAGTAAAAAATAAAGCAAGATTAGTATGTAAAGGATATGCGCAAAGAGAAGGCATTGATTATTCAGACACATTTTCACCTGTGAGTAGATTAGAAGCTATTAAGTTGTTTTTAGCTTATGCTATAGTTAAAAACTTCAAAGTTTATCAAATGGATGTCAAATAAGCATTCTTGAATGGAGACTTAAAAGAAGAAGTATACATTGAGCATCTTGAAGGATTCACCTTATCAGACCAACCTGATATGGTATGCAAATTGAAGAAAGCACTCTATGGACTTAAGCAAGCCCCTAGAGCATGGTATGAGAGACTAGATGGATACTTAACAAAGATTGGATTTAAGAAAGGAGTAGAAGATTGTAATCTATTCATTAGAGAGACATCTGAAGGTTTACTTCTTGTAGCTATATTTGTTGATGACATTATCTTTGGAGGTAATGACAAACTTAGTGCTGAATTTGCCAAAGAAATGTAGAATGAGTTTGAGATGAGTATGATTGGTCCTATCAAGTACTTTTTGGGACTAAATGTGCATGAGATAGAAAAAAAGATTTTCATTAATCAATCAAAGTATGTGAAAGAGATACTGAAGAAATTCAAGATGGATGATTGCAAGCCAATAGGAACTCCTATGATCACTGGATGCAAGCTTACAAAAGAAGATGACTCACCAGTAGTAGATATAACATTGTATAAGTCTATGATTGGTAAACTCATATATCTTACTCAGACTAGACCTGACATTTCAAATGCAGTTGGCATAGTTGGAAGATTTACAACAAAACCTAAACAAAGTCACCTCATGGTAGTAAATAGAATATTCAGATACTTGCAGGGCACTATAGATTATGGTTTATGGTATCCTAATTCAAAAAATGTTGAGCTTCATGTGTACACTGATGCAGATTGGGCAGGATGTGTTGATGATAGAAAGAGTACTTTAGGTGGAGTAGTGTTTCTTGGTAATAGACTTGTCACTTGGACAAACAAGAAACAAAATTGTATTTCTTAGTCAATAGCAGAAGCGGAGTATGTTGCAGCAGCCTTGAATTATTCTACAATTGTTTGGATCAAGCAAATGATAAAGGATTTTGGAATTCAGATTGATTATCCTATTGTTATTCACTATGATAACACTAGCACTATCAATATGTCAAAGAACCCTATGATGCATGCAAAGAAAAAGCACATTGAGATCAAGTATCACTTCCTAAGAGAGAAAGTAGTAGAGAAAGAAGTCAAGTTGGACTATGTAAGTACTAAAGAATAGTTGGCATATATATTCACAAAGCCCTTGCCTAAGGATACTTTTGAGTATCTTAGGGAGAAGTTGGGAGTCATTCCCTTCCATGATTCTACTTAGAGAAAGAAGGAAAGGCATCAGTCCTTTGGGACTAGTGGAAGGTTGACTACTCTACCTTAGGAGTAGTACCGGTGCTTAAAATGAATAGCACCCTTTTCCATTGATGTCAAAGGGGGAGTATATATAGAGTCATAAAAAATAGAAGTAAAAGAGGAGTAATATACTAAGGGGGAGCAACATTCAGTTATGATAGCAGTACAGTTGAGGAAATGGAGAATATTAGAAAATATTGCAGTAGATGAAGGATTTATCTTTGGAGGAGTTTTGAAGAGGAAATGAAAAATGTTATAAAATAAATGTTCATTTGGGTTGGTGGTGGTTTTTCATTCCACATGTTGCCATCAATGCCAAAGGGGGAGATTGTTGGAGATTTTCTAGTAGGCCACTACTGACTGTATGTTTTTCATTGATGACAACATATAGAAAGTAGCATGCATGGAAGTCTTATGCAGTAAGCTTTCAGTATATGTAGCATGGACATGATATCAGCATGATATCATGGGCATAGAGGTTAATTATTAGTACACATAGTTATATAGTAGTTGGTGTCAGTAGTGTTCCTGACAGAATAATAGACAGTGTTCTATGTATGGTTTTTCGTACAGTTATCATTGAGCCTTGCACACTTGGATATATGTTGAAGACATGTTAGTGATGTTTCAATTATGGATGCATAGTTTGATGATGAACACAAGTGAAGTTATGCAGTCACTATTCGCTAGTAGCAGTTTCCTGTGTTTGTTCATAAGAGCTAACAAAGATTTTATTGGTTCTTGAGTTGTGCCTATCTTGAGGGTATGCATCCTTGGATTTAAGCTTGGAGAAGTGTTATTGATGTTTGATTAAGAGTGCATAAGTTAATTCATCTTACAAAGAAAGTTCCAGTTGTTTTGGTAGAGCTGACAATGTGTAGCGTGCTGATGCAGGAGCATCCTGGGTGTAAGGGAAATCTTGCATCACCCAAAAATATTTCTGGTTTTGTTTTCAATAAAGGCTATCTTATGTAGAGTTGCTATTTATGGAAACTTACTATTTTTTAGTAAGTTGGTCATATGATCTCAGAATGTTTTGATTTCACAGTTGGAGGTTCATCCTAGTCATTTCAGCCTACTAGTTGAGTTTCTTTGCCACATCATCAGTATTGGTGAAGTTATTGAGGTTTTTGGGTATGAAATCTTTAAGGTCAATTTTAAAGGCCTTAGAGGCTCTAGAATGCGATCGACCCCCGGCTGACTAGTGCTAGCGCATATCAAGCACTGTAGATCTCATCATGGCGTTTCTGAAAAGTGGTTACAATAGAAAAATAGAACTATGGTTAAAAAGTTATGGCCTCTGGAAGTTGGGCTACCTAAAAGCATATTTTGTATTTCTTTTGAGCTGACCCTATTGTAAAAATTATGAAAATAAAATAATTCTATGTATAGTTGGCCTTAAGGGCTAAATTTTTGGAACCTTCTCGGGTGATGGAAATTGCCTATATAAAGAAGGCCCGCAGTGTTTTCTAGGCAGTTCTGGGTAGTAGATCTAGGTATTGATTCGAGGCTTTGTCCTACATAATATTGTAAGGGAATGCCCATGTGGCTTTGCATATTGTAATTCTAAAAGTTTGTAATTCCACATTTGTGGAGATAATAAGAAGCCAATTTTTTGTTCTTGCATATTGTTGTTGTTTCTTTGTTTCTATTATGTGTTTGTGGTATTAAGGGGAGCACCCTTCATCACGTGTGTCTGCAATTATTTTATTAGACAAGTCCCAGAATGAGTTGCATGCATAATAGAGCCAATAGAATGTTTGTTGGAATTTATTATGGTTTCTATAATATGATTTCAAGGTGGTTCTAATAGGCCGACTTGATTATATCATTTGGAGGAAAGATATTTATAGGTAGTCATTTGTGATTGTTGAAGTGTGGTTCATGGTTGATTAAGTAGAGCAGAGCAGAGTGTATGAAGTGTTGAAGCATTAGAAGAAGGTTTATGTGACCAAGTAAAGTACTTATGATATTCATTATAACTGATCCAGATAGCAGGTCAAAGCGCAGTTCACCAAGATCCAAATATAGTGTATATTTGTTATTCAGAAGGTTGTAGTCTTCACCCATTTGAGTAGTGAGCTCTTGGATAGTGCATCCTCTCCCCTAACAGGGATAATTTTCAAAGACTCCTAATAGGGTCCGACCCTTAACCAAGTCTACTGTACTTAATATATTGTAAAGCTACTCCTAACAGGGTAAAGGATCTTCTAGCAAGGATCATTATACACTAGTACAGAATATTAGTAGGTATCAAGTCCCATCGGGGTTTTTACCTATTTGGGTTTCCCCATAACCAAAATATTGGTGTTGTGTTCAAGTGTTCTTTCATTGTGTTTATTCTTTATGTTTAAGTATACTTAATTGGATAAAGAATTGAAACTTGTAGATAACTGATTCACCCACCCCTCCCCCCCTCTTAGTTATCTCTTGGGACTATTCCTAACATTTTATACTCTGAATTTCATATGATTGTATTTTTAAAATGAAACCTTCTCCCCTTTGTATCTTTGAATGTGGCAGAGAATCACATATCTTCATCATATCTACTCTTAGAAAGAGTCACGACCTTTCACAATTGCCACTCTTTAAAAGGGTCACAACCCTTCAATATTTTTGTCATTTGTGACTGTCACAACTTTTATAATTTTACCTCTCTAATGACTCACTTCCTTATTTTCTTCTTATTCCTTTTTCTTTTCCATTAATCTTTAGAGGGCTAGTCTTGCTTCGACTCACCCCTTCCTGAACCCCAACTTGCCAATATATAAGACCAAGGTAAGGTAGGTTGAGCACTAGGCAGAATCATGGGGACACCTCTGTGTTAACAAAAAAAGAAGAATTGAGTCACGACTTTTCATTGTTTTCCTTTTTGAATAATATATTATACACCACATTGATTTTACTTAAATGTTCTCTTAAATTGAAACATTATCCCCTTTGTATCTTCCAATGTAGGGGAGATTCACATCTTTTCATCATGTCTATTGTTTGCAATCATCACAAGCTTTCACAATTGCCTTTCTTCAAAAGATTCACAATCAATCACCATTTATGTCACTTGTCAGTGTCACAACCTTTCATAACTTTGTCTTTTGAAGAAGTCATTTCCTTATTTTTTTCCTTATTCTTTTTTCTCTTCCATTTATTCTTATAGGACTAGTCTTGCCTCAGTTCACCTCTTCTTGAACCCCATCTTGGAAATATGTAAGACCAATGTAAGGAACATTGGACATTGAGCTGAGTTATGAAGATATCTTTGAGTTAACAAAAAAAGAATTGAGTCACCACTTTTCATTGTTGTATTTGTAAATAATATGTTATATCATACATTGATTTCACTTGAATGTCCTAAAATAAAACCATCTCCCATTTATATCTTCTAATCTGGGGGAGAGTCACACCTCCTCTTCTTATCTATCTTTTGTAATCATTAGAACATTTCACAAATACCATCCTTTGAAAGAGTCATAACCATTCACTAGTTTTGTCCTTCGTGAGTGTCGCGACCTTTCATAATTTTTCTTTTTGGAATCACTTCATTATGTTTGTTCTTATTTCTTTTTATCTTCCATTAATTCTTGAAGGGGATAGTCTTGCCTCAGCTCACCCCTTCTTGAACCCCAACTTGGAAAAATGTAAGACCAAATTAAGGCATGTTGGGCATTGAGATGAGTCATGGGGATACCTTTGAGTTATCAAAAAAAAAATTTGACTGACCACTTTTCATTGTTGCTTTTGTGAATAATATATTATACCCCACATTAATTTCACTTGAATTTTTAATATGAAACCTTCTCCTATTTATACATTCTAATGTTAGGGAAAGTTGCACCTTTTCATCATATCTTCCCTCTACAATCATGAAAACCTTTTACAATTTCCACACTTCAAAAGAGTCACAAGCCTTCACCATTTATATTGTTTGTGAGTGTCACAACCTTTCCTAACTTTACCTTTTTAATGAGTCACTTTTTTTTTCTTATTCCTTTTTGTCTTCCATTAATTTTTAAAGGGTTAGTCTTGCCTCAGCTCACCCCTTCTTGAACCCTACCCTGAAAATATGTAAGACCAATGTAAGGTAGGTTGGATATTGAGCTAAATTATATGGACACCTTTGAGTTAGCAAAAAAATGAATTGAGTCACCACTTTTTATTGTTTCTTTTTTTAATAATATATTATACACTACATTGATTTCATTTGAATGTTCTCTAAAATGAACCATTCTCCCTTTTATATCTTCTAATGTGGGGAAGAGTCATATCTTTTCACAATATCTTCTCTTAGAAATAGTCATAACATTTCAGAATTGCCACTATTTGAAAGAGTCACAACCCTTCATCATTTTTGTCATTTGAGAGTGTCACAAGCTTACATAACTTTGTCTTTTGAAAGAGTCATTTCCTTATTTTCTTATTATTTTTTTCTCTTCTATTAATCTTTAGAGGGCTAGTCTTGTCTCAACTCACCCTTTTTTGAACCCAAACTTAGCAAGATGTAAGACCAAGATAAGGTAGGTTGGATACTAAGCTGAGTCACAAATATATCTCTGAGTTAAAAAAAAAAATCAAGTCATCACATTCTATTGTTGCCTTTTTCAATAATATATTATATCACATTGATTTCACTTGAATTTCCTCCTAAATTGAAACCTTCTCCCCTTTGTATCTTCCAATGTGAAGGAGAGTCACATCTCTTCATCATGTCTACCCTTTGAAATTGCCACAACATTTCACAATTGCCACCCTTCAAAAGAGTCACAACCCTTCACCATTTCTATAATCTACGAGTGTCACAACCTTTCATAATTTTGTCTTTTGAAGGAATCACTTATTTTTTACTTATTCTATTTTCTATTCCATTAATTCTTAGAGGGCTAGTCTTGACTCAACTCCCCCCTTCATGAACCCCAACTTGGAAATATCTAAGACCAAGGAAAGACATGCTCGACACTAGATTGAGTCACGAGGATGGCTTTAAGTTAACAAAAATAATAATTGAATCACCACTTCTCATTGTTACCTTTGTGAATAATATATTATACCCCACATTGATTTCACTTGAATGTCCTCCTAAAATGAAATGTTCTCCCCTTTACATCTTCTAATATAGGGGGGAGTCACACCTCTTCATCATGCCCACCCTTTACAATCATCACAAACGTTCACAATCGCCACCTTTCGGAAGAGTCACAACCCTGCACTATTTTTTTCCTTTGTGAATGTCATGACCTTTCATAACTTTTCCTTTTAAAGGGGTCACTTTTTTTTTCTTATTCTATTTTCTCTTCCATTAATTCTTAGAGGGCTAGTCATGCATTAGCTTGCCCCTTCTTAAACCCCAACTTGGAAATATGTAAGACCAAGGTAAGGTAGGTTGGGCATTGAACTGAGTCACGTGGATACCTTTGAGTTAACAAAAAATAATTGAGTCACCACTTTTTATTATTTTATTTGTGAATAATATATTATACCCTACATTGTTTTTATTTGAATGTCCTACTAAAATGAAACCTTTTCCCCTTTATATATTTCCATGTGGTGAGGATTCATACCTCTTCATCATCTATGCCCTTTGCAATTGTCACAACCTTTCACAATTATCACCCTTCAAAAGAGTCATAACCTTTCAACATTTCTATCATTTGTTAGTTTCATAAACTGTCATAACTTTTTCTTTTGAAGTAGTCACTTCCTTATTTATTTATTTATTTTTTATTCATTTTACTATTTTATTAATTCTTATAGGGTGGCTAGTCTTTCCTAGCTCACCCCTTCTTGAACCCCAACTTAGCAATATGTAAGACTAAGGAAAGACATGTTGAACATTGAGTTGAGTCATGAGATACCTTTGAGTTAACGAAAATAAAAAGAATTAAGTGACCACTTTTCTTTGTTGCCCTTTTTAATAATATATTATACATCACATTGATTTTAGTTGAATGTCCTCCTAAAATGAAACCTTCTCCATTTATATTTTCCAATGTGGGGGAGACTCACACCTCATCATCATGTCTATCATTTGCAATCATCACAACTTTTGACAATTTCCACCCTTCGGAAGAGTCACAACCCTTCACCATTTCTATTCTTTATGAGTGTCACAATCTTTCATAACTTTTCCTTTTGGAGGGGTTATTGTTTTCATTTTCTTTTTATTCTTTTTTATTTTCCATTAATTATTTCTTGAATCACACCTACCCTTTTTTCTTCCTTCCTCTCTCCTCATTCAAATGAAGTTATCTTCTCCCTTTTTGTATCTCATGTTTGAGAGAGTCATAACTTTCCACTTCATGCCTTTTGACCCTTCATTAACTTAATTTTAATTATGTTATATTTTAATTTTGTTCTCTTATATTTTTGTTTTCTTATATTTTAAAGCTATTATTATTCTTTATTATTATATTCTATTTTAAAAATGAGATATTACACCAAACTACTAATCTCATGATTGTTAATCATATAAAAGTCACCAATTCTTTAGAGTTGGTCAACAAATCTCGAGTTCAATATTTCATCCAATTTATCAACACAATCCTTCCACCCTATCAAAAACTTCTTGAAGTTTATTGCAAACATTTGTGAATTTTGAACCCATGACCATCCTCAATGTGAGCAATGACTCCTAAGTCATAAATCACCTGTACTACAATGTTTACATGTCACTTAGTCTTATTTACACCTTGTTAATAAATGGACAAAACATTTCAATATGAGAATTAGATCTCGTGACCTTTCAATTACAATTTTAACATTTTATTCAGCTCTTCTAAGCATGACTCAATACTTTAATTATTATACCAAAATACACAAATAGTGTTATTTAATCAAAAAGTTCAATCTAAAAATACCTTTATAAATTAGAGCTATGTTAGTTTGAATCAATGTAAGATTCGTTAAAGAGCTTGTTCTTTGCTTCCCTCACTTTATCAACTCAAATATATTTGTATTAGCTTCCAAATGCCACAATATAATTTATTCTCTTCTCCATGATCTTTAAAGTAGCATTGAATATGAAAATACTTTTGGTATCATCTACAATCTCCCTGGTTGTTAGACATGTGGTATAGACAACTATGATTTCTCTATTAATGGACATCAATTTTTTAATTTTTGATGTATCGTTTTATCTTGGATTGAATCTTATATTGTTCTAATGCCAAAGTGAATTTGGTAGAGAAAAGACATAGATTACTCCATGATTGCAACCAATAATAACAATTGATATATTGATTTCCTTGGGTTATCTTTACCTATTTCTAGGGTAAATTTTACATTTTCTTACTTAGGTATTATTGCCTTTTCTTTCTCTTAAAGTAACCTAGCAATATTATGGGGATGTATTTGCATCCAACTACGACAACCTACAACTTAAAACTATTAACATTATTTATTTATTTTTTTTATTACGGTAAAAATAGGTTTTGAAGGGGCCCCGAAACCCTTTAACATAGAAAGATAGAGATAAGCATGGGAGACCAAAAGAACAACTAGCTACCCCTGAAAAAGGAGTAGACTACAAACGGACATATCCCAAATATTCAAAACACACCTACACAGCAAAAAGTAAAAGACGCTGGAAACAAAATAGAGAAAAAGACCACCAGCACCAAGATCAAGATAGAGTCTTCAAGAACCCCTTAGAATCCTCCAGCTATGCTTGCATAGTCTTGACATTATCTTTTAGCCTCTGAATGTTCTGATCTTTGACCTTGAGTTTATTTTTGGTGTTGGACCTAGTTCTGGTACCAAGTCCCATTTGCTGACTGGAACCAGTCAGATCAATGTTGTCGATCAGAGGACCCTCTTTGTTCCCTTCCAGCATTTTTCTTAGCATGTTCAAGTTCTCCATTTTGCTTAACATTATTTATTTAGTTATTATCACTAACATCAATTTTATTTATTACTAACCTAATAGGCTATAGATTTAATACAAAATCTCTAATAAAAACCTGATGGAAAACAAGCTTAGCCTTATGTGGTTAAAACTGTTAGAAAGTAAAGATCCCCAAGATAACTGAGAGGGGGGGGGTGAATCAGTTATCAGATAATTTATCCATTCAACAGCTGTAAAAAATATAATCAATGTATTGATCAACCATAGAAAGATAACCATACACAATTGCACAATAACACAAGATATGTTAACTAGGGAACCTCTTGAAAAGAGTAAACCCCGGTGGGAATGATACCCACAAAATGATGCACTAATATGAAAGTTCCTTGTTAGAGGATGAACCCTGTTAGGAGTCTTATGAAATACATTCAATACATATAAATCCCTGTTAGGAGATTTTGAATCCCTGTTAAAAGATTCTAACCCGGTTAAGAGTTTATGGAAGACAGAAGGACCCACTACCCAAACAGCTTCAAGGCAGGATCTCTGAACCCACTGTCCAAAAGATCTTAGAATTATTCAATAGAATAATATGAAATATATTACCTCCTTCACACTGTGCCAAAACTACACTCTATGCTACACAAGATCACAATTCCAGATCTCTGTACTCACAAGTCTTCCTTCATCACTGAATTAGCTCTTTTCTTCACTTCATGCATATATTCACATCTCAATCTTCATAGTACACATTACAATAAGGAAAAAATTCCTTCTTATATACCAAACTCAAATAATTACAAATGAGTTGGTCCTCAATTACAAAATAATAAATTCTACACGCTACACAAAGAATTCACATAAAACTATCGGCTTCCAGTTAGTGTAACTTTCTCTAAACATATCCTCAAAGTTTTCACTATGAACCATGTAATCATTAATGAGTCTCCAACATCCCTTTAACTGTGCAAAATTAGATTCCATCCCAGCTAAGAGATATCCCCCGATTTCTGAACATCACTACACAGAAACACTGTCTAAACACTGCTTTCACCAAAATGCTCATAACTCTTACAAATGAATGAATTTATTTTTGTGTTGTTAACCATAGGTTAATAAAACACCAAAGAACATACCATCAACTGCACAAAATCCAATCTACAATACAACATGTGCGCAAAACAAAATTATACCTGCTTTCCTACTAATATCCAGAATATCACTGTGTTGACATCAATGACAATCCAAGTCATGAATGCAACAACAACTACTACAGAATGAATACCAAGACACTTTGCATTCATTCCTAACAATCTTCCCCATTGGCATTGATGGCAACATAGATGAAAAATATCCAATGTTCCAAAAATCCAATACTGCAACATCACTACAAAATATCAAATCAAATCTTGCAAATCAAATCTTGCTTCATTTTCCTATTCAGCTCTCTCATACAATCTACAATGTTTTTCATGTATATCTCTCCCCCACTGACATCAATGATAGAAATTCTATCACTAAGTCAACAATAACTTAATGTCAAAAGACACTTTTCAGAAAAATACAATAACAAGAGTCCTCATGACTCAGCTCATAAACTCCCCCATAGAGGAAGTTCCAACATCCAATCCAGAAGAAAGATAGGGCTCATATACCACTAGATGGATGCAACCATCTGCATCAATTCCCAAAAATATGTTTGGGCATAACCCCAAGCATACCTCTCAGATACACAAATGTATCCTTAGGTAAAGGATTTGTAAATATATCTACTATCTGCTCCTTTGTACTTATGTACTCCAATCTTCTTTTTCTGCAACTTTCTCTCTTACAACATGATACTTGATCTCAATATGTTTAGTCTTAGAATGTAAAATAGGATTTTTTGACATACTCACTGTACTAATGTTGTCACAATGTATAACAACAGGCTCATCAAACTTTATTCCAATATCTTTCAACATATGCTTCATCCAAATAATCTGATTACAATTATTTGCTATTGCAACATATTCTGCTTCTACTGTACTTTGTGAAGTACAATTCTACTTCTTACTTAGCCAAGAGACCAAGTTGCCTCCAAGAAAAAAAGGCTCCACCACTGATGCTTTTCTTGTCATCAACGTTGCCTCCCCAATCTGCATCAATATAGGCACATAAGGTAAAATCATCATAATTCTCATACCATAATCCATAATCCATTGTTCCTTTCAGATATCTCAGTATCCTCTTTACTACTACATAATGTGATTCTCTAAGTTCTACTTGAAATATTGCTACAATCCCCACTGAATGTGCTATATCAGGTCTTGTATGTGTCAAGTACTACAATCCTCCAATCATAGATCTGTACTTTTTCTACTCAACTGTTGGTGTCTCATCTTTGCTAGATAACTTATGTCTGGTTACCATAGGTGTTCCAACAAGTTTAGAATCTTCCATTCCAAATCTTTTCAATAATTCATTTAAATACTTAGTCTGACTTACAAATATACCTTCCTTGCTTTGTGTTATCTGTAATCCCAAGAAATATTTCATTTCTCCAATCATGCTCATCTCAAATTTAGTCTTCATTTCATCTGCAAATTTGTCACTAGCTTCATCTTCTCCTCCAAAGATAATATCATCAACAAATATAACTATAACCAACAAACCATTCTCAATTTCTTTTTTGTATAAGTTACTATCTGCTATTCCTTTTATAAATCCCAATTTCAATAAATACTTATCCAATCTTGCATACCAGGTTCTAGGTGCTTGTTTTAATCCATATAAAGCTTTCTTTAACTTACATACCATATCTCCTTCTTGTGTCAAAGGAAAACCTTTAGGCTGCTCAATGTAGACTTCTTCTTCCAATTCACCATTCAAAAATGTTGACTTCACATCCATCTGATACACTCTGAATTTCTTGTAAGTTGCATATGCTAGAAACATTCTCACTGCTTCAAGTTTGGCCACAGGTGCAAAAGTTTCTTCATAGTCAATTCCTTCTTGTTGTGAATATCCTTTACATATCAATCTTGCTTTGTTTCTTATCACTTCTCCTTGTTCATTCATCTTATTTCTGAATACCCACTTTGTTCCAATTACATTCTTGTCTTCAGGTCTAGGGACCAATTCCCATGTCTTGTTTTTTTCAATCTGCTCTAGTTCTTCTTTCATAGCATTGATCCAATGTTCATCTTCACAAGCTTCATTAGTAGTCTTAGGTTTAATTTGAGAAATCAAACATAAATGTACCTTATTCCGAGTCAAAACTCCTCTATCTAAACTTCCAATAACTTGTTCAACAGGGTGATGTCTTGAAGTATACCTGTTAGGTGTCATAGTTACTGATCTTGTTCCGACTGTAGATTGTTCTCTATTTTCTTCTCTATTTTCTTCTTTGTTTTCTTCTTTATTTTCTTCTCTATTTTCTTCTTTGTCTTCTTCAGTATGACTTTCATTCAGTAAATCACTGTTAGTTTCAAAAAATAATTCTGCATTTTCAATGTTAGGCTAAGGTTGTGCTTCTCCATCAGATTCATAATCAAGCATTCTTTCCTAAATTTTAAACTTCTCATCAACTTTTACATTTGCACTTTCAACAATAGTCTTAGTTCTTTTGTTATAGCATCTATATGCTTTGCTTTTTAAAGAATATCCAAGAAATATTCCTTCATCACTTCTAGGATTAAACTTTCCTATATCATCATCTCTCTTAATATAACATTTACTTCAAAAATTCTAAAATACTTAACTGAGGGTGTATGTCCAAACCATAATTCATAAGGTGTCTTGTTTGTATCTGCTCTGATTTGTACTCTATTCATAGTGTATACTGTTGTGTTCACCGCTTCTCTCCAAAAAGTTTTAGCCAAATCATTTTCAAACAACATATCTCTTACTGCTTTAGTTATTGACCTGTTCCTTCTTTCTACAATACCATTTTGTTCTAGTGTTCTAGGGGCTGAAATTTGTCTCTTAATACCATTCATTTCACAAAAGGTGTTAAACTCTTTAGATGTAAATTCACCACCTCTATCAGATCTTAGACACTTAATCTTCATTCCAGATTCATTCTTAATTTTTCTTTTCATGATCTTAAACTTATCAAATGCTTCAGATTTTTCTTTCAAAAATGCAATCCACATCATTCTTATAAAATCATCAACAAGAATCATAAAATACCTATCACCATAGAATCCTCTAGTCCTAGTAGGACCACTCAAGTCTGTATGAACAATCTCCAACTTCTCTGCCGAAGTGAACTTCTTATTGGGAAATGAACTCCTTTTCTGCTTTGCCATCATACATTCTTTGCAAATCATGTTAGTAGGTTTCATAATTCTAGGTAAATCTCTTACTGCAAGTGTAGTGCTCACATTGACAATATTATCAAAGTTTATATGACAAAACCTTTTATGCCATAACCAACTATCATCAATCCTAGTTATCAAACATGTCATCTCAGTAGGATTCAACTGAAATACATTACCTCTAGTTCTGGATCCTTTTCCAATTAGATTTCCATCTTTATCTTTTATCACACAAGTTTTCTTAGAAAACCAAACTTGATAACCCTTATTAGCCAATTGTCCAACACTTAGTAGATTATGTCTTAGTCCATCAACAAAGTAAACATCATCAGTGTTAGTCTTTCCATCAAGAGTAATAGATCCTATAGCCTTAATCAAACAAGGTGCATTGTTACCAACTCTAACAATTCCTCCATCATAATTATCTAACTTAACAAACTTTCTTTTATCTCCAGTCATATGATGTGAACAACCACTGTCTATAATCCAATCAGATTTATTTTCAACTTGTGAAACTAATGCTTTTTCTTCCCTTTTAACAGATTCAGAACTTTCATCTTTAATTGTTACAAATCCTATTTCCTCAAAGTTATCATTATCACTATCACTTAAATGTTTTTCAATTCCTGCTTCAAAATATTCATCATTTGCATAATAACATTCTTTAGATCTCCTAGGTTTAAAGTTGCTTCTATACTTCTTAACTCTTTTAGGACATTTAGATGCAAAATGACCATATTCTTGACAAGTCCAACATTTAAAGATTTTCTTACCATCTGGTTTTCTTTTTACAAGTAATGCAATACCTTCTTCAATCTTCTTATCTTCCTCAGATTTGCTACTACTGGCATAATCTCCATTCACACTAGTACTTCTTGTAGGTCTAATGGTAAGAGCACTGAATGCTGTTTCCATTCTAGGTAGCTATCCTGATAATCTCAAGTTCATCTCTGTTGTTTCTAATCTTCCAAGAAGAGTCTCTCTTGAAAATTTTGATGTACAAGGTATCACTTGTTCAATCATCTGTGTTATCTGCTTGAATACTGGTGTCAAAGTTCTCAGAATTTTCCATATCACTTCATTCTCTATCTTATCACCTCCACAAGACTTTATTCCTGTCACAATCTCAGACATCCTACCAATATAACTTCTAATAGATTCATCTTCCATCATTTTGATATCTTCAAATGCACAAATCCAATTATGTAATCTAGCCTTCTTTGCATGTTCATCACCTTCAAAAGTAGAATGCAAAGTTTTCCAAATTGCATGAGATGTTTTCAAACATCTTACCTGACTATAGTCATTCTCCGGTAGTGCTGATAAAAGTGCATCTCTTGCAAGTATGTTACACATGAATAGATCTAGTTCATCTTTAGTTCCTGCCTCTAGATTGTCTTCCTAAATGATAGTCTTCTCATTCTTTGTAATCAACCAATAAATTGGTCCTAAACACAATAGATGTGTCTTCATCTTTTCTTTCCAGCTGTCAAAATTTACTCCATCAAACCTAAGGCTTTCTTTTCTGAAATTCACCATGGATCTCCTTAAGTTGTTAAACTTTTCTTTCAAGGACCTGCTGCTCTGATACCAATTGTTAGAAATCAAAGATCCCCAAGATAACTAAGAGGGGGGTGTTGGAAACAATTATCTGAAGGAAATTGCTACTCAAATTATGTATTGTCTTTGATGTCACACAATGTCATAGTCCGCAGCAATCAGTTCCTACCGAGCTCAATCAGTCTGCCAGATAGGAATATTAGTGCTTACTGAGTCCACTCGGTTATAAAAGAAAATCAGTGTCTACCGAGTCCACTCGATTATCAAAGAAAATTTAGCATTTACCGAGTTCAGTTGGTCGTCAAAGGAAATTCAGTGTTTACCGAGTTCAGTCGGTCGTCAAAGGAAATTTAGTGTTTACCAAGTTCAGTCGGTCGTCAAAGGAAATTCAGTGTTTACCGAGTTCAGTCGGTCATCAAAGGAAATTCAATGTTTACCGAGTTCAGTCGGTTATCAAAGGTAAAGGATTGTTGGTGTTTACCGAGTTCCCTCGGTCTCCAAAAGATTGTAGAAAATTATGGTCACCGAGCACTGTCAGCCCTTGAAGGAATTTTGCAAATAGAGTTTGCTTATTTCAGCTGACTGTTATACTAAATAATGTCAATTTGACAAATCTAAAATCATATAAATAAAAGGTCAAATGTGAAAAATAAACAAGAAATATAGCAGAAGATTTATAGAAGAAAGACAGGAAAGGTGTGTGCGAATTTGTGAAGGATGTTCAGATATCCTTGAGGTGCAGCATAGATTTATTCGATCAGGAAGGATCACACATATGCAGAACAGAGATCTGTAATCAGCAAGATAGTTGCATTATTATACAGGTCATTTTTCATTATTACCTTCTTATCATTGTAACAGTGAATTCTAAATCTCTTAACCGAGTTGGTTTAACAACCATATTGTAAATCCTCTAACAAAGTGACAATTCCATTGAATTTTTTTCAAGACCTCTTACCAGGCCACTCCTAGCAGGGTGTTTAAATCCTCTAACAAGGTCACACCTAACAGTGTGTTTTGTAACCTTTTACCGGGTTGGCTTCTAACCAGGCATCACTTTAGAAAAGTGAAAATCAGTATCTAGATACATTGGTGGTTTTTTCCCATATTGGGTTTCCACATTAAATCTTGTGTCTCTTGTCTTCTTAATTGCTATCTTAATCATACACCAGTACTGATGAATATCTAAAAGATAATTTTGCTAATACTTTCAACATCTTCAAAGTTACTGCAATCTATTTACCGAGTACTAAAACAGATAACATTTTTAAGATATCCTAAGGAATCTGGAAAGAATTAATTGTGAAGTGTTTTATGGTTGACTGATTCACTCCCCCCTCTTAGTCACTTCATCCATATTCCATCAATTGGTATCAGAGCATTTGGTGCTTGCAGGAAGGGTTTCAAGGACCTAAGCTAAAGATCACGATGTCTTACAAGAGGGAAATTCCAAAGCTCAATAGAGATAACTTTTCAGCATGGCAAGGTCTCATGCGACTTCATCTGGCTTCCATTGGTGATTTAGGATGCAAATACATTGATGAAGAATACACAATTCCTAATGGTGCATTAACTGTTGAAGACATTGCAGATAAAAAGACTCACAACACCATGATGATAGACATTGCATCTGCTCTCAGCTATGAAGAATTTGATGATATTAAAGACTGCACTACTGCATATGAAATGTGGATGGCACTAAAGAAAATATATGGTGGTGATGCAAATGTGAAAAGAGCCAAAGCAGAAAGCCTAAGAGGACAGTTTGACAAGATGAATATGAAGGAAGATGAAAACATTGCAAAATATGTTGAAAGAATCAAAGCAAGTGTAAGTGCAATTAGAGCTTCTGGAGGAACAATCTCAGATGAAACTATTATAAGGTACTCAAAACATTACTCCCTATCTATGCAATAAGAGTATCAGCTATTCAAGAAAGAAGATGTGAAACAAACCACAATATAACTTTAGATGCTTTAGTTGGAAGATTGACAGCCTTTGAATTAGACAACTATGACAACTATGTTCCTAGTTCCAAAAATATTGAATCAGCATTTGAGGCCAAGGTTTCACTAAAGAAGAACAAGAAAATTAAAGAAGTTCAGTCAGAAAGTGAAGAAGTATCAGAAGAAAGTTCTGATAGTGATCTTGAAATTGTAGAAGCATTACTTGCAAAGAAGTACTCTAGAGGGAAAGGTAAATATAAAGGTAAAACTCCTTTAATCTATTTTTCATGTGAAGAAATTGGACATATTGCAGCTAGGTGCCCAAACAAGCAAGTCAAGGAAGAGAAGAGAAGTCACAAGTACTATGGCAAAAAGAATTTCAAATCATTCAAGGATAAAGGTAAGAAAACATGTTTTATGGCTAAAGATTCTGATGATAGTGAAGAAGAAATTGTTTTTATTGCTATAAAAGATGAATCTGATGATGATGAAGATAAGATGGCACTTATCTCTCATATAATCAAAGATGATATATGGATAATAGACAGCGGATGTTCACACCACATGACTGGTGACAAGACAAAATTTGAATATCTAGAAGACTGTGATAGTGGTAATGTAAGATTTGGAAACAATGAACCTTGTTGTATAAAAGGAAAAGGAAGAATCTCATTAACCAAAGAACTCATATGTGATAATTCTTATTGGGTTGAAGGACTAAAACATAATCTTCTAAGTGTAGCACAGCTAATCAACACTAGTTTCAAGGTTGAATTCATGAATGGTCAAGCAAGACTGCTGGATGGAAAAGGAAAACTCATTGGATCAGGCAAACAAACAAAAGGTAACTTATTTTATCTTGATCTCAGTGAATATTCATGCTTTATTGCTCAAATAGAAGAAAGTTGGCTATGGCACAAAAGGTTATGTCATGTAAATTTTGATAACATGATAAAAATAAGCAAATTCAAGAAGGTTAGAGGCATTCCTACTTCGAAGAAACCTGATACTGGTCTATGTAAGAATTGTCAGATTGGCAAAATGAGTAAAACTAGTTTCAAGAGTAAGAACTATCAGTCTAAAGAAATTTTGGAAATTGTGAATACTGATTTATGTGGACCTATTGGAATACAAAGCTATACTGGAGATAAATTCTTTATTCTTTTCGTTGATGATTATTCTAGAATGATGACTGTTATGTATTTAAGAGAAAAATCAGAAGCATTTGAAAAGTTCAAATGGTACTTAGCAAGAGTGGAAAAGGAAACAGGGAAAAGATTGAAATGCTTAAGATCAAACAGAGGTGGTGAATTCATCTCCCATGATTTTAACAACTTTTGCATTGAAAGAGGAATCAAAAGATAGGTATCAGCTCTTAGAACTCCTGAGTAGAATGGAATAGCAGAAAGAAGAAACAGATCTATTATGGATTGTGCAAGGACTCTAATGATAGAAAAGAACATCTCTATAAAATACTGGAAGGAAGCTATTAGCACTACAGTTCATACCTTGAACCGAGTACAATTGAAGAAAGACACATTCAAAACTCCTTATGAATTATGGTATGACTATAAACCTAATGTAAGTTACATGAAAATATTTGGTAGCAAGTGTTATATCTTAAAAGAATCCAGAAGAAATAAATTTGATGTGAAAAGTGATGAAGGAATATTCCTAGGATATTCTAGCAAAAGCAAGGCATACAAATGTCTGAACTTATCTACTCACAAAGTCATAGAAAGTATACATGTAAAATTTGATGAGTTTGCAAAAAAGACTGAAGAAGAAAGTAAAAGGGAACCTGAGAACTACAGAAGATTCATTTACATTGAACCTGAAACATTGGCAGACACTACTATGAATAAGGAAACTATATCTACCGAGCTGAGCACCATTACCGAGTCACAAACCAAGTCACAAGAAGAAGTTCAAACCGAGTCACAGGAAGAAATTCAGACTGAGTCTCAGCCTGAAGTTACCGAGCAAATATCTACCGAGCCCGAGCAACCTGAAGAAGAAATCCTAGAAGACAACAACATGAATCATTCAAAAGACAAGGAACCTATACTAGCCAAATATGTCAGAAGACATCATACACCAGATCAAATCATTGGAAACAAATTAGATGGTACTATGACAAGAAGCAAGCTAAAAGGTACATGTCTACTTATTGACTTTGAACCTAGAAATATCAAAGATGCATTGGAAAATGAAAGTTGGATTGAAGCAATGAATGAAGAATTAGAACAAATACAAAAGAACAAAACATGGACTCTTGTACCCAGACCTAAAGATAAGAATGTTATTGGAACAAAATGGGTATTCAGGAATAAACTGAATGAAGATGGTCAAGTATCTAGAAACAAAGCTAGACTGGTATGTAAAGGTTATTCTCAAGAAGAAGGTATAGATTACGGAGAAACTTTTTCTCCTGTTGCAAGATTAGAAGGTGTAAGAACTCTACTTGCTTATGCAGCACACAAAGGATTTAAGGTATATCAGATGGATATAAAATCTGCATTTCTCAATGGAATTCTTGATGAAGAAGTCTACATTGAACAACCAGAAGGTTTTGTTGATCCAGATAAAAAGGACATGGTCTGCAGGTTACACAAAGCATTGTATGGTTTGAAACAAGCTCCTAGAGCATGGTATGAAAGACTCCATAACTATTTGATTTAGATTAATTTCAAAAGAGCCAATGATAACAGCAATCTGTATATTAAAGAAGGACCGGATGACAAATTTGTATTGGTAGAAATATTTGTGGATGATACTATATTTACAGGGAATGAGGATCAGTGCAAAGAATTTTCAGAGCAAATGAACAAAGAATTTGAAATGTCTATGTTTGGTTTAATAAAATTCTTTGTTGGTCTTCAAATTCAGCAAAGCAAGAATGGTATATACATTACTCAATCCAAATACATTAAGGAAATACTTAAGAATTTTGGTATGGAAGATTCAAAACCAGTTGGTACACCCATGTGTACTGGACTGAAACTTACCAAAAATGATGATTCAAAAGAAGTTGATCAGACCCTATACTGATCTATGATTGGAAAATTGCAGTATGTAGTACATACAAGACCTGATATTGCCTTAGCAGTCAGTATAGTAGCTAGATTCTCAGCAAAACCTAAGGAAAATCACATGATGGCAATCAAAAGAATCTTAAGATACTTAAGAGGAACTGAAGAATATGGTTTGTGGTATAAATTTGGAGGCAATCTAGACTTAAAAGTGTTTACTGATGCTGATTGGGCAGGAAACATTGATGACAGAAAAAGCACAAGTGGTGGAGCATTTTTTCTTGGAAAAAGACTGGTATCCTAGACTAGTAAAAAGCAAAATTGCACATCTCAATCCACAGCTGAAGCATAATATGTTGCTGCTATAGTAAACTGTTCAAATATTGTTTGGTTTAAACAGTTATTAGAAGGTATGAAGGTTGAAATCAAAGAACCAGTTGTTATATTTTGTGACAATACCAGTGCAATAAACATTTCGAAGAATCCAGTGATGCATTCTAAAACCAAGCACATTGCTATTAAATATCACTTTGTCAGAGAATTGGTGCAGGATAAGGAAATCAGATTAGAATATATTCATACAAAAGAATAGATTGCAGACATTTTTACCAAACCATTACCTAAGGATGCATTTGTGTATCTAAGAGGTAAGTTAGGGGTCATTCCCCTATCCGAGGCTCACTAAATACAGTTTTAGTGATGCATCAACCAGAAAATGATTGAAAATCAACCAGTTGATGCAGCATATTCAAGGAATCATTGCATATGAATCAGTACTTGAGGTACATTAATTTTCACCGGTAATATGTGAATTGTCTTTGGCATGTGTTGTCAAAGAGGGAGTGTTTTCTATGTCTTTTCTATTACTTCAAGAAATTTTCAATAATCAAAAGGAAGAATTTTCAGGATAAAGGAAGTTTGCTGACAGAGGGAGATTTGAATCTGAACCGAGCTAACTCTTTCAAATTTCTTATGCTATGACATATTGTGTTGCCATCAATGCCAAAGAGGGAGATTGTTGGAAACAATTGTCTGAAGGAAATTGCTACTCAAATTATTTATTGTCTTTGATGTCACACAATGTCATAGTCTGCAACAATCAGTTCCTACCGAGCTTAGTCAGTCTACCAGACAGGAATATTAGTGCTTACCGAGTCCACTCGGTTATCAAAGAAAATTAGTGTCTACCGAGTCCACTTGGTTATCAAAGAAAATTTAGCATTTACTAAGTTCAGTCGGTCGTCAAAGGAAATTCAGTGTTTACCGAGTTCAGTCGGTCGTCAAAGGAAATTCAGTGTTTACCGAGTTCAGTCGGTCGTCAAAGGAAATTCAGTGTTTACCGAGTTCAGTCGGTCATCAAAGGAAATTCAGTGTTTACCGAGTTCAGCCGGTTATCAAAGGTAAAGGATTGTCGATGTTTACCGAGTTCCCTCGGTCTCTGAAAGATTGTAGAAAATTATGGTCACCGAGCACTGTCGGCCCTTGAAGGATTTTTGCAAATAGAGTTTGCTTATTTCAGCCGACTGTTATACTAAATAATGCCGATTTGACAAATCTAAAATCATATAAATAAAAGGTCAAATGTGAAAAATAAACAAGAAATATAGCAGAAGATTTACAAAAGAAAGACAGGAAAGGTGTGTGCGAATTTGTGAAGGATGTTCAGATATCCTTAAGGTGCAGCACAAATTTATTCGATCAAGAAGGATCACACATATGCAGAATAGAGATCTGTAATCAGCAAGACAGTTGCATTATTATACAGGTCATTTTTCATTGTTACCTTCTTATCATTGTAACAGTGAATTCTAAATCTCTTAACCGAGTTGGTTTAACAACCATATTGTAAATCCTCTAACAAGGTGACAATTCCATTGAATTGTTTTCAAGACCTCTTACCAAGCCACTCCTAGCAGGGTGTTTAAATCCTCTAACAAGGTCACACCTAACAGTGTGTTTTGTAACCTTTTACCGGGTTGGCTTCTAACCGGGCATCACTTCAGAAAAGTGAAAATCAATATCTAGATACATTGGTGGTTTTTTCCCATATTGGGTTTCCATGTTAAATCTTGTGTCTCTTGTGTTCTTAATTGCTATCTTAATCATACACCAGTACTGATGAATATCTAAAAGATAATTTTGCTAATACTTTCAACATCTTCAAAGTTACTGCAATCTATTTACCGAGTACTAAAACAGATAACATTTTTAAGATATCCTAAGGAATCTGAAAAGAATTAATTGTGAAGTGTTTTATGGTTGACTGATTCACCCCCCCCTCTCAATCACTTCATCCATATTCCATTAGGGGGGGGTGGATCAGTTATCTGATAATTTATCCATTCAACAGCTTTAAACAATATAATCAATGTACTAATCAACCATAGAAAGATAACCATACACAATTGCACAATAACACAAGATATGTTAACTAGGGAGCCTCTTGAAAAGAGTAAACCCTAGTGGGAATGATGCCCACAAAATGATGCACTAATATAAAAGTTCCTTGTTAGAGGATGGACCCTGTTAGGAGTCTTATGAAATACATTCAGTACATATAAATCCCTGTTAGGAGATTTTGAATCCCTATTAAAAGATTATAACCCGGTTAAGAGTTTATGGAAGACAGAAGGACCCACTGCCCAAACAGCTTCAAGGCAAGATCTCTGAACCCACTGTCCAAAAGATCTTAGAATTATTCAATAGAATAATATGAAATATATTACCTCCTTCACACTGTGCCAAAACTGCACTCTCTGCTACACAAGATCACAATTCTAGATCTCTGTACTCACAAGTCTTCCTTCATCACTGAATTAGCTCTTTTCTTCACTTCATGCATATATTCACATCTCAATCTTCATAGTACACATTACAATAAGGAAAAAATTCCTTCTTATATACCAAACTCAAATAATTACAAATGAGTTGGTCCTCAATTACAAAATAATAAATTCTACACGCTACACACAAAATTCACATAAAACTGTCAGCTTCTAGTTACTATAACTTTCTCCAAACATATCCTCGAAGTTCATGCTATGAACCACATCATCATTAATGAATCTCCAACATCCCTTTAACTGCACAAAATCAGATTCCATCCCAGCTAAGAGATATCCTCCGATTTCTGAACATCGCTACACAGAAACACTGTCTAAACACTACTTTCACCAAAATGCTCATAACTCTTACAAATGAATGAATTTATTTTTGTGTTGTTAACCATAGGTTAATAACACACCAAAGAACATACTATCAATTGCACAAAATCCAATCTACAATACAACATGTGTGCAAAACAAAACTGTACCTACTTTCCTGCTAATATCTAGAATATCACTGTGTTGACATCAATGACAATCCAAGTCATGAATGCAACAACAACTGCTACAAAATGACTGCCAAGACACTTTGCATTCATTCCTAAAAAAAAAAAAATGAAAGAAAATCTAAAGAATGAATGCTTGGCTCAAAACACAAGAAGAAACCAAAACAACTCAAAAGGATAACCAGAGAGGAAACTCTTTAGATGGATATAGTATTTACTGATTCAATATAAAATCATTTATGACATGCCAATCAAAAGACATAATGTAAATCAATAAGAAATTGACAAGAAAGAGTGACAACAAACAAATTGAGAATACTTTAATAAAATGTTGTGTTTGACTAGCTAGCGAAGCAGACAAACCAGAGTATAAATAGAGACTTCCAAAACATGAAAGAGAGGATTAGATCCACTATAAATGTATTTAATCAAAGGTAAATATATGTGATAAAATAATATGTCACCTCAAATTTTACAACACTATTGAAACAATAAATTTTGAAACTACTTAATAGAAGAAAATATTGTATGCATCCTAAAATGGTCGTCTAGACTTTGGGCCCCCATTCATCATTTTATCAATTTCTTGAATCAATGTCTTGCAATATTTTCAATTCAAATCAATTCCCTTGATCAAATCATAATTATTTTAGTTATTTCAATATTTCCTAAGGTTGATCATCTTATCCTAAGCCTTATTTAATTAAAAGAAAAGTAATCTTATTTTAATAAAATCCCCACTTAAATCCCTCTTTGTGTTGAAAAAGGAAATAAAACAAATAAAAATAAATAAAAAGTTCTCTTTTTCTCCACACATTGAAGGCACACTTTTCAAGATGAGTGGAATCTCCTTTTACCTCTTAATCTCTTCCACACATCTTTTTGCATTTTAACCATGTTCATTGATTTTGCCTCTTGATAATCTTGTGCACCAAAGTCAAAATGAGAATTTTTCTCCACCCTTGGATTTTGCCTCTTAATCTCTACCATTCATTGCTCTTTAAAAGGACCCCTCTCCTTCTCATTTTTAAGGATATAATATTTTAGGTATTGTTATGCCGCAGGTTTGGAGAGCAATTTTGGAAGAGAGTTTGAGCATTTGAACTTGAACATTGTAACTTCTATTTTCTCCTCTTTTTCTCTAATGCTTCCATGACAATCCATTTAGATTACTCTTGCATTTGCATGTTAGATTAGATTCATATTTCCTTTCATAGAATAATCTTGCATAAGCATTTGGTTTCATAGATTAGTTTACTTTCATGCATTGTTATCATATAGAATAGCTTCCATTTTCATTTGCATGCATATTTGATGATCATGGAGGTTAGCACTCTTACTTTTCCTTTTTAAATCTCTCATTTTATGGTGTACTTGAATGGGCACAAACTAGGTCTAAACTGAGGACCTCCATTACAAACCCTTGTGCTCCATGAATAGAGAGCTATGAGTCACCATTTGAGACCTCATTCTTGAATATAATGACTCATTGATGTAGGGGCATTCTTGGTCCTTGGTGAAACTACATGGGTGTTTGTTATTTTGGCTAGTGTTACTTATTTGTGGCCTTGACCAATGGTCTTAGTCATTGAAGGAAGCTCAGTCACTGAAGGAACTTGGTAATCTTTGGTGCTTGGTGAAAGTGCTACTTGGTGATGTCTACGGTGCTCGGTTGACATTGGTGCTCAGCGATGCCTGGCATGCTTAGTTAATTCACTATTGCTCAGTAGTTTTGGTTTACCGATTGGAGTTCTGTGTGATTTGTTGGGCTGACTTGGTGCATTTATTGTTGGTAGTTGTTGTTATAGGCTGACATGTTGAATTAAATGTTTGTAATATAATTTTTAAGCCGACTTGTAGGGCATTTAATATTTGTGAGTTAAATTTTTCATCCAGCTGACTTGTGGTTGATGATTAGTATTTAAGGGGTGTTTGGGTAGTTTTTTAGGACATCATCATGATTAGCATCATTGAAAGCTGGAGTTGGTGAAGTTGTGGAAAAGATCTTGCATGATCTTGCAGATCAGATTATTATCTGATAGTTTGTAATAACAGAGCTAGTGGTTTGTACACTTGGAGACAAGGAGATTACTTGGAGGCTTGCGAGCTCAAGTTTAGATCCGCCTTAGGGCTTCCATCAGTTCTTGATTATTTCAGAGTTGAACTAGTTGAGACCGTATTGGATTTGTGTGGATCTTTTAGAATTTTTTTTTATTGTAATTGGCCCTAACCCAGAAGGCCTTACAGCCAGGCATGTTAATGAAAATTACTTGAAACAATTGTTGTGTTGAGTTTTATGTTGTGTAATTCTAAAGCTGCAAGGTTTGGACTATCCTTAATTGGATCCATCATCCCTTGGTCTGTGTCAAGTGGTATCAAAGTAGAGTTGATCTTGTGGAGAGAAGATTGGTATTGCGAGGGTTGATCTTGCAAATTTGATCTTGTTAGTGAAGAGATTGTATGATCTTAGTTGCATATCCATGGCATTGAACTTGTGAATCTTGCCCTAGTTGTTTGCAAGGTTGCAGGTTGCAATCTGACTTGTATACAACTTGGAGATTGTCACAAGGTGATCGGTGAGGGTTTATTATAGAGGGTTTTACATATCTTTAAGTATGCCTCTGAGAAGATTGGACCCTAGAGTTATTTCTGATCTTTGTGATACTATGGAATCCCAGATCACAATGAAGGTGAAATTAGATTTCAGATCTGAGATGGAATTGATGAAGAATGACATGGTCACTGAGATCATGACAATTGTTACTTGCATACCTCAGAATGTGGGTACTAAGGATGGCTATGAAGAAGGTACTGAAGAATTTGAACCTACTAGATCTAGTGGTGATGACTAGAGAGATAGAGTTGGTGAAGACAAAACCGCTTGGTTGCATAGATCTAGAGCTTGGTTTAGTAATAGTTATCGAATGGAAGTTTCTACTTTCTCTGGTACCTTGAAACTTGAGAACTTGATTGATTGGATTAGTGAACTTGAAGATTTCTTTGAGATAGAAGAAATTGAAGATCCTCTTCAGGTGAGATTGGCATAGACTAAGTTGAAAGGACATGCTTCTCTTTGGTGGAAAGAATTACAAAGAGATAGAGAAGATGAAGGTGAAATGAAGATCAATCAGTGGAGGTTGATTGTGAAAAAATTGAAAGCTAAGTTCATACCGGTCGACTTTGAGCTTGACTTGTTTAAGAAATTATAGAATCTGAAGCAGAAGGAATTATCTATTGAGGATTATACCAAGGAGTTCTACAAACTTACTATTCGGTCTAGACATAGAGAACTTGGTAAGGAAAAGGTAGCTCAGTATGTGAATGGTCTAAGATTCAATATGCAGGATGAGCTTGGTATACTAAAGATTGATTTTGTGGAAGATGCTTATTAGTATGCTCTGAAGGTAGAAGATAAGTTGAAGAGGAAATGACATGGTAACTCCCAAGGGAAGGAGAAGATTGATCACTCGATAAAGGATAAACCGACTGATGCAGAAGATGAATAGAAACCCATAGAACCGAAGAAGAAGACAGGTAGAGTTATCTTTAAAGGTACTTACTATAACTGTGGAGAAGAAGGACACTGTTCTTTTTGAGTTTACATAGAAGAAGCTTGGTGACTAATGAATTATTGTGGTGAATGAAAACCTTCAAAATGAACCTGAATAAGAGAACTTGCTGCTTTGATGAACATTTCTCAGTACAAAGGAGGAACCTTGTCAGAGGAGCAACTTGTTTAGGACTCGATGCAAGTCTGGAGGTAATCTCTATGATGTTATTGTTGATAGTGGTAGTACTGATAACCTTGTTGCTGAGGACATGGTTCAAAAACTTAGTTTGAATAGAATGAGACATCCACATCCTTATAGGATTGGCTGGTTGCAAGATGATCATGCTCTAGAAGTTAGAGAACACTGCTTCATTGAAGTTCAGATTGGACAGTATAAGGATCTTGTGTTATGTGACATTGTGAAGATGAATTGTTGTGATATATTGCTCAATAGACCTTAAGAATATGATTGCAGAGCTCTTTATGATTGTGTGAAGAATGTGTTTACTATTGAGAAGGATGATAGGAAGTTTTCCCTGATTCCTTTGATGGATACAATGCTCGGTAGGAGAAGCCTGAGTATTGGTAGCTAAGTTGAGTTGGTGGGTCTAGAGAAAATGAATGATCAGTTTGGAGAATAGACCTGTATTTTGTTAAGAAAAGACTTGAAGAGATAGAGGAAGCTAAAGTGGAAGAGTATGCAAAGTGAGAGGGTGGAGGACTTGTATGTGAAGAACCAGTTCGGGATTTACGTGTTGAATCCTGGAAGATGTTCTTCTCACATATGAACATCTTTTAGAACCTGGGGTGTCTGATGCAGGGGCATTCTTGGTTGATGCAGGGGCATTCTTGGTCCTCAATGAAACTACATGGTTGTTTATTATTTTGGTAGGTGTTACTCGATTGCAGCCTTGACCGATGATCTTGGTCATTGAAGGAAGCTCAATCACTGAAGGAACTCGGTAATCTCTAGCACTCGGTGAAAGTCTTACTCAATGATTTCTACATTAGGAATGAATGCTAAAGTGTTTAGCAGCCATTATGTAGCATTTTTTGTTGCATTCATGACTATGATTGTCATTGATGTCAACATAATGATTTACCGAAGACTTGCAGAGAAGCAGATAGAGTTTGGATTAGCGCACAAGGGTTATTATAGTTGGAGCTATGTGACATTAAGGATATACTCTTTGATATGTCATATGTCTATGGTTAAGAGTGAAGATAGTAATTCATTGATTCATGGAAGTTATGATTATTTTGGTGGAAGCAGTGTTTAGGCAGTGTTCCTGAGTAGCAGTTTGTGGAAATTGGATGATATCTCCTAATCGGGATGAAATTTGGTTTTGTGTAGTTAAAGGGAATTTGAAGACACATTGATAGTGACATGGATGATATCACAAACTTTGAGGTCACATGAGTGAATATTTATTGTATTTGGAAGCAGATAGTTTTATGTAATTTTGGTGTAGCGTGTAGAAACTTTTATTTTGTAATTGTATGCTGACTCATTTGTAATTATTTGAGTGTGGTATAAAGGAAGGAATGTATTTCCTTGTTGAAAATTAGTAGTTATGAAGTAACATATGATTTTAATGTGAAAGTGTATAATAGTAGCAGCAGTTGTGATGCTTTATACATGAAGTGAAGAAAAGAGCTAAGTATGAAAGTGAATGTGTGAAGGAAGACATGCGAAATACATAGATCTGAAATTGAGATCTCATGTAATAGTGAGTGTGGTTTGGAATATCTAGAGAAGAGGTAACATATTATTCTATTGAGTAATGCTAAGATTATTTGGATAGTGTGTTCAGTGATCTTACCCTGAAGCTATTTGGGCAATGGGTCCTTCTATCTTCCATAACTCTTAACTGGGTTAGAATATTTTAACAGGGATTCATATGTACTAAATGTATTTCATAAGACTCCTAATAGAGTCAATCCTCTCATAAGGAATATTCATATTACTACATCTTTTGTGGGCATCATTCCCACCGGGGTTTACTTTTTGATCAAGAGGTTCCCTAGTCAACATATCTTGTGTCATTGTGTTATTGTGTATGAATATCTTTCTTTGGTTGGTAATTATATTTCTTATATGGTTTAATGTTATTGAAGATGATAAAATTTATAATTATTTGATAACTGATTCAGCCCCCCCCTCTCAGTTATCTTGATGGACTTTACTTTCTAACAATTGGTATCAGAGCAATAGGTCCTTGAAGAAGACGTTTAATAGCTTAAGGAGATCCATGGAAAATTTTAGGAAAGAAAGCCTAAAGTTTGATGGAGTAAATTTTGACAGCTGGAAAGAAAAGATGAAGACACACCTATTATGTTTAGGACTAGGTTATTGGTTGATTACAAAGAATAATAAGACTATCATTGAAGAGGACAATCTTGAAACATGTACTGTGGAAGAGAGAGATCTATTCATGTGTAACATACTTGCAAGAGAAGAACTTTTGACAGCACTTCCGGAGAATGAGTACAGTTAGGTAAAATATTTGAAAAAATCTCATGAAATTTGGAATGCTTTACACTCTACTTTTGAAGGTGATGAACATGCAAAAAGAGTTAGATTATATAATTGGATATGTGCATTTGAAGATATAAGAATGTTGGAAGATGAATCTATTAGAAGTTATATTGGTAGAATGTCAAAGATCATTTCAAGTATAAAATCTTGTGGAGGAACAAAGACAGAGAATGAAGTGATATGGAAAATTCTGAGGACATTGACTCTTGTATTTAAGCAGACAACATAGATGATTGAACTTACAAGAGAGACTCTTCTTGGAAGATTGGAAGCAACAGAAATGAACCTGAGATTATCAGGAGACTTACCTAGAATGGAGAAAACATTTAGTGCTCTTAGTGCTTGCCCTACTTTGTCAACAAGCATCAGTGTGAGTAGAGATTATGCTGGTAGCAGTAGATCTAGAAATGAAGAAGACAAGAAGATTGAAGAAGGTACTGCCTTGCTCGTGAAAAGAGAACCAGACGGTAAGAAAATTTTTAAATGTTGGACTTGTCAAGAATATGGTCACTTTGCATCTAAATTTCCTAAGAGAGTTAAAAATTATAGAAGCAATTTCAAACCTAGAAGATCTAAGGAATGTTATTATGATAATGATGAAGATCTTGAAGCTAGTATATAAAGAACTTTAAGTGAAAGTGATACTGAAAATAATGATGACATAGGATTTGTAGCAATTAAAGAAGAAAATCTTGAATCTGATGTTAAGGAAGAAAAAGCCTTAGTTTCTCAAGTTGAAAAGAAAGCTAATTAGATTATAGATAGTGGTTGTTCACATCATATGACTGGAGACATGAAAAAGTTCATAAAGTTGAATGGATATGATGGTGGAGTTGTTAGAGTTGGAAACAATGCACCTTGTTTGATTAAAGGTATAGGATCTATTACTCTTGATGGAAAGACTAATACTGATGATGTTTATTTTGTGGATAGATTGAAATATAACATTTTGAGTGTTGGACAATTAGTTGATAAGGGATATCAAGTTTGGTTTACTAAGAAAACTTGTGTGATAAAGGATAAAGATGGAAATTTGATTGGAACTGGATCTAGAACTAGAGGTAATGTATTTCAGTTGAATCCTACTGAGATGACATGTTTGATTACAAAGATTGATGATAGTTGGTTATGGCATAGAAGGTTTTGTCATATAAACTTTGATAACATTGTGAAAGTAAGTACTACACTTGCAGTAAGAGATTTACCTAAAATTATGAAGCCTACTAACATGATTTGCAAAGAATGTGTAATGGCTAAACAGAAGAGAAGTTCTTTTCCTAGTAAGAAGTTTACATCTACAGAGAAGTCAGAGATTGTTCATACAAATTTGAGCAGTCCTACCAGGACTAGAGGATTCTATGGAGAAAGGTATTTTATGATTCTTGTTGATGATTTTACAAGAATGATGTGGATTGCATTTTTTAAAGAAAAATTTGAAGCATTTGATAAGTTTAAGATTGTTAAGAATAAAGTTGAGAATGAATCTGGAATAAAGATTAAATGTTTAAGATCTGATAAAGGTGGAGAATTTACTTCTAGGGAGTTTAATAGCTTTTGTGAAGAAAATGGCATTAAAAGACAATATTCAGCCCCTAGAACACCTGAACAAAATGGCATTGCAAAAAGAAGGAACAAATCAGTGACTAAAGCATCAAGAGCTATGTTGTTTGAAAATAATTTGGCAAAGATATTCTAGAGAGAAGCGATGAACACAACAATATATACAATGAACAGAGTACAAATCAGAGTAGACACAGACAAGACACCTTATGAATTATGGTTTGGACATGCACCCTCAGTTAAGTATTTTAGAATTTTTGGAAGCAAATGTTATATAAAGAGAGATGATGATATAGGAAAATTTGATCCTAGAAGCAATGAAGGAATATTTCTTGGATATTCTTTGAAAAACAAAGCATATGGATGTTTCAATAAAAGAACTAAGACTATTGTTGAAAGCGCAAATGTTAAAGTTGGTGAAAAGTTCAAAATTTAGGAAAGAATGCTTGATTATGAATCTGATGAAGAAGCTCATCCTAAGCCTAATACTGGAACTACTGAATTGTTTTATGAAACTGACAGTGATTTGTTGAATGAAAGCCACAGTGAAGTTATTGAAGAACCTACATCTGAAGAGAGATCTGAGACAATGACACCTAGCCAGAGTTTGTTAAAGAATCATCCTTTTGAAAAAATTATTAGGAGCATCAAAAGAGGAGTTCTTACTCCGAATAAGGCACAACAACAGTTAGGTTTGATTTCTCAAATTGAACCTAAGACTACTAATGAAGCTTGTGAAGATGAAAGTTGGACTAATGCTATGAAAGAAGAACTAGATCAGATTGAAAAGAACAAGACATGGGAATTGGTCCCTAGACCAAAAGACAAGAATGTTATTGGAACTAAATGGGCATTCAGAAACAAGATAAATGAACAAGGAGAAGTAGTAAGAAACAAAGCAAGATTGGTATGTAAGGGTTACTCACAACAAGAAGGAATTTACTATGAAGAAACCTTTGCACCTGTTGCAAGAATTGAAGCAGGAAGAATGTTTTTGGCATATGTAGCTTACAAGAAATTCAAAGTGTATCAGATGGATGTGAAGTCAGCATTTCTGAATGGAAAATTGGAAGAAGAAGTCTACATTGAGCAGCCTGAAGGTTTTCCTTCAACTCAAGAAGGAGACATGGTATGTAAATTGAAGTAAGCTTTATATGGACTTAAACAAGCACCTAGAACTTGATATGCAAGACTGGATAAGTATTTGTTAAAATTGGGATTTATAAAAGGTATAGATGATAGCAATCTATACACAAAAGAGATTGAAAATGGTTTGTTAGTTATAGTTATTTTTGTTGATGACATTATCTTTGGAGGAGAAGATGAAGCTAGTGACAAATTTGCTGATGAAATGAAGACTGAATTTGAAATGAGTATGATTGGTGAAATGAAATATTTTTTGGGATTACAAATAACACAAAAAAATGATGGTATCTTTGTAAGTCAAAAAAAGTACTTGAATGACTTGTTAAAAAGATTTGGAATGGAGGATTGTAAACCAGTTGGAACACCTATGGTGACCAGACATAAGTTATCTAGCACAGATGAGACTCCTACAGTAGAACAAAAGAAATATAGATCTATGATTGGAGGATTACAATATTTGACTCATACAAGATCTGATATAGCACATTCAATTGGAATTGTAGCAAGATTTCAAGCTGAACCTAGAGAATCACATTATGCAGTAGTAAAGATGATACTGAGATATTTAAGAGGCACAATGGACTATGGATTATGGTATGAAAAATTTGATGATTTTACCCTATGTGCATATATAGATGCTGATTGGGGAGGCAGTGTTGATGATAAGAAAAGCACTAGTGGAGGAGCATTTTTCCTTGGAGGAAGATTAGTTTCTTGGCTAAGAAAGAAGCAGAATTGTATCTCACAAAGCATAGCAGAAGCAGAATATGTAGCAGCAGCAAACAATTGTAACCAGATAATTTGGATGAAGCAAATGCTGAAGGATATTGGAATAAAATTTGTTGAACCTGTTGTTATACATTGTGATAACACCAATACAGTTAGTACGTCTAAGAATCCTATATTACATTCTAAGACAAATCATATAGAGATTAAGTATCATGTTGTAAGAGAGAAAGTTGTTGAAAAAGAAGTCATACTTGAGTACATAAGTACAAAGGAGTAGATAGCAGATATATTCACAAAGCCTTTGCCTAAGGATACATTTGAGTATCTGAGAGGTATGCTTGGGGTTATGCCCTAGCCTACTTTTTGAGAAGTGATGTAGTTGGTTGCATCTATCTAGTGGTATATAAGCCTTATCCTTCTTATGGACTAGATGTTGGTACTTCCTCTATGGGGGAGTATGTGTATCTGAGCTGAGTCATGAGGACTCTAGTAAATGTATTTTCTGAAAAGTATCTTTTGACATTGATTTGTTTTTGACTTAGTGATGGAGTTTCTATCATTGATGTCAATGGGGGAGAAGTATGCATGAAAAACAATATGAGACATTTTTTGGAGAGAACTGAACAAGATAACAAAGCAAGATTTGATTAATGAAGAGGATTTGAAGAAGTAGTGTTGTAGTATTGGATTTTTGGAACATTGGATATTTTTCATCTATGTTGCCATCAATGCCAATGGGGGAGATTGTTAGGAATGAATGCTAAAGTGTTTGGCAGCCATTCTATAGCAGTTTTTGTTGCATTCATTACTATGATTGTCATTGATGTCAACACAGTGATTTACCGAAGACTTGCAAGAAGCAGACAGAGTTTAGATTAGCGCACATGGGTTATTGCAGTTGGAGATATGAGACATTAAGGATATACTCTTTGATATTTCATATGTCTATGGTTAAGAGCACATACAGTAATTCATCGATTCATGGAAGTTATGATCATTTTGGTGGAAGCAATGTTCAGGCAGTGTTCCTAAGTAGCGGTTTGTGGAAATCGGATGATATCTCCTAATTGAGATGGAATCTGGTTTTATGTAGTTAAAGGGAATTTGAAGAAACATTGATAGTGACATGGATGATAGTGCAGACTTCAAGGTCACATAAGTGAAGATTTATTGTATTTGGAAGCCGACAGTTTTATGTAATTTTGGTGTAGTGTGTGGAAACTTTTATTTTGTAATTGTATGCCGACTCATTTGTAATTATTTGAGTGTGGTATAAAGGAAGGAATGTATTTCCTTTTTGAAAAGTAGTAGTTATGAAGTAACATATGATTGTAATGTGAAAGTGTGTAATAGTAGCAACGGTTGTGATGTTGTATACATGAAGTGAAGAAAAGAGCTAAGTATGAAAGTGAATGTGTGAAGGAAGACATGCGAAGTACAGAGATCTGAAATTGAGATCTGATGTAATAGTGAGTGCGGTTTGGAATAGTTAGAGAAGAGGTAACATATTATTCTATTGAGTAATGCAAAGATTATTTGGATAGTGTGTTCAGTGATCTTACCCTGAAGCTGTTTGGCCAGTGGGTCCTTCTAACTTCCGTAACTCTTAACCGGGTTAGAATCTTTTAACAGGGATTCAAAATCTCCTAATAGGGATTCATATGTATTGAATAAATTTCATAAGAATCCTAACAAAGTCCATCCTCTCATAAGGAATATTCATATTAGTGCATCTTTTGTGGGCATCATTCCCACTGGGGTTTACTCTTTGATCAAGAGGTTCCCTAGTCAACATATCTTGTGTCATTGTGTTATTGTGTATGAATATCTTTCTATGATTGGTAATTATATTGCTTATATGGTTTAATGTTGTTGAAGATGATAAAATTTATAATTATTTGATAACTAATTCACCCCCCCCTCTTAGTTATCATGGTGGACTTTACTTTCTAACAGTCTACGATGCTCGGTCGACACTGGTGCTCTGCAATGCCTGGCATGTTTGGTTAATTCACTGTTGCTCGGTAGTTTTGGTTTACCGACTAGAGTTCTATGTGATTTTTTGGGCTAAATTGGTGCATTTATTATTGGTAGCTATTGTTACAAGATGACATGTTGAATTAAATGTTTGTAATACAATTTGTAAGCTGACTTGTATGGAATTTAATATTTGTTTGTAGGAGTTAAGGGTTTCATCCGGTTGACTTGTGGCTGATGATTAGTATTTAAGGGGTGTTTGGGTAGTTGTTTAGGACATCATCATGATCAACATCACTAAAAGCTGGAGTTGGTGAAGTTTTGGAAAAGATCTTGCATGATCTTGTAGATCAGATTGTTATCTGATAGTTTGTAATAGTAGAGCTAGTGGTTTGCACACTTGGAGACAAGGAGATTGTTTGGAGGCTTACGAGCTCAAGTTTAGATCTTCCTTAGGGCTTCCATTAGTTTCTAATTGTTTCAAAGCTGGACTAGCTAAGACCATATTGGATTTGTATGGATCTTGCAGAATTGTTTATGATTGTAATTGGCCCTAACCCAGAAGGCCTTATAGCCGGGCATGTTAATGAAAATTACTTGAAACAATTGTTGTGTTGAGTTTTCCACTATGTAATTCTAAAGCAGCAAGGTTTCGATTGTCCTTAATTGGATCCATCATCCCTTGGTCTACGTCACTCATAGAAGTGTGTCAACATTTTAGCACACATTTTTGGTGCCCATCGTGGGTAGAATATTTAATTTTTGGCCTTATTTTATTTTATTTTATTTTTCTATCAATTTTTGTTCACTATTTATATTTCCGTATGTCTCTGGTATGGATCCTCATGTGAAGTTTCTCACTGTATCACATGGATTTGTACTGGAATTAGTAATTCCTCACATGACAAAGGCATTTTCACATGCAGATCTAGGTACTTTCTCATGCGGACTAGGTATTTGCTTGTGCAAAATTTTGACATCAAAGACCTAAAATTTGCAGATTTGTACTTTTTGCTTGTTGTTTTTTTGACATTTAATGGTTGTTGTGATTATTTCCCTGATTCTATTTTCTGAGGTAGCATAGTAGTGGGTTAGCTTTGCTTTGGATTTGAGGTATTTACATATCTCTATAACATTTGGATTTTGGAATTAAAATGAACCTCTCATGTGTTTGGCTTGAGTGTTTCTTTCTTTCAAAGATCACACTTCAATTTTTCTCTAAAGGAAATAATGAATCTAGATTTTCTTTCTTGCATATATGTCTCACATAGTAATTAGGCCATATGAACACTATTTGTGGTGTTCTTGAGAGAGTGGGCTTCATTTGCTTGTTTTACATGTGAAGCTCTTCTTGATGATAGAACCCCTTGTAGGTAGGGAAGGACTTGTTATCATCTCATGGTCTTACTTGGTTTAGCCTTCAATCTTTGATGGTACATTCTCTCTTGGTCTCACTTAGAGATATCAGTAGTCATTATTATTGGCATACAAACCTTGGTTTATTCTTCAATCTTTGATGGTACATTCTCTCTTGGTCCCACTTAGAGAGATCAGTAGTCATTGTTGTTGGCATATAAACTTTGGCTTAGTCTTCAACTTTTGATGGTATGTTTTCTCTTGGCCCCACTTAGAGAGATCGGTAGTCATTGTTGTTGGCATAAAAACCTTGGTGAGGTAATTACAACTTAGCATGTCAATTAATTTGTTTGCTGTGTTTGGGTGAGGTGAAGAGGCTAGAGGCTTATGCTATGTTCCCTTTTGGGCACATCAGAAACTCAAAACCCTTGAATCTGAGCTAAGTCCCCATGTGGTCTATTTTGTGAGTCTTCCTTGTTAGAGAGGTTTAACCATAGTGGACACTCATTTTATTAGGTAAACCATGTGGACAGAGCCTCAAGTAGTATTAGCCATTCTTGTCATGGTAGCAACAACCGCTATATAAATGTCCTTGTAGAAGAAATCTCCATAGGTGTGGTTTCTTGTTGGGTTGTTAGATCTCCTTAGCATCTCCAATTGATTAAGTTCTTGAAATATGTCAAAACCCCGATGCACCTAGATTGGATTTTGCCCCTTTGAGATTACAAGAGTTACAGAGTTGACCATTACTACGAACCATATTGCAACCAACTTTTTCTTTTCTAGGACTATGTGCGTGACTGGAAAACATTTTGAGAACATACACAAGTAGAATCTTTAGGGAGTAGAATACTAAGTCACTATTCTTGTGCAAGTGCAGGGTTTCTTTGTCCCTTGCTCATTGTTTGAAGACAATTATTTGCTTGGAATCCTTGATTGTTGTCTTATGTGCCTGATTAATAATAATAATTTGTTAATGCATCTAGATGGTCAATTAAAATGAACAAAAATTGAGTTCCTAAGTTTACAACTTGCTATCAAGTAGTCTAATTCTATTTTATTGCCTGGTTCTGTGTGCTTTCTCGTGTGAACTTGTATTTTCTCACGCAAAGCTGTGCACTTTCTCACGTAGGATTTCACATCCTCACTTGAAGTTTCACTTCAATCCTGTTAGAAACCTTTGTGAGTTGCTTTAGTCTGATTTAGCACTCTCTCACATGAGCCTGGCGTATTCTCATGCGAGCTTGGCATTACTTCACATGGGATTGCATTTCCTCATGTGAAAATATTCCATAGTTTGTCAAAATAGAGAGCTATTTTTTGTCTTCTATTTATCTTTTTACCTGATTTGGTTCCTATTTAGGGATTGCCTGAAACTATCAAATTGCCTAATTTGTTGTCCTGTCATTTCCAGTCTTCCTTGGTTGATCCGAGTCTGATCAGGTCACTTATTTCACTGTTAGAAGCCTGTTTGCACCTTGGATTCTTGCATTTTGACCTTTTGAACTAGTAATCCTTGATTTCAAAAGTGACCTTGCTTGGAATCAGTGAGCTAGAAATCATCCTTGTTGAGAAGATAAACCTTTGGATCCTTTGATAACACGCTTGGAGAGTTTTAGTAATCTCTTGTCCATTCACTTCCATAAAAATTCAAATTCAATCAATATAACCTGGATAAATCATCCTCCCAATCCATATGTGTTAGGGTATTCACCATTTATTGGGCACCTCTGTGGCAGTGTTGGTTTATACCTCTGGCAAAAATTCTATCTTATCACCTCTCTTTTGGACAAGTGAGTTCTTTTACTATCCTAGCTTGCTACCAACATTTCTTAGGGTCATCCTATCACCTAGTACATTTCTTTCATGTCGGTTACAACAAGATATCAAGTAAATAAAGGAAAGCGACCTCAAGTAGTCTTTAATCAATTACCCTTAGTTTAAACTCACCAAAAATGTAAGGGAAATGAACTCATATTTGACCAATCACCCAGGAACAACTCAAAAGTTTGGTTTGATCACAAGAGTAACCTTAGTGAGTTAAGTACACCCTTAGCATCTTCTCACTTGGATATGGATATGATTCACACAATGACTTGATGAGAGAGGGAAGAAATGGATAAAATCCTTGATGACATATTTGAAAGACATAGAGATACCATTTTGTTTGGCAGTTCCTCTCATGAAAATCAACCAATCTCATCCCTTCTCTCAACTAGATATTTGGATGCACACCAAAGGGCTAAAAGGGATAAGAGGCAAGCCTATCAAGAAGAATAGTCACAACATGAAAACCAAGATGATGAACCTTATGACACTCATGTGAATGCAGCATACACCAATGACTTGTTTAGAGATTCAAGACCGAGTTCACCTCTCAAAGAACCTTCAAGATACATGAGTGAAAGACTTAAGAGAATTGAGCATGAAAAGAAAGCCTTCCTAGATGAACACGCTGAAAAGGAAGAGAAATTTAGACTCCTAGAGTCAAAGAGACAAGCCTTGTTGGAGATAGAAAGGAGAGCCTCCCTTGAAGAGCAAGATAGAATCTTGGCTCAACAACTTAATTATCAATTTAACAACATGTGTGTTGGTGGTAGAAACAACTCTCCTCCATCCACCCCTTCTAAGACTCCATGAAGTGGAAGATGTTCGAGAACAACTTCACAATCTCCTAGCCCTAGAAGAAGAAGGGCTTCACCATATGATCATTACAGGAGATGAAAACTTCCTAGGAACTCAAGAAAACCTTCACAACATGCTCACCATGGTTCATAATATGGGGGTAGTAGTTCAAGTTTTGACCTCAATTCCCAAGACTTCATGAAGATACAACAAGAACCACTCTTCCAGAAGTATGTGCAAAGATACTTAGATAAAAACAAAGATAAGTTCCTAGAGAGTTTAATCAACAAGGGCACTAGAGTCCCCTATAACTTTGATGTGGACAAGAAGATTGAGAAGCAAGGTCCATCTCAAAAAGAAGAGATCAAACAACTCAAGAGTATGATGGAAAAGATGTTGGCACCCAAGAGTTCATTCTCACTTGATTCAATTTGTCCTAATCCTTTTGACAAGAGTGTGAACATGAAAGACTTTCCTAGAAAGGTTGAGATCCCTCAATATGACAAATATGATGGGAATCGAGACACACATGATCACGTGTGGTAATTCTATATCATGAGTTTTGAGTTCCATCAAGATGACTCGTACCTCATGAGATTGTTCCTAAGGACTCTTAAGGGTCAAGCGATGGAATGGTTCATCAACATAACTCCCCCTATTAAGATGTTCACAAAGCTCATCCATAGATTTGTCCAACACTTTGCATACAACCTTTCAAGATCTATCACCATGTTGGACTTATGCAACTTAAAGAAAAATCAAGGAGAATCCTTTGTTACTTTCTTGCAAAGGTGGAGATGACAATGCTCTCACCACCCTAGGACCATCCCTGAAATGAGAAGATTGACATTGTTATTAGAAACTTGGTTGAAACCACATGTATGATTGAAGATGTTTTGAGAGAACTAGGAATTTTGACCAAACATGGAAACAACAACAACAACAACAACAATGGTCAAAATAACAACAACCCTAACAAGGATAAGGGAAAGAAACCACATTGGAATAGGAACAAAAAATGGTCAATAATGGAATTGTGGATTCCTCCAAACCCACAGATCAAGCTGCTCTACACTTTTCTAGTGTTGTTCAAACCATGAAACTCAATGCATCTCATAAAAAAGAGAGAAATTTAAGATACCAAGATAAGCCTAAGAAAGAGAGATGCCAGTTTTCAAAACTTGGTGATTCATATGAGGATGTATTGAAAACACTCATTACTAACAACCTTGTGCATCCTCAAGATCCCACAAAGAATTATATGCTTGATGTTAAGCCACATTGGTGGGATGAGAAATCCTTTTGCAAATTTCACAATGGCATTGGACATCATATTGAAAACTATTGGAAACTCAAAAATATCATCCAAGATCTCATTCAGAGTGGTAAACTTAAGGTAGATGGATTGAACACCAATGCAAATAATAAGGCATTCAAAGAACCTTTTGATGAAGGGTGCTCCCCTTAATACCACAAACACATAATAGAAATAGAGAAATAACAACAATTTGCAAGAATAGAAAATGGGCTTCTTATTATCTCCACAAGTGTGGAATTCCAAATTTCAGAATTACAATATGCAAAGCCACATGGGCATTCCCTTACAATATTCTATAGGACAAAGCCTCAAATCAATACCCAGATCTACCTAGAACTACCCTAGACAACACTACGGGCCTTCTTTATATAGGCATTTTCCACCGCCTGAGAAGGTTCCAGAAATTTAGCCCTTAGGGTGGACCAAACTTAGAATTATTTTATTTTTCAATTTATTACATCAAAGTCGGCTCAAAATAACTTTTGAAACCTGAACAAAAATTTTGAAGGAAAATTATTTTATGCCATTTCAGGTGACCCAACTTTTGGAGACCATAATTCATCACCAGTTGACCCAATTGACTATTATAACCCCATTTCAGAAAGGCCACGAACCACTCTACAGGCTTAACTAGCGCAAGTGCTTGTCACCCAAATTTTCAACCTCATCCGAGGCCTCTAAAGCCTTCAAAACTGAGTTCAAAGTTTCTGTACCCTGCTGTCAATACCAAAAATCTTCAATATCTTCAAAACTAGACCTGATCTAGTCATGAAACTTTACTGGCAGGCTGATATGACTAAGATGAACCTCCACATGTAAAATCTAATCATTCCAAGATTTATGATCAACTTACTAAAAATAGTAAGTTCCCATAAATAGTAGCTTTGCACAAGATAGCCCTTATTGAATACAAAAATAGAAATTTTTTTGGGTGATGCAAGATTTCTCTTACACCCAGGATGCTCCTGCATCAGACAGCCGGGGTAATTTGAGAAGTCACCCTGTCATGACTCAAGTGTGCAGAGGAAAACCAAGATGGTTAAACTCCTCCTTTGTTAGCCATGATGAATCTTCAACAGATCATCCTTTCCATTTGACCAAATACTCTTCATATGTCATGTTCCTTGTGCTTCTGCCAACATGACTATCCAGTATGTCTTCAATCTCCTTGATATTTGAACTGGTTGCGGGGAATACTCCACTGTGCTGATGTAACCTCATCTTCAACACCTCCTTCATGATACTCGGTCATATCTAAAATATTAAATATTGGTGAAATATTCAGCTCAGTAGGCAACTCGACCTCATGTGCATTTCCTGAATCATGCTTCTTTAGTATCTTACATGGTCCAAACTTCTTCATTTTCAACTTGTTATATGTACCAATCAGAAATCGCTCCTTCCACAAATAAACCATGACTTCATCTCCAACCTAAAATTCCTTATGCCTCCTTTTCTTATCTGCCTTAGCCTTATACTATGCATTCATCTTCGTACTGTGCTTCCTCACCTCCTCATGGATGTTCTTTAAATGTTCTGCAAAATCCTTAGCTTCAGCACTACTTATTTCTCCTTTATCTATCTTTCTCAACTCAGATGCATTTCTTGGACTACTCCCATATACAATCTAGAATGGTGATTTACTAGTGCTCTTATTGATAGAATTATTGTATGCAAATTCTGCCTGTGGTAAAATCAAATCCCATCATGTTGGCTTATCCCCAACCAAACATCTCAGCAAATTTCCCAAACTCCTATTCACCACCTCTGTCTGTCCATTAGTTTGTGGATGATGTGATGAACTGCACTTCAAATCTATCTTCAACTTCTTCCACAATGTACGCTAGAAATATCCAACGAACTTAGTGTCCCTATCTAAAACTATACTCTTTGGCAAACCATGTAGTCTCACCACTTCTCTGAAAAATAATTTTGCTACATGAACAACATCATTAGTCTTCTTACTGGGAATAAAATGTGTCATCTTTGAAAATCTGTCAACTACCACAAAAATTGAATCATGTCCTCACTATGTCCTTGGTAAACCAAGACCAAAGTCCATACTGATATCCGCCCAAGGCTTCTCTGGTACAGGTAATGGCTGATACAACCCTATATTCTGCTTCACTCCTTTCACCATCTGACATACTATAAAACTCTATACAAACTTCTTGACATCTTGCTACAACTGTGGCTAATAATAATTCTCACTAACCAACGCAAGGGTTTTATCACGACCAAAATTTCCAGCCAATCCTTTGCTATACTTCTCCTTGATGAGATTCTCCCTAATAGAGCTTCTTGGAATGCACAATTGACTCCCTCTAAATAACATATCATCTTAAATGATAAAATCCAGCCACTTTGTTATGTCTAGAGTAACAGGTTCTGTACAAGCTTTCCAAGCTTCACCAAAATTAGGATCCTTTGGATACAAATTGTTGAGTTCCTTCAACCCAACCACCTCAATCTGCATTTCTGTCAGCAATAGTTTCCTTCTGCTAAGAGCATCTACAACCCTGTTAGACTTCCCACTCTCGTGTTTCAAAATAAATGTATAACTCTGAAAAAATTCAACCCATTTCAAATGCCTCTGATTCAACTTTCCTTGACTATTCAAATATTGCAAAGCTTGATGATCAGTATACAAAACAAACTCCTTAGGAAGTAGATAGTGTCTCCACTTCTTCAATGCCTATACTATAGCATAAAATTCTTGATCATAAACAAAATATTTTCTCTTGGCATCATTCAACTTCTCATTGAAATAAGTAATAGGTTTACCTTGCTGGCTCATAACAACTCCTATTGCAGTACCACTAGCATCATAGTCTACTTGAAACACCTTATTAAAATCTGGAAGTACTAAAATAGGTTGTTCTGTAACTTTCTATTTCAACAATTTAAAACTCTTCTCTACACCATTAGTCCACTTGAACTCTTTTCTATCCCCTCTCATTGTTTCAGTCAAGGGTCCACAAATACTGCCAAAATTTTTGATAAACTTTCTGTAAAAGCTAGCCAAACCATGAAAAGATCTTACCTCAGTAGCACTCCTTGGAGTAGGCCATTCAAGGATAGCCTGTACTTTCTTTGGGTCCATTTTTAGACCTTCTATTGAAACTAAAAATCCCAAATACACTAACTCTTTCTTCACAAAACTGCACTTCTTCAAATTAATCAACAATTTCTCATCTCTCAGCTTCTCAAACACCATACGAATATACATCATATGTTCCTCCAATGTCTTGCTAAAGATCAAAATATCATCCAGGTAAACAATGACAAACTTACCCAAAAACTCTTTCAGAACCTTGTTCATGAGCGGCATGAAAGTGCTCAGTGCATTGGTTAGCGCAAAAGGCATGACTAACCACTCATACAGTCCTTCCTTTGTCTTGAAAGAAGTCTTCCATTCATCTCCTTCTCTGATCCAAATCTGGTGATATCCACTCTTCAGATCTATCTTTGAGAAATACACAGCTCCACTCAAACAATCCATAATATCATCCATTCATGGAAATGGAAACCTATACTTGATTGTGATCTTGTTTATTGCTCTAGAATCTATACACATCCTCCATTCTCCATTTTTCTTTGGTACTAATATCGCTAGTACAACACAGGGACTCAGACTCTCATGAATCAACCCCTTCTATAATAACTCATGTACTTGTTTGTTCAACTCTTCACTTTCTACTGGTGTCATTCTGTGTGCTACCTTGTTTGGAAAACTGGCTCTCAGAATCAAATCCATCTGATGATTGATCTTCCTTACCGGTGGTAATCCATCAAGCACATTATCAAATACAATATCCTAAAACTCATTCAACAAATCTGCAACCTCTACAGGTACATCCTCTACTTCTTCTTTACCAGCTTTTGGAATTAAAGCAAAACACACATGCTCATGCCTCATACCATCAAAGAATTTTATTCTATCAACAAATGTTATTCTTGCATTACCACATACCTTTTCTTCGGTCTCCTTCAATGGCTTTAGCTTATGTCACACTCCATCCTTTGTTAGGGAATAGGTATTCACATGACCATCATTTACAACACATATGTCAAACTACCACAGTCTACCCAACAACATATGACATGTATCCATAGATATGATATCACATTGTACCTCATCTTAGTACCTGCCAATCTTGAACTTTACTAGACACTGTTCACTGACCATGACCTTGTGGTCATCCTGCACCCAGACAATTCGATATGGATGTGGGTGTTGTTGTCTCTTGAGCTTCAACTTTGTCACCATCTCTTCTGACACCAAATTGTTAGTGCTTCCACTATCAATAATCACATCACAACATTTTCCCTCACACTTGCATCTAGTGTGAAATAGGCTCTTCCTTTGTTTAGGTTCATTCTCACCACTCAGCAGGACTCTTCTGTTAATTAGTGTTTCTCCTTTTTCAGCATCTTTTGAATTTGATTATCTTGCATCTTCATCTACATGTGCAACTTTGGCCTGGCCTTCATTCCTCCTATCTATCCTTCCTTGGCATTGAGGACATTCAAATGCCCTATGACCTTCTTCTCCATAGTGAAAATATGTTCTACGGAAGCCTCCTCTTCCTGAACCTTGTCCTCTTCCTCTTCCTCTCTGATCTCTATTATTCTAATCTTGGAAATGATTGTAATTTTTTCCTCTCTGATTTTGACTGCTACTAGCCTCATCCTTCTTTTTCGGATCTTCATTTCAGCCTCCATATGACTATCCACCAGATCATCCACCATGACCTCTTCCATTTTGTCTTCTCTCAAACTTCTTGTTCAGCTTTTCCTCCACTTTTAGGGAAAATTGGTATGCCTTTTCAATACTGTTCATTCAAACCAGATTCATCTCCTCCTGAATGCTTGGCTTCAACCCATTAAGGTAATGAGAAACTTTCTCCTTATCAACTACCACATGGCCTATTCTAATGAGGATTCAATAGAACTCCTCTGTATACTCCTAAATAGATCATCCCGCTTGCTTCAAACTTTGCATTTTCTTTAGTAGGTCAAGCTCATAATCAACAAGGTTGAACTATCACTTCAATTTATCCACCATCTAATCCCATCTTGTGATTTTATCTTTCCCTCTTCTATTTTGCTCCAATTGAATCTCTTGCCACTAGATCTTCACATGACCTTTTAGTCTGGCCTTCATGAATTTGACCCTATCAGGATCCTCAATATCTTCATACTCAAAATATTCTTCACATTCATTGATCTAGTTGATCAACTCCTCTAGGTTAAAATTTCTTGAAAATGTAGGAACCTCAATCTTAGGTCTTTTTTCGATCTTGGAAATAGCCTGAAAAATTCTTTCTTCCTCCTGGTTCACAACTTTGACTTCTCCTTCTTGATCTTCTTCTTTAGCTTCATCCTGACTTTCATCTCTGACATTAAGATTCATTCCTTTGTGAATCTCCTCTTGCAATGCTCGCACTTGTCTCTGGAGTGCTCTAACCTCAGGTGTTACAACACTAGCTCTTCCACCACGTTCCCTTCGTGGAGGCATTTTCGTGATGCGCACTGAAACCCTAACCACGGTCTTGGTGTAAACTACCTCATAGTCAGCGATCTATTTACACATTCAGGAAAACCTACTCTGATACCACTTGAAGAAGGGTGCTCCCCTTAATACCACAAACACATAACAAAAACAGAGAAACAACAATAATTTGCAAGAACAGAAAATGGGCTTCTTATTATCTCCACAAGTGTGGAATTCCAAATTTTAGAATTACAATATGAAAAGCCACATGGGCATTCCCTTACAATATTCTATAGGAAAAAGCCTCAAATCAACACCCAGATCTACCCAGAACTACCCTAGAGAACACTACGGGCCTTCTTTATATAGGCATTTTGCACCGCCCGAGAAGTTTCCAGAAATTTAGCACTTAGGGCCGACCAAACTTAGAATTATTTTATTTTTCAATTTATTACATCAAAGTTGGCTCAAAATAACTTTTGAAACCCGAACAAAAATTTTGAAGGAAAATTATTTTTTTCCATTTCAGGTGACCTGACTTTCGGAGACCATAAGTCATCACCAGTTGACCCGATTGACTATTATAACCCCATTTCAGAAAGGCCACAAAGCACTCTATAGGCTTGATTAGCGTAAGCACTTGTCACCCAAATTTTCAACCTCATCTGGGGCCTCTAAAGCCTTCAAAACTGAGTTCAAAGTTTCTGTACTTTGCTGCCAATACCAAAAATCTTCAATATCTTCAAAACTAGACCTGATCTAGCCATGAAACTTTACTAGCAGACTGATATGACTAAGATGAACCTCCACATGTAAAATCAGATCATTCTAAGATTTATGACCAACTTACTAAAAATAACAAGTTCCCATAAATAGAAACTCTACACAAGATAGCCCTTATTGAATACAAAAACAAAATTTTTTTTGGGTGATGCAAGATTTCTCTTACACCCAGGATGCTCCTGCATCACCTTTGCCCAAGTATGAGAAGGGGGAAACCTCTAAACCTAAGAATGGTAAGGCTAAGGTCAATTACACTTACACAGCTGTGGAGAATGTTGTCAACATGCTTGAATTTTTAGAAGAGAATGTCAATATGATGAGGAATAAAGATCCCTATGGTTATGATCTAGACATGGACTCTCCTCCTATCTTTGATGAAGAACCCATCCTGGTGCTAAGGGGACCTAATTCTAGAGTGTCATCCCAAGTTCTCAATTTTGTCACACGAAGTCATGGTCTCATTGTCATTAGAGGACCTAGTTCAAGTCAACCAAGTAAACCAAAGAAAGTGGCATCCAAGAATGTCACCTCAAAACTAGTAGTTAATCCTAAGTCAAGATATATTCTTGTCGATTAGTTGCAAAGAACCCCAGCTCAGATTTTGATCTTTGAGCTCTTAGAGTTGTCCCCAAGACACAAGAAAGTCCTTGAGGATGCTTTGTGTGCAATGAATGTCCGCAATAATTTAGACGTTGATCAATTCTAGAACATGGTTAACCATATTGTCGGCCCTCATTACCTTACCTTTTTGGAGGATGATGATAAAGCTTTGAGCCAGCCAAACAATCTCGCTCTTCATATTGAGGTCATGATCCACAAAACCCATGTTAGGCACATGTTGATAGATGGCGGTGCTGGGCTTAATATTTGTTCCTTGAGTCTTTTGAAGACATTTGGTTATTCATAATAAGTCATGTATACACCTAAAAATGGTCACCTAGACTATTAGCCCTTTTTGCTAAATCATAAATTATTTATTCTTGATCAAATCTTAGTTCTATCATTTATTCGATTATTTTCTATGGGCTAACCATTTTATCCTAAGTCTTTATTTGATTAAAAAGAATATTTCCTCCCTTTTTAATAAATAAAAAGCCCCCACTTTTACTCTTATCCTAAGTTGCACAAATAAAGCATTATTCTTATTTTATAAAAAGGGAAAAAACACTTTTTATCTCATATGGACATAAAAGTCAACTCCTATTTTCTCATTGGAGGATATGTGTGCACATGGATTTCTCCTCTTTCAAGCTCCACCGTTGATTAAATCTTTTTCCTCTTAATCTCCATGGTCCATTCCTTCTCATTTCCTTTAAAAAGAAGAGCTCTCTTCTTAATTCTAGATCCCCAACTTTTTATGCTAACTTTATGCTGCAGGATTTCTAGGTCACTTTGGAGCTTTTGAAGATTTGGAGCATTTTTAGCATCTACATCTCATTCTTGCATTCTTAACTTAGCTTCATATTTATGCTTTCTTAGATTAGCTTCATTTCTATGCTCTAGATTAGCTCACATAGATTAATTAGCTTGGGTTGTAACACTTGCACATTTCCTTTCATAGCTTAGCTTGCATTTTCATTCTTGATTCTTGAGGATATTGGCATTCTTACCCTTATCTTCATTGAATCTCCCATTGCATGGTTTACTAGCAAGGTTATAGGCTAAATAGCTCTAGCTGAGACCATTCTTAAAAACCCTTGCACTCCATGCCTAGGGAGCTATGGATCAATTTGTGAGGGCTCATTCTTGAGTTTCCTTGTATGTAATGATTCATAGAAGTGTGACACATTTATAGCACACAAGTCATAGATACCAAAAATAAGATCACTATCAAAGCCTATGATGAGGCAAAAAGAAGTTCCAAGGGGTTGGCTATCCTTCCTGTTAGGATTGGCCCTGTTGAAAAAGATTTTATTCCAAATAGTTGACACTAGTCCCCTTGCATACAAGATCTTACTCGGTAGACCATGGATTCATGATATGAAAGTAGTTCTATCTACCTATCATTAGTGTGCTAAGTTCCCTTACAATGGAGTGGAGATTTGTATACTAGGGGATAACAGTTTATCTGTTAACTCAGTTTCAGCGAGTGCTCATGTTCCTCTCAATAGAGAAGCAAGAGACTTCAATGCAACCTTAGCTGAATGCAAAGACAAGTTCAAGTTGTTAGAAATTTGGCTAAGTAGGATATCAAGTTGTTGTCATTATGGCAACATATAATTAGTATGAAGATCGCAATATAATAGAAAGCAGTTATGATAGAGTTGTAAAATTGTCTAAGTATAAGCAGTATTTTCTAGTCTAACCAGAGAAAGTTTTGGATAGATATGTTGATAGAAGTAAGTTCAGTGCATGTGCACTTGAACATGGATACTTATATGTATGTTGTGTTAGGGATTTTTCTTATCTTAGGATAGATTCTTATATAAAAAGGGATTCAAAGTTTACAAGAAAAGCCTAATTGCTAAGGATTGGATAAGATCCTTCTTCATTTTTGAGTTCCACACACACCTATGCAGCTATTACCTTGATAAATAACTGTAAATACAATTTTGAAACATGGACACTGATTTTTCTATCTTGATATAGCCCTAATGAACTATTTTGAGAAAGTATGACTTGAAACTACAACAAAAATCAATAGTATGAGGACTTTCATCCTTCTTCCTTTTAAGGAGGGATAACCTTTATGATTCTCTCTTTTTAGAATCAGTAGAATAAAAGATTGAATCCTAGAAACAACCTTAATCAATCATATTCAAGGAACTTTTAAACATCAAAATAATAAATCATAGAAGATTTTCAAATTTGTTTTAACTTCTAAGTCGAAAGATAGAATATAAAGTTGAAACAGACAATCTAGACCAGTGCCTTATCTATTGGGCAAAAGGAATCTAAACATATACCTGCATAAAAAGTTCAAATATAATACATTAACATGCCTTGCATATCATACAATTTCAAACAGATTGCCTTACAAACCATTCTTTTAACCTCATATCATTATCATCAAATTTTTACAAATATAATTACTCCTAGGAACAAATTATGAGAAATTTTAATTCTTTCCTTGAAAGAAACTCATAGATCTGTGCCACACCAGATATATTTTAAATGCCTAACACATAAAACATACAAGAGTAAGCATACAAGATAGAAATACAAGAACAATATAAGGTAGAAATTGCACTGTATTCATATTGAAATCAAATTTACAGTAATATATTCAAACCTTTTTACTCAAAGAAACTAGACAAAAAATTGTAAAAGTCTGTCTCGGAGCAACAAGTTTTTTTTGTTCTATATTTTTCACCTCCCTTTTAGAAACTCTTAAAACTATATATATATATGGTCTGACCATCTTGGAATTCCCCTAAAAAGATGGGAATGCAACAAGCTTCAGATGGTCAAAACCCTAACCCTAAAACATAAAAAACAAAATGCAGTATAATTAGGCGGTGGAAAGGCAAAGAATCCTTGATTTGCAGCATCCTCCGCCATTGTTGTTGACACCTTTGCTTGAAATCATTAATAACCCTACAGTAGCCATAAAGAAAGTTGGTGAACACCAACTTCAGCTAACTCTCACCAACCTTCAAAAAAATTGATGACCCCTGCCCTCAAAATACGTGTCAACATCTGGATGGCTTTTAATCATCTAGAAGATCAAGGTCTACCACAGTGGACTTAGGTATTTTAGGCTTTGTTGATTCATCCCACGTAGCTACTTTATCTTCTAAAGGCCATGGGAAATTCTGTACTATCTACAATTGTGCCTTTTGCCTCTCCCATCTAGCATCCATCATTATTCTGACATCTGCCAAGAATTTAGAAAATTCTACCTCTACCTTTACTGCATCATCCAAAAAGTCATTAAATTTATTCATATCTACCCTGCCACCTATTTTGAAAATTTTTTCCTCTTTAGGCAATCTGAGATCAAAATCTGATCTCCATTGATCTGGGGTTTTCAAAGTACCATTGTCATCCTTTATCTTAGAAATGAATTTATTGGCCTCTTCTTCCAAAAATGCTAATTTTGTTTCCACTAACTTGGCTTTTCCTTTGAATAATGGGAGAAGAGTCTTTATTCTATTTATTTCTTCCCCTACCTACAGTACTTCGTCAGGTATATCTGGCCTAAAAGGTTGTACCACTACTAACCTTTCAAAAAGTGGAGTCCTTACTGACCAAATTACATAAAAAGAATTCAAAATTGAGATGCAATTATTTACTTCTAGTTGCAACTCTGGCAACTTGAGATAGGCAGCATAGATTGCCTCAACCTTTTCTTTTAACTTCAAAATCCTATGCTACAGAATTTCTAGCAATGTATGTACAATTGATTTATTTTTACTTTCTTCAATTTCTTCTGAAGAAGCAATACCTTCTTCACGTACTACTTGTACTTCTTTTTCAATTACAACCTCTTTAGGAGTTGGTGGAGGTGTAGCTTCCATACTTATTATTTTAACTTTTAGTTGATCAACTAGTTTTCCAAATACTTTCTCCTTTATTATATGCAACTCCCTCTCTTTGACCAAAGCAGTGTAATCATCATACAATTTTTGATGTCTTTCTGATAGTTGCTTGGTCTTGTCTTCATTCAATTTGGCAAAATTAGTCAAAATTTGGGAAATTTCTAAGTCCCCTATATTTTGGATAGACCAAATCATCTTATCCCCATCCATCTCCTCTTTTATATTCAAAATTGATGGCTTTTTGTCCTTGGGGTAGAGGCTCCACATGGCTAATGCCTTATTCTTTGGGCTATATCCGAACCCTTTTATTAAATCTCCCACTTGCTTTTCTGAAGTCAGGGTAATATCTTCCTGTCTCCTTATTTGATCAATAATAAATGCAGAGGCCAAATCCCATCCAGGTAATAATAACATATTACTATCTTTTACTAACCTCCTAGCCTCTTCAGGGGTTATCTCTTCATTCTTTGGATCATAATCCTTTATTGTTTCTAAGGCCTCAGTGGGAATCTGGCCACTTCTCCAATCTGCACTGTGGAGGCTACTTGCCGCTGTTTGTGCCAGAGGAGGAAGTCTATGAATTCACGAGTCTTGATGAATTCATCATCTTTTAGAAAATCCTCTTGCTGCTGGATTCTCTCATCTATGCACATAGCAAGAGGAAATTCTACTTCCTCAACTATCTCCTTCTGTTTCTTCTTTTCCTCCCTGACCCTTTTTCTAATTTCATGGTCATAAGTTGTTTGGCCAGGGATGATAGTAGCAACCATATCTCTTTTTTCAGTTGGCCTTGTCTATGATGACTCAACCTTAGTCAAATCAACTATCTCATTTTCATCCCCTCTTTCTTCAAGGGCATCAGGAAGAAGTTCTTGGGCAGGGTAACTATGAATAGAATACCCCCCTTCACTATCTTCTTCATATTCTGATGAGGAGTGCTTCTTCTTCTTTTTTAAATTTTATAATTTATCCTCAATCAGTTGTTCCCCTTGCTCCATCAAAACATTGTAATTCTTCATCATCATCTCTAATCTTTGGAGATATGGCAGAGTAGGGTAAAATCCTCCAAAATTGACATCTTTTCTTCTCATGGATTTCTCTAGCTGGAGTAATTGATCCAGTTGCCAAGACCTTGTCTTAGCCTCATCCTCATCAAGAATATTTCTAACTATGTCCTCTTCATTGGACACATCATGAGTTTTATTAAGAGGGATGGTAGGACTGTAATATCTCCTAGCAGCGGCCAAAAATCCCTCGGGATCAACAAATATAGGATGTGCAGCAAGCATCATAAACTGTAACAAATATGTGTTAACCTTTTCAAAAGCTGCTTTTCCAATTGTTAAATTGGCTAATTTGAAATGCCTAGGGGTGAATGTACCCTTTCTGTATGGGACTAGATGCTCTTTGTCTACAAGCATGAGTTGCCAAATGAACTCAAGGGCTGCAATCCTGGGGGGAACATTATTAGGCAAAATGTGGGGTGTTTGTGGGCATCCATAGACCCTTATTAATGTATACCCTTCTCTTAAATAGAAATCACCCCAATTGTGATCATGATTATCTTTCCACTTATCTACATATTCCATTGGTCTAAGAAGTTGCAAGGTTCTGATAGGAATTCTTGAAGAATTCACACCCAAGTGGATAAGAATAGCATCTACTATTATATTCTCAAAAATACAAAAATTATGCTTAAGGTTCGTTGGACTCTAGATATCTAACTAGGACTGTATAGGGTTAGGCTGGCCATTCCATTGAAACTTAGGTTTTAAATGTTGCAGACTAAACATATTTACATTATGGTAGAATATAAGATGCATCAGCATGGAGTAGTGCAAAAATTTGGGAGGGTATTGCTTCTTCCTTATCATTTCTAAACCCTCATCCATCTTCTGGATATAGTATCCAATGTAATCATACCCATGACTAGTCTGGCATGATTGGGAATCCATTACTAACATGAAAATTTTAGGGGAAATCGTCTCTTTAGGAGCATGAATACCCAGAACTCTACATAACCCATATGCAATGTATTTCATATAGAATTTTAGATCTTTAAATGCATAGGGGAGGCCTCCTGCCATGGGTGCAATATAGTTTATGTTTCCCTCATGGACATGGGACTGAATAGCAGTTGCAACACCCCCAGACTCCCTCAGATATCTATTTGCCAGAGATTGCAGGTTAATCTCTGTGGCCATAGGGACATCTATCCTGAAATTCCTCATGAACGCTCCTCTCTCTAGGGTTATCAAAGAAGAACCATCTGTCTTTCTAATTGTCTTAGAGAGGGGGTCATATCATTCAGCCAAGGAGATAAGAAGATCAACGTCAAAAAATACATCAGGGACAAGCATCTTTGCAAACCTTGAAGTCCATGGGTTTGACATAGGGATAGGCCTATCTTGATTCTTCTGGAAGTAGTAGAACAAATTCATGGCTGGTACATTGTGAGTCTTAGCATCCCCACATTGTGAATAGACATCAGAGAAGACATCATCAATAACTTTCTTATTTTGGGTAGAACCAAGCAGCAATTCACTGAATTTGTCAGAAAAACTAACCTTTTGTTGTGCGGTTGCCCTAATGGCTGATGGGGTGCCAATTTTAGTCTGACTCATGATGATTGCTATTGAAAATTCCTGCTCGCTCTACAAATTCTAGTCTTCCGTAAGCTCTGTGATCACCAAAAGCTCTGGTTGCTCAAATGTTCTTCACTCTAGAAATGATCTGCTCTCTGATTGCTCAAATGTCTGGTAGAAATGAGATAATGACCAAATTTTGAGTTTTAAAGGTGAAGAATTGATTACAACTTGGTTCCTTGCAACAATGTCACTTTTGTAAGTAAGATTGCGTGCTCTGCAACTTAATGTCTCAGCCATCATCGAGAGGTGACATATTTTTAAATTTCATCTTCTGGTGACCTAGCGACTGAAGGAAATTCAAAGTCTCATAATAAATCTGGTGCCTTTCTAAATATTTTGAGATTCAGTGATTATAGTCTCTCCTTCTAGTTGTGGGAACATATTTTCTCATTCTGAGATTAAGCGACTAAGCTATTACCACATAATTTTCTAATTGAGATATGGCGACTATAGTTTCTCAGAGTTGCCAGATGTTTTATGTCTCTCAATTCTTTTCTAGTGATCACACGACTAAGCCTTTCCTTCTTTTAATTTACTTCTCTTAGCGATCACGCGACTATAGTCTTCTAAGTCACCAAATAAAATTTCTTCTATCTAAGATCTGGTGACTAAGCTTAGTTCATCTTTCAATTTTTAGCTGTCTGATATTACGTGACTATAATTTTCTCCAAGTCGCGAGAATATTATTTCCTTTTATGTTTTATTCAATGATCACCCGACTGAAGTAGACATCTAGCGAACTGGTGACTAAAAGAAGTCTCCTGATCGCTGAATAACTCATTCCCTTCTCTGAGATTAAATATGAGCCACCCGATCTTCATCTAATGGTAGTCGCTAGGTCTTAGAAAGAAATAGTGACATCACAGATTTTCTAACGACTAAAGGATAACCGTTAGATGAGAGTTCATTAAAAAGATCGGACGGTAGTCACTAGATCTTTTTAATCTTTATAGCTTGTTGAATTTTCTTCTGAGATCTGGTGACTAAAGGAAATGCCATTTGATTTTTCTTCTGGAGAATTAGCGACTATAGTGGAACTCGTAATCGCTAGATGTTTTATGTTCTTAGTCCTTTATCTTGAGATCACCAGACTTAGGAAATTTTTGATTCAGAGATCTAGTGACTATAGTCTGTCCACTTAATAAATTAAGTCATGAGAAGATTATAAAGCATCTAGAGATTGTGCAACTAACATTCACCGCTAGGTCTTAGGAAGATAGAGAATATGCTTCTTTTATCTGGCGACCTGGAGACTAGAGGATTTCTCGTGATCAGGAGATAAAGAGAAGTATGCTAAGAGTATCATGTGACCTAGAAACCAAGGTAAACATTAAAGCACACATGATTTTAGAAAGTTTAAGTGACTTCGAAAAAGTAACAAAGAAATAGAAAGTCACTTAAAAAAGAAAACTAGGGTTTCTTTTTTAAATACAACGGCTAGTTCCAAGACTTTAAACCCTAACTTCTTTCTCTTTTGATACAAAGACATAATAAACCCTAATATCATTGGAAAATTTTTTACAAAGGGTTTCTTATGATCAAAAGATGACAAATTTCTTCAAAATTTTAAGGAGAAAATCAAAGTTGGGAAAAGGCACCAACAGTGGCTCTAACTGAGGATATTTGAAAGCAAGCTCAACTAAGAACCATAGATCTCTGGGACGTAGACCAAAAGCAAGTGACCTATTTACAAAAAGAACAGGCAAAAAGGGAAGTAGACATATATACATAGATTACAAGAAATTTCCATAGAAACAAAAGCCTTAACTGAAAAAAGGCTTCAAAAATTGCCCATGCACTGGCAATTCAAAAACTTCCCCATCCATATTGGTTAGAAGATATGAGTCTTTACCAAAATTCTAATAGACAACAAGAGGACCAAGCCATAGAGACTCAAACTTCTTGTACTTTCCTTTATCCTCTACCCTAGCATTCCATTGAAGAACCAAATCACCTACTTGAAACTTCCTTACAGTGGTTCTTTTATCAAACAGGTACTTCATTTTCTGCTGCAATTTAATGTTATTTTTATTGCTTTCTCTTCTCATCTCATCTAGCTCAGTCAATTGCATAATCCTATCTCTCATGGGGTCAGATACTTTTAATTCTTCTTCTTGGACAAAATAGTATACAAGGAGCAAGTTATTAATAGGGAGCCTAGATTGCAAACCATAGAATAATTCAAAAGGATATCTTCCTGTAGCTCTCTTTACTGTTATCCTATCTGCCCATAGGGCCAGTTTCAACTTTGAGTGCCAGGCTCTCTTTACTGTTATCCTATCTGCCCACAGGGCCAGTTTCAACTTTGAGTGCCAGGCTCTCTTATGCTCTTATTACTGGATTTTGCTTGGCCATTTGCCTGGGGATGATATGGGGATGAATAAGACATCATGATCCCATACTTATTACAGAAATTTGTGACCTCTTCTAACCTAAAACACATGGCATTATCCATCACCAAAGTAGCAGGGACACCAAATCTGGTCGAGACATTTTCCAATAAGAATTCAATGACCACCTTACTTATTGCTCCCTTAGTAGGAACAACCTCTATCCACTTTGTGAAATAATCTATAGTAACAAGTATGTGACTATGTCCTCCACTAGATTTCTCAGGGAATTCACCAATAAAATTGATTCCCCACATTGTAAAAGGCCTATCTGCATTTACTGGGTTTAATGACAAGGCCCCAAAAAATTTCAACTTGCTAGAGAATTTTTGACAACTCTCACATTTCCTTACATACAAGTGAGCATCCTTGAACAAGGTAGGCCAAAAATAGCTAGCCCTTAAGACTTTGTGAGCTATAGTTTTAGTATAAAAATGCCCACCACAAACCCCATCATACATTTCTCTTAGCACTTTCTTTGCTTGATGCTCATCCAATCAAAAACAACAAGACTTCATCTCTACTCTTCCAGTATAAGTCACCTTGTACTAATGTATACTTTTGTGCTTGTAATTTCAAGGTTCTCCTCTGATTATCAGAGAGATGATCAAGGCACTTGGCATTTTTTAGAAAGTAGACGATATCTGAATAAAATGGTTGCCTTTCGATGCTTGTGACTATTTGGTCCAAAGACAATTCATTGTTAACTTGGAGCGGGTCCATGTTTTCTTCTGTCATTAACTTAGCTAACCCCAACCCCCTCACTAGTTTGGTAATCTGGATCTCCAAATTGAACTCCTACATTCTTGTGATCCACTTACATCTTTTACCAGTGACTTCAGTTTGGGTCAACACATCTTTTACTGCCGCATGAGGAACATAAGCAATAATTTTAACACATACCAAATATGGCCTGAAAGATTTTATCGCTTTTACCAAAGCATATGCCTATTTCTCCATCATTTGATAATTAAGCTTGATAGCTTGCAATGACTTGCTGAAGAAGGCAATGCGGTGCTCATAATTGTCATCATCCTTTTGCAACAACATAGCAGCAATTGTGTGGAATGAAGCAAAAGAGAAAAGAGAAAAGGGTTTGCTATAATCAGGTGATTTTAGGACTGGTACCTACTGAACCACCTCTTAGATCCTATTAAATGCCTATTGGTCTTCCTCAGTCCACTAAAATTTTACATCCCTTTTAAGAAATTTAACTATGGGCTTAACAATTTCGATAAAGTTAGCAATAAATCTCCTAACAAAATTGATCTTTCCTCAGAAAGATTGTACACCTTTTATATTTTTAGGTGCTAAGACCTTTTGTATTGCCTGTACCCTATCTAGGTCAATCTTGATCCCATCTTTAGACACAATATAACCCAGTAATCTTCCCTCCTTCATAGCAAAATTGCACTTTTTTGGATTCAAGGATATTCCATATTCTAAGGCTTTATTAAAAATCTTTTCAAGATGATAACAATGGTTTTCTGCAAGTTTGGAAAAAACTATCATATCATCTTGATATACAACCATAAATAAATCAATGAAGTCCTTAAATGCAACATCCATAGCCCTCTAGAATGTTGCCCCAACATTTCTTAATCCAAATGGCATTCTAACATATACAAAAGTTCCCCAAGGAGTTGTAAAAGCAGTTTTAAATTGTTCTGACTCCTTGACCAAGACTTGGTTATATCCTGAGAATCCATCCATCATTGACAATAATTCACAACCAGTGACTTTATGAAACATTGCCTCCATATTAAGTAGTGATTAATTGTCTTTCAAGGATGCCACATTCAAATTTCTAAAATCTACACATAGTCTTATGTCTCCATTCTTTTTTCTAACTGGGACTAAATTTGAAACCCAAGTTGAGTGCCTTATAGGTTGAATTATTCCTGCATCACTCAACTTAGTAAGTTCTTGTTGCATTTTGGGGGATAACAAAGGATTGATTGGTCTCTGCTTTTGCCTAAACGGTCTGACATCTTGATGAAGGGTGCTCCCCTTAGTACCACAAACACATAATAGAAATAGCGAAACAACAACAATAATATGCAAGAATAGAAAATTGGTTTCTTATTATCTCCACAAATGTGGAATTGCAAACTTTCAGAATTACAATATGCAAAGCCACATGGGCATTCCCTTACAATATTCTGTAGGAAAAATCCTCGAATCAATACCCAGATCTACTACCCAGAACTGCCCTAGACAACACTACGGGCCTTTTTTATATAGACAATTTCCACCACCCGAGAAGGTTCCAGAAATTTATCCCTAAGGGCCGACCCAACTTAGAATTATTTTATTTTTCAATTTATTACATCAAAGTCGGCTCAAAATAACTTTTGAAACCCGAACAAAAATTTTGAAGGAAAATTATTTTCTGCCATTTCAGGTGGCCTGACTTCCAGAGACCATAAGTCATCACCAGTTGACCCGATTGACTATTATAACCCCATTTTAGAAATGCCACGAAGTGCTCTACAGGCTTGACCTATGCAAAGCACTTGTCACCCAATTTTTTGACCTCATCTGGGGCCTCTAGAAACTTCAAAATTGAGTTCAAAGTTTCTGTACCCTGCTACCAATACCAAAAATTTTCAATATCTTCAAAACTAGACCTGATCTAGCCATGAAACTTTGCTAGTAGGCTGATATGACTACGATGAACCTCCACATGTAAAATCAGAACATTTCAAGATCGTAAGGCCAACTAACTAAAAATAGCAAGTTTCCATAAATAGTAGCTCTGCACAAGATAGCCCTTATTGAATACAAAAATAGAAATATTTTTGGGTGATACAAGATTGCCCTTACACCCAGGATGCTCCTGCATCAGACACTCAGGGTAATTTGAGAAGTGACCCTGTTACGACTCAGGTGTGCAGAGGAAAACTAAGACAGTTAACCTCCTCTTTTGTTAGCCATGATGAATCTTCTACAGGTCATCATTTCCATTTGACCAAATACTCTTCATATGTCTTGTTCCTTGTGCTTCTGCCAACACGACTGTCCAGTATGTCTTCAATCTCTTTGATATCTGAACTGGTTGTTGGAATACTCCACTGTGCTGCTACAACCTCATCTTCAACACCTCCTTCATGATACTCTATCAAATCTAAAATGTTAAACACTGGTGAAATATTTAGCTCAGTAGGCAATTCTACCTCATATGCATTTCCTGAATCATGCTTCTTTAGTATCGTACATGGTCCAAACTTCTTCATTTCAACTTGTTATATGTACCAACCAGAAATCACTCCTTTCGCAAATGAACCATGACTTCATCCCCAACCTGAAATTTCTTATGCCTCCTTTTCTCATCTGCCTTAGTCTTATACTACGCATTCATCTTGGTAATATGCTTCCTCACCTCCTCATGGATGTTCTTCAAGTGTTCTGCAAAATCCTTAGCTTCAACACTACTTATTTCTCCTTTATCTATCTTTCTCAACTCAGATGCATTTCTTGGACTACTTTTATATACAATCTAGAATGGTGATTTACCAATGCTCCTATTGACAAAATTATTGTATGCAAATTCTATCTGTGGTAAAATCAAATCCCATCATGTTGGCTTATCTCCAACCAAACATCTTAGCAAATTTCCCAAACTTCTATTCACCACCTCTATCTGTCCATCAGTCTATGGATGATGTGATGAACTGAACTTCAAATCTATCTTCAACTTCTTCTACAATGTACGCCATAAATATCTAACAAACTTAGTGTCTCTATCTGAAACTATGGTCTTTGGAAAACCATGTAGTCTCACTACTTCTCTGAAAAATAATTCTACTACATGAACAGCATCATTAGTCTTCTTGCAGGGAATGAAATGTGTCATCTTCAAAAATTTGTCAACTACTACAAAAATTGAATTGTGTCCCCGCTGAGTCTTCAGTAAACCAAGAACAAAGTCCATACTGATATCCTCCCAAGGCTTCTTTGGTACAGGTAATGGCTAATATAACCCTATATTCTACTTCACTCCCTTCACCATCTGACATACTCTACAACTCTGTACAAACTTCTTCACATCTTGCTACAACTGTAGCCAATAATAATTCTCACCAACCAAAGCAAGGGTTTTATCACAACCAAAATGTCCAACCAATCCTCCACTATGCTTCTCTTTGATGAGATTCTCCCTCATAGAAATTCATGGAATGCACAACTGACTCCCTCTGAATAGCATATCATTTTGGATGATAAAATCCAGCCATTTCATCCTATCTAGAGTAACAAGTTCTTTACAAGCTTTCCAAGCTCCACCAAAATCAAGATCCTCTGGATACAAATTCTTGAGTTCCTTGAACCCAACCACCTCAATCTGTATCTCTATCAGCAATAGTTGCCTTCTGCTAAGAGCATCTGCAACCCTGTTAGACTTTCCACTTCTATGTTTCAAAACAAATGTATAACTCTGCAAAAACTCAACCCATTTCAAATGCCTCTGATTCAACTTTCCTTGACTATTCAAATATTGCAAAGCTTGATGATCAGTATACAAAAAAATTCCTTAGGAAGCAGATAGTGTCTCCACTTCTTCAATGCCTATACTATAGCATAAAATTTCTGATCATAAACAAAATACTTCCTCTTGGCATCATTTAACTTCTCACTAAAATAAGCAACAGATTTACCTTCTTGGCTCATAACAGCTCCTATTGCGGTACCACTAGCATCACAATCTACTTGAAACACCTTATTAAAATTTGGAAGTGCTAAAACAAGTTGTTCTATAACTTTTTGTTTCAACAATTGAAAACTCTTTTCTATCCCATTAGTCCACTTAAACTCTTTTCTATCTCCTCTCATTGTTTTAGTCAAGGGACCACAAATACTACTAAAATTTCTGATAAACTTTTTGTAAAAGCTAGCCAAACCATGAAAATATCTTACCTCAGTAGCACTCCTTGGAGTAGGCCATTCAAGGATAGCCTGTACCTTCTCTGAGTCTATTTTTAGACCTTCTGTTGAAACTACAAATGTCAAATACACTAACTCTTTCTTCACAAAACTGCACTTCTTCAAATTAATCAACAATTTCTCATCTCTTAGCTTCTCAAACACTATACGAATATGCATCATATGCTCCTCCAATATCTTTCTAAAGATCAAAATATCATCTAGCTAAACAATGACAAACTTACCTAGAAATTCCTTCAGAACCTCGTTCATGAGCCGCATGAAAGTGCTTGGTGCATTGGTTAGCCCAAAAGACATGACTAACCACTCATACAGTCTTTCCTTTGTCTTGAAGGAAGTCTTCCATTCATCTCCTTCTCTAATCCAAATCTGGTGATATCCACTCTTTAGATCTATCTTTGAGAAATACACAACTCCACTCAAACAGTCCATAATATCATCCATTCATGGCAATAGAAACCTATACTTGATTATGATCTTGTTTATTGCTCTAGAATCTATACACATCCTCCATTCTCCATTCTTCTTTGGTGCTAATACCGCTGGTACAGCACAGGGACTCAGACTCTCTCGAATCAACCCCTTCTACAATAACTTGTGTACTTGTCTATTCAACTCTTCACTTTCTACTGGTGTCATTTTGTGTGCTTCCTTGTTTGGCAAATTGGCTCCTGGAATCAAATCCATCTAATGAATGATCTTCCTTACTAGTGGTAATCCATCAAGTACATTATCAGATACAATATCCTAAAACTCATTTAACAAATCTACAACCTCTACAGGTACATCCTCTACTTCCTCTTTACCAGCTTTTGGAATTAAAAGAAAACACACATGCTCATGCTTCATACCATCTAAGAATTTTCTTCCATCAACAAAAGTTATTCTTGCATTACCACATACCTTTTCTTTGGTCTCCTTCAATGGCTTTAGCTTATGTCGCACTCCATCCTTTGTCAGGGAATAGGTATTCACACAACCATTGTGTACAACACATCTGTCAAACTACCACAATCTACCCAACAACATATGACATGCATTTATAGATATTATATCACATAGTACCTCATCTTGGTACCCGCCGATCTTGAACTTTACCAAGCACTGTTAACTGACCATGACCTTGTGGTCATCCTGCACCCAGGCAATCCGATATGGATGTGGGTGTTTCTATCTCTTGAGCTTCAACTTTGTCACCATCTCTTCTGACACCAAATTGTCAGTGCTTCCACTATCGATAATCACATCATAGCATTTACCTTCACACTTGCATCTAGTGTGAAACAAGCTCCTCCTTTGTTCAGGTTCATTCTCACCACTCAGCAGGACTCTTCTGTTAATTAGCAGTTCTCCTCTTTTAGCATCTTTAGAATTTGATGATCTGGCATCTTCGTCTACATGTGCAACTCTGGCCTGGCCTTCATTTCTCCTGTCTATTCTGCCTTGGTGCTGAGGACATTCAAATGCCCTATGACCTTCTTCTCCACAGTGAAAACATGTTCCATGGAAGCCTCCTCTTCCAGATCCTTGTCCTCTTCCTCTTCCTCTCTGATCTCTATTATTCTAATCTTGGAAATGATTGGTATTGTTTCCTCTTTGATTCTGGCTACTACTGGCCTCATCCTTCTTTTTCAGATCTTCATTTTGGCCACCATATGACCATCCACCAGATCTTCCACCATGACCTCTTCCATTTTGTCTGCTCTCAAACTTCTTGTTTAGCTTTTCCTCTACTTTTAGGGAAAACTGGTATGCCTCCTCAATACTATTCATTTGAACCAGATTCAACTCCTCCTGAATACTTGGCCTTAACCCATTAAGGTATCAGGCAACTTTCTCCTTATCAGCTTCCGCATGGCCTGTTCTGATGAGGAGTCGATAGAACTCCTTTGTATACTCCTGAATAGATCTTCCTGCTTGCTTCAAACTTTACATTTTCTTTAGTAGGTCAAGCTCATAATCAATAGGAATGAACTATCACTTCAATTTATCCACCATCCGATCCCATCTTGTGATTTTATCTTTCCCTCTTCTATTTCACTCCAATTGAATCTCTTGCCACTAGATCTTCGCATGACCTTTCAGTCTGGCCTTCGCAAATTTGACCCTATCAGGATCCTCAACATCTTCATACTCAAAATATTCCTCACATTCATTGATCTAGTCGATCAATTCCTCTGGGTTAAGATTTTCAGAAAATGTAGGAACCTCAATCTTAGGTCTTTTCCCAATCTTAGAAATCGCCCAAAAAAGTCTTTCTTCCTCCTGATTCACAACTTCAGCTTCTCCTTCTTGATATTCTTCTTCGGCTTCATCCTCACTTTCATCTCTGACATTAAGATTCATTCCTCTATGAATCTCTTCTTGCAATGCTCGCACTTGTCTTTGCAGCTCTCTAACCTCAGGTGTCATAGCACCAGCTCTTCTGCCACATTCTTTTCATGGAGGCATTTTCACGATGTGCGATAAAACCCTAACCATGGTCCTGGTGCAAACTGCCTCACAGTCAGTGATCTATTTACACACTCAAGAACTTGGCTCTGATACCACTTGATGAAGGGTGCTCCCCTTAGTACCACAAACACATAATAGAAATAGAGAAACAACAACAATAATATGCAAGAATAGAAAATTAGCTTCTTATTATCTCCACAATGTGGAATTACAAACTTTCAAAATTACAATATGCAAAGCCACATGGGCATTCCCTTACAATATTCTATAGGAAAAATCCTCAAATCAATACCCAGATCTACTACCCAGAACTGCCCTAGACAACACTACGGGCCTTCTTTATATAGGCAATTTCCACCACCCGAGAAGGTTCCAGAAATTTATTCCTAAGGGCTGACCCAACTTAGAATTATTTTATTTTTCAATTTATTACATCAAAGTCAGCTCAAAATAACTTTTGAAACCCGAACATAAATTTTCAAGGAAAATTATTTTTTGCCATTTCAGGTGGCCTGATTTCCGGAGACCATAAGTCATCACCAATTGATCTGATTGACTATTATAACCCCATTTCAGAAATGCCACGAAGCACTCTACAGGCTTGATTCATGCAAAGAACCCATCACCCAACTTTTTGACCTCATCCAGGGCCTCTATAGCCTTCAAAACTGAGTTCAAAGTTTCTGTACCCTGCTGCCAATACTGAAAATCTTCAATATCTTCAAAACTAGACCTGATCTAGCCATGAAACTTTGATGGTAGGCTGATATGACTGTGATGAACCTCCACATGTAAAATTAGAACATTCTGAGATCGTAAGGCCAACTTACTAAAAATAGCAAGTTTCCATAAATAGCAGCTCTGCACAATATAGCCCTTATTGAATACAAAAATAGAAATATTTTTGGGTGATGCAAGATTGCCCTTACACCTAGGATGCTCCTGCATCACATCTCCATTCAAGGGAATCTCATGCTAAAATAGGTCTTGTCTATAAGCCTTAAGGTCATCATAAGACCATGCAAAAACATGTTTGTATTTTCTCAACAATTTTATCAAATTGGACCTAATATGAGGTTGCAATCCTTTCCCAATATAGACCTTTTGAGAAGCATTATGTGATCCTAAGTTTATTTCTTCCAAGTCATCAATTTTAGTGGTACTAGCCTTCATCATGTGTTCATCTTGATCAGTATATAATGCTTTTAATTCGGTTAGACCTTTTGGTATATGGTTTGTATTTAGTTGGATGACCTGATTTCCTAAAATCATATCTTTCCCATTTTCTTGCTCTAACAAATTATTGCAATCAATAAGTTGACCCTCATATGAACCAAGGCATTGAATAAATTTTAGAATGTCATGATCATCTTCAAAAACTTGCGATTATAAATATTATCTGGAATGACAGGCCTACTTTTTATTTCAACTATCGAGATACCACTCAAAGTTAAATCATCTTTCCTTAGAGCAACATTTGCTAAAAAATCAGCCATCATGTTCTTAGCCCTCTTAACCCAAGTAATATTAAAGGCATCAAACAATTCTATTTGATCCCAAATAGCATGCTTATACATTCTCAATTTATCATTTTTCACTGCATATTTGGATCTAACTTGGGCTACTACAAGTTCTGAATCACCAAAAACACTCAAACATTTGATTCCATGTCTTAAAGCAATATCAATCCCTAAAGATAATGCCTCATATTCTGCAGTGTTATTGGTACATTGAAAGGTTAATAAGAAAGAGTATTTGAATGTGGTACCTGATGGTGAAATGAATAGAATTCCAGTGCCAGATCCTTCTTTTGAACATGCTCCATCGAAATACATCTTCCATAGCCCACCTTGCTTTCCTTTCAACTCTGCAATCAATGGGTCGCCCTCCCTAACTGCTTGAGGAATTTCTTCAAATTTGAAGTTTTCCATATCAACACTTACACAACAATTGAGTTGGTCATCGTTGATCTCAATCATGTGAGGGGTCCTAGGTTCTCTAAAGATTTTAACACTGTCACCATCCATATTAAAAGTGGCAAATGACAAATCACACTGTAGGCTGCCTCCCATCTGAGCACTCCATTTTCTTGACAATAACATGCCATACTGTGGTGGAATATCCACCACCAAAACACTCATAGTAAGCAACTTACCAAGATAGGCCTACAATCTGTAAGGCAATGCTTTAATAGTACCAATAAATAGTACTTCTCTAGAATCCATAGCTTGGCACCTTCCATGGGGTGCATCCACTTCCAGGCCTAACGATTTCATGATTTCCACTAGCATGACAGTATTAGAAGCTCCAGAGTCTATCATACAATTTTTGAGATGTTTGTCATTTACAATTAAGGTAAAAAAGAAAGGGTTAATTGTTCCAGGCACAATATTCACAACATTTGTGTACAAATAAATTTGTGGTATCTCTGAAATAATTTTTCCATTAAGTCTGGTGCTTATATCATTAGAAATTTTAGCATGTTCCTTTCTTTCAATATTTTGGGTATCCACAAAAGTGGCACCACTTACCCAATTCAAAGCCTTTTCTTTATGTTCTTCTATTCTCATCATTTCCAACAAAGGAACCTTAACTATGATTTGTGACAATAACTTACTCATGTCAATTGGAGTGTACCTTGAATCTATAGCATCTTGCTTGACAGCAACGGTTTGTCTATTTTCTTCAGGCATAAGTAGATTGGTGCCATCTTTGTGTTGTATCTTTACTTCTTTTTGTATTGCAAGAACTGCCTCTTCATTAGGCTTGGCCTTCACCTTATATGCAATAGTGGGCTTAGAAAAGGTGACATTTTTCTTTACCCTATATTTATTTACAATCTCAGTAGCACTGGACTTGTCCTACATTTTCTCATCATTCTTGTTAGTGCTTTTAATAAAAAGACCAACAAGTTTACCAGTTGGATTTCTCACTACCCTGTTCCTAAGGTTGTAATTGCTCTTGGCTTGAGTGACCATATTAGTTGTTATTTGAGTTATCTCTTTATCAGATGGTCTTCTCAAAATAATATACTCACCACTCTCTGTGGTGTTACATTGGATATTATCATAATAACAATCTTCTTCATTAGAATAAACTTGTTGATGATAGAACTCATTCCTAGCTTGAGATCCTTATACATCTTGGCTCTCATCTTCCTCTGCAGAATCTCTATCATCACAAATATAAGAAGATGTCATGCCACATGCTTCTTCATCATAAAAATCTTCCTTACTAACTTCTTGTTCTTCTTCTGCAGAAATATTTTGAGCGACAACACAATAATGAGGATCATGAGGTGATTGGCAAGCAACACACCAAGGAACCTCATCAGTCATGTTCACCAAATTTTTGTGTAGTGGGTCAGGAGTTCTATCACTCAACTTATCTTTCCTTTCTGGCACTATTGGCTTGCCATCTTTCCATTGAGTATTGTATGGATAGTTTTGCATTTTAGGGATTTTATTGAAGTTGTTGAAGGTGGGTCTGTCATTTGGAGGATTTCTATTATTTCTACTTTCTCCTGGCTTCAGGTCCTTGAGGGCCTTTAAGATTTGTTTCAAATGGTCATCCTCCCTTGGTTTAGTATTGTTAGTCCTTGTTTGTTCCTTCTTTTCTGAGAATATTGGTTTGTATACTTCTCTTCTTCCTAACTTCCCTAATATTCTTCTATTACTCTTAATATTAATGGCTAATTTGTAAGCTTCAACAATGTTTCTAGGGTTCTTGTCTCTTAATAAGTACCCCATTTTTGAATCAAAAGCATTTAAATATGTAACCAAACAAATTTTATCATCTAACCTGATAATTTGTAGGATCTTGTGCATAGCCTTTTGAAATTTGACATTGAATTCAACAACACCCTTGTTCTGATTCTTTTTGATATTGTTGAATTCATTTAGCATGAAACCCTCATTTGTTTTGTCACCATACTTCTCTTTGAAACAATGCCTGAATTGATCCCAAGAACCAATACTTCCATGAGGTAATGCTCTAAACCAATCCCTTGCATCTTCTGTGAGAGATTGCATAAATAATTTCATTATCACATCAGCTGGTTCTATATTATAGTCATCTATGATGTCCAAAAAATGCTTGAGATGCTCTTCACAAGTGATTGCATTACTGCTAGTAAATTTAGGGAGTTTCTTTCTAATTTCTTCAGGAATGGGATTAGGATAGTTAGGTATACTAGTTGAAACCAATTGTTTACATCTCTCATGTATAATCCCTAAGTTAGGAAAACCAGCACCCTAAGATGTGGATGCATTAGTATTTGTGGCAGCAGAACCATTAAAACCTCCTGGTGGGGGAACACCAGTTGTCTGATTGGTTAAATTTTCAGTAACTGCTCCTTGTGTTATATTTGAATTGCCAAAGTTGGCAGGCCCTGCAGACCTTTTGAGAAAATCTATTTTCTTTTTCATTTCTAATGATGCAGCTTCTAACTCTGCCTTTTCAAGTTGTTTGGCTGACAACTCTCATTCTCTTTTAGCGTTCTCTAAGTCTGCTTCTAATCTCAAAGCCTGGTTCATATCTTCCTTAGGGTTTATAGGCTCATTGATTAAAATGCCTTTCTCTTTTTGTTTCCCTTTATCTTTGGGAATTTTTGCTTCAAAAGTTTTTTGAGCAACAAGCTACTTACTTGTATCTTCAGGGATAGGCACATAATTTATAGCTTCTAAGTCAAGCAGTGGTTCTCTTAACTGGTCAGCTTTTAGCATAGCTTGCCTGACTCTCTCTTCCTTTTCCTTTTCTATCTTGTGCCTGATGGTAGCCTATTCCTGAATCCTTCTTTCCAACTCATACACTTCCTCAAATATTTCCTCAAAATCAGGTAGAGTTGTTTTTGATTCAATCCGCAGTGCTTGAGGATCTTCCTGCTACTCTTGAGACTCATGAGGGCCCTGGGGCAATGAAGAACCATGGGTGAAAGGAGGAAGAAAGTCCTGACCACTTCTACTTTTACTTCTAGACCTTCCTTCTCTCCCATGCTACCCACTTGGATTCACCCTCCTATTTTGGAGTATTCTTTCACCCTCTTTCTCCGTAGGGGAATAATATTCTTCATATTGGTTAGGTGGTACACCAGTTGCCTCTTCATATTCTGAGGCATTTCCTTCTTGACTAGGAGGAGGAATATTGTGTCGTCTAGGGGTCCCTCTCTATCTCCAAGTCATAGACATATCATTGGTATCTTTGTCTTTCTTACCCTAGTTTCTTCTAGATGGAGTAGGAATCCCACCCTGCAAACCTTCCTCAGGGTGCTCCCTACTATAAGATCTTGTATTTTTGAAACTCATAACTTATATTATTTTTTATTTTATTTTTTATAGTACTGGTTACAAAGATGCTTAGAGTCACCACCCATAATATGTGAGATAATCTAAAACCTTAGAAAGACTGACTCTTGTATTCTTCTAATGGAGTCCATTGGATGAGTGATAAGTCAGCTAGGAGTCTAAGATCAGCTTGTACTCACATTATGTATATAGATTTATAACACCGGAGATATCAACTGATTAAAATAGGCAAGTCAGGAGTCCAGCTCAACTTGAAACCTGCACTATTTGCTTATAATTATAATCTCTAATCCCCAGTAGAGTCACCAATTTGTTAGGGATTTTTCTTGTCTTAGGATAGATTCTTAGATAAAAAGGGATTCGAAGTTTACAAGAAATGCCTAGTTGATAAGGATTGGATAAGATCCTTCTTCATTTTTGAGTTCCACACACACCCAGGCAAGTATTACCTTGATAAATGACTATAAATATAGTTTTCAAAGGTGGACACTAATTTTGCTATCTTGATATAGCCCTACTGAACTATTTTGAGAAACTATGACTTGAAACTACAGCAAAAATCAATGGTATGAGGACTTTCATCCTTCTTCCTTTTAAGGAGGGATAACCTTTATGTTTCTCTCTTTTTAGAATTAGTAGAATAAAAGATTGAATCCTAGAAACAACCTTAATCAATCATATTCAAGGAAATTTTAAACATCAAAATAATAAATCATAGAAGATTTTCAAATTTGTTTTAACTTCTGAGTCGAAAGATAGAATATAAAGTTGAAACAGACAATCTAGACCAGTGCCTTATCTATTGGGCAAAAGGAATCTAAACATATACCTACAAAATAAGTTCAAGAATAATACCTTAACATGCCTTGCATATCATACAATTTCAAACAAATTGCCTTACAAACCATTCTTTTAACCTGATATCATTATCATCAAATTTCCACAAATATAATTACTCCTAGGAATAAATTATGAGAAATTTTAATTCTTTACTTGAAAGAAACTCATAAATTTGTGCCACACCAGATATATTTTAAATGCCTAACACATAAAAAAACAAGAGTAAGCATACAAGATAGAAAGACAAGAACAATATAAGGTAGAAATTGCACTATATTCATATTGAAATCAAATTTATAGTAATATATTCAAACCTTTTTACTCAAAGAAGCCAGACAAAAAATTGTAAAAGTCTGTCTCGGAGCAACAAGTTTTTTTTGTTCTATATTTTTCACCTCCCTTTTATAAACTCTTAAAACTATATATATATATGGTCTGACCATCTTGGAATTCCCCTAAAAAGATGGGAATGCAACAAGCTTCAGATGGTCAAAACCCTAACCCTAAAACATAAAAAACAAAATGTAATATAATTAGGTGGTGGAAAGGCAAAGAATCCTTGATTTGTAGCATCCTTCGCCGTTGTTGTTGACACCTTTGCTTGAAAGCATTAATAACCCTATAGTAGCCATAAAGAAAGTTGGTGACTGCCAACTTCAGCTAACCCTCACCAACCTTCAAGAAAATTGATGACCCCTGCCCTCAAAATATGTGTCAACATCGGGATGCTTTTTAATCATCTAGAAGATCAAGGTCTACCATAGTGGACTTAGGTATTTTAGGCTTTGTTGATTCATCCCACGCAGCTACTTTATCTTCTAAAGGCCATGGGAAATTTTGTACTATCTGCAATTGAGCCTTTTGCCTCTCCCATCTAGCATCCATCATTATTCTGACATCTGCCAAGAATTTAGAAAATTCTACCTCTACCTTTACTGCATCATCCAAAAAGTCATTAAATTTATTCATATCTACCCCACCACCTATTTTGACAAAATTTTCCTCTTTAAGCAATCTGAGATCAAAATCTAATCTCCATTGATCTGCGGTTTTCAAAGTACCATTGTCATCCTTTATCTTAGGAATGAATTTATTGGCCTCTTCTTCCAAAAATGCTAATTTTGTTTCCACTAACTTGGCTTTTCCTTTGAATCATGGGAGAAGAGTCTTTATTCTATTTATTTCTTCCACTACCTGCAGTACTTCCTCAGGTATATCTGGCCTAAAAGGTTGTACCGCTACTAACCTTTCAAAAAGTGGAGTCCTTACTGACCAAATTACATAAAAAGAATTTAAAATTGAGATGCAATTATTTACTTCTAGTTGCAACTCTGGCAACTTGAGATAGGCAGCATAGATTGCCTCAACCTTTTCTTTTAACTTCAAAATCCTATGTTGGAGAATATCTAGCAATGTCTATACAATTGCTTTATTTTTACTTTCTTCAATTTCTTCTGAAGAAGAAATACCTTCTTCATGTACTACTTGTACTTCTTTTTCAATTACAACCTCTTTAGGAGAAGGTGGAGGTGTAGCTTCCATACTTATTATTTTCACTTTTAGTTCATCAACTAGTTTTCCAAATTCTTTCTCCTTTATTATATGCAACTCCCTCTCTTTGACCAAAGCAGTGTAATCATCATACAATTTTTGATGTCTTTCTAATAGTTGCTTGGTCTTGTCTTCATTCAATTTGGCAAAATTAGTCAAAATTTGGGAAATTTCTAAGTCCCCTGTATTTTGGATAGACCAAATCATCTTATCCCCATCCATCTCCTCTTTTATATTCAAAATTGATGGCTTTTTGTCCTTGGGGTAGAGGCTCCACATGGCTAATGCATTATTCTTTGGGCTATATCCGAACCCTTTTATTAAATCTCCCACTTGCTTTTCTGAAGTCAGGGTAATATCTTCCTGTCTCCTTGTTTGATCAATAATAAATGCAGAGGCCAAATCCCATCCAGGTAATAATAACATATTACTATCTTTTACTAACCTCCTAGCCTCTTGATGGGTTATCTCTTCATTCTCTAGATCATAATCCTTTATTGCTTCTAAGGCCTTAGTGGGAATCTGGCCATCTTCTCCAATCTGCACTATGGAGGCTACTTGCCGCTGTTTGTGCCAGAGGAGGAAGTCTTTGAATTCACGAGTCTTGATGAATTCATCATCTTTTAGAAAATCCTCTTGCTGCTGGATTCTCTCATCTATGCACATAGCAAGAGGAAATTCTACTTCCTCAAGTATCTCCTTTTGTTTCTTCTTTTCCTCCCTGACCCTTTTTCTAATTTCATGGTCATAAGTTGTTTGGCCAGGGATGACAGCAGCAACCATATCTCTTTTTTTAGTTGGCCTTGCCTGTGATGACTCTTCTACCATTAATTTCTACCTTTTAGTAGGTGGTTCTACCTCATTATGAGAGCCAGGAACCTTAGTCAAATCAACTTTCTCATTTTCATCCCCTCTTTCTTCAGGGGCATCAGGAAGAAGTTCTTGGGCAGGGTAACTATGAATAGAATACCCCCCTTCACTATCTTCTTCATATTCTGATGAGGAGTGCTTCTTCTTCTTTTTTAAATTTTCTAATTTATCCTCAATTAGTTGTTCCCCTTGCTCCATCAAAACATTGTAATTCTTCATCATCATCTCTAATCTTTGGAGATATGGCAGAGTAGGGTAAAATCCTCCAAAATTGACACCTTTTCTTCTCATGGATTTCTCTAGCTGGAATAGTTGATCCAGCTTCCAAGACCTTGTCTTAGCCTCATCCTCATCAAAAATATTTCTAACTATGTCCTCTTCATAGGACACATCATGAATTTTATTAAGAGGGATGGTAGGAGTGTAATATCTCCTAGCAGTAGCCAAAAATCCCTCAGGATCAACAAATCTAGGATGTGCAGTAGGCATCATAAACTATAACAAATATGTGTTAACCTTTTCAAAAGCCCCTTTTCCAATTGTTAAATTGGCTAATTTGAAATGCCTAGGGGTGAATGTACCCTTTCTGTATGGGACTAGATGCTCTTTGTCTACAAGCATGAGTTGCCAAATGAACTCAAGGGCTGCAATCCTAGGGGGAACATTATTAGGCAAAATGTGGGGTGTTTGTGGGCATCCATAGACCCTTATTAATGTATACCCTTCTCTTAAATAGAAATCACCCCAATTGTGATCATGATTATCTTTCCACTTATCTACATATTCCATTGGTCTAAGAAGTTGCAAGGTTCTGATAGGAATTATTGAAGAATTCACACCCAAGTGGATAAGAATAGCATCTCCTATTATATTCTCAAAAATACAAAAATTATGCTTAAGGGTCATTGGACTCTAGACATCTAACTAGGACTGTACAGGGTTAGGCTGGCCATTCCATTGAAACTTAGGTTTTAAATGTTGCAAACTAAACATATTTACATTATGGTAGAAGATAAGATGCATCAGGATGGAGTAGTGCAAAAATTTGGGAGGGTATTGCTTCTTCCTTATCATTTCTAAACCCTCATACATCTTCTGGATACAGTATCCAATGTAATCATACCCATGACTAGTGTGGCATGATTGGGAATCCATTACTAACATCAAAATTTTAGGGGAAATCCTCTCTTTAGGAGCATGAATACCCAGAACTCTACATAACCCATATGCAATGTATTTCATATAGAATTTTAGATCTTTAAATGCATAGGGGAGGCCTCCTGCCATGGGTGCAATATAGTTTCTATTTCCCTTAGGGACATGGGACTGAATAGTAGTTGCAACACCCCCAGACTCCCTCACATATCTACTTGCCAGAGATTACAGGTTAATATCTGTGGCCATAGGACATCTATCCCGAAAGTCCTCATGAATGCTCCTCTGTCTAGGGTTATCAAAGAAGAACCAGGTAGCAATTCGATGAATTCATCAGAAAAACTAACCTTTTGTTGTGCGGTATCCCTACCGGCTGATGGGGTGCTGACTGTAGTCTAACTCATGATGATTGCTGTTGAAAATTCCTGCTCGCTCTACAAATTCTAGTCTTCCGTAAGCTCTGTGATCACCAAAAGCTCTGGTTGCTCAAATGTTCTTCACTTTAGAAATGATCTACTCTCTAATTGCTCAAATGCCAGGTAGAAATGAGATAATGACCAACCTTTGAGTTTTAACGGTGAAGAATTGATTACAACTTGGTTCCCTGCAACAATGTCACTTCTATAATTAAGACTGTGTGCTCCGCAACTTAATGTCTTAGCTGTCATCGAGAGGTGACATATTTTTAAATTTTATCTTTTGGCGACCTAGCGGCTGAAGGAAATTTGAAGTCTCGTAATAAATCTGGCACCTTTCTAAATATTCTAAGATTTAGGGACTATAGTCTCTCCTTCTAGTCGTGGGAACGTATTTCCTCATTCTGAGATTAAGTGACTAAGCTATTACCACATAATTTTCTAATTGATATATGGTGACTATAGTTTCTTGGAGTCACCAGATGTTTTATGTCTCTCAATTGTTTTCTAGCGATCACGTGACTGAGCCTTTCCTTCTTTTAATTTACTTCTCTTAGCGATCACGCGACTATAGTCTTCTAAGTCACCAAATAAAATTTCTTCTATCTAAGATCTGGTGACTAAGCTTAGTTCATGTTTCAATTTTTAGCTGTCTGAGATTACGTGACTATAGTTTTCTCCAAGTCGTGAGAAGATTATTTTCTTTTAAGTTTTATTCAGTGATCACCCGACTGAAGTAGACATCTAGCGAACTGGCGACTAAAGGAAGTCTCCTGATCGCTGAATAACTCATTCCCTTCTCTTAGATTAAATATGAGCCACCCGATCTTCATCTAACGGTAGTCGCTAGGTCTCAGAAAGAAATAGTGACATCACAGGTTTTCTAGCGACTAAAGGATAATCGTTAGATGAGAAGTTCATTAAAAAGATCAAACAGTAGTCGCTAAATCTTTTTAATCTTTACAGCTTGTTGACTTTTCTTCTAAGATCTGGCAACTAAAGGAAATGCCATTTGATTTTTCTTCTGGAGAATCAGCGACTATAGTGGAACTCGTAATTGCTAGATGTTTTATGTTCTTAGTCCTTTATCTTGAGATCACCCAACTTAGGCAATTTTTGATTCAGAGATCTGGCGACTATAGTCTGTCCACTTAATAAATTAAGTCACAAGAAGATTATAAAGCATTTGGAGATTGCGTGACTAACATTCACCGCTAGGTCTCAGGAAGATAGAGAATATGCTTCTTTTATCTGGCGACCTAAAGACTAGAGGATTTCTCATGATCGGGAGATAAAGAGAAGTATGCTAAGAGTATCACGCGACCTAGCGACCAAGGTAAACATTAAAGTGCATATGCTTTTAGAAAGTTTAAGTGACTTCAAAAAAGTAACAAAGAAATAGAAAGTCACTTAAAAAAGAAAACTAGGGTTTCTTTTTAAAATACAATGGCTAGTTCCAAGACTTTAAACCCTAACTTCTTTCTCTTTTGATACAAAGACATAATAAACCCTAATATCATTAAAAAAAAATTTACAGAGGTTTTCTTATGATCAAAAAATGACAAATTTCTTCAAAATTTTGGGGAGAAAATCGGAGTTGGAAAAAGGCACCAACATGTTGAAGACTCACTTCAAAGAACAAGTCTTTACGACATGTACAGAATGAATTATTGCAGGATTATAGAGACAGAGTTAAAGCTGACAGGATAGACAAAGAAGACATAATCAGTATGCTAGTTAAGGGAATATTTTTTTTATCAAAATAATAACATAATCATATAAGGGATGACATCCTAGATGTTAACCCTTGGGCAGCGCAAGTTAGTGTATATTTTGTAAAGTGCTTTATGTTTTGTAAAGCTGACTGTAAAAGTTATTATTCTTAATAACTTGTATAAATGTAAGACATATGTAATGCCAAGACATAGTGTGATATATACATGTGAAAGAAATTAATGAAAAGTTGTAAATTGTAAAAGTCAAGCAAGTAGACTTTGTATATGTAAGCGAAGAGACAGATCAGAATAGGAAAGATATTTGGCAGCAATAAAAGGTTATATACCTTACCCTTTTTGTAATCAGAAGTCATTGTATATTACATGTTTGGGAAGTGATCTCATCTTGTAATCATTCTATTTGTACTACCAACTCTTAGCAGGGTTGAGGCTTCTAACAAGGCCTTAAGTCCTTTAATCAGGACAGAGACACTATATGTATGTAATAGACTCCTAATAGGGTCAACATCCTTTACCAAAAAACTTTTGATTAGTGGATCACTTATGGGTATCATCCCCACTAGGGTTTTACCTTGGCCAAGGTTTCCTTGAGAACAAAACATGGTGTTATGATTTCATTTGCTTTATTGCTATGCATGCTATTTAGTTTACTCTATTTTGTAAGTATCAAGTTAATTTTATATATCCATAATTGGGCAAAAGTAAAATTTTGTAGAATACTGATTCACCCCCCCTCTAATTATTCCCTATTTCTAACAATTGGTATCAGAGCTTAGTTACTTGGAAAAGAATCATTCAGAGAAAGCCTAGTAGCTTGAGTAAGATCTCTATTGATATGGATCAACTACAGAAAAATCTTGAAGAAGCTCTTGAACAGATTGATATGCTTACTAAAGAAAGAGATACTCTAAAAGGGAAATATGATGATGCAAAGAACTTCATTGAGAAGCTAAAAGAAAATCTTGAAGAACTAAAATCAAAGAAGGAACATACAATTCAAATTGAAGACTGTGATGAAATTTCAAATTTGAAGAAAGGAAATGAGATTCTTAAGCATGAATTGAAGATTGTAGATCTAAAGTTAAGTTTTAAAGATAGAAACAACAAGAATGAAACAAATCTAAAAAATGAAGATCTAAAGTCTAAACTTTGTAAAGTGACATCTGAACTTGAGAAAACCAAATTACAGTATGCTGAACTTGAAAAGTACAATACAATTGTGAAAGGTGAACTGACTTAGTCTAAACAACATCTTGAGAAACTATATTCCACTAGTGAGAAGATTGATGAATGTATGTCTTATCAAAATCCATTCTATGATAAAACCGGTCTTGGATTTAACTCATTCAAGATAAGTGAAGAAAGCAAGGAACCAGATCTAAAAGTTTCTGAGAAAAAAGATGAAAATAAATTTGATGAAGCTATCAAATTTGAAGACATACCCAATCCACCTAAAGAAGATGATCAACCTAAAGGTACACAAAGAGAATTCAAAGGTAGACTTTTTGCATGTAATACTTTTGGACATATGAAGAAAGATTGCATAGGTAAACAATTCAAACCTCTCAATGGTTATTGTTATAATTGTCATAGTTTTGGACATAGAGCTATTGAATGTAAGAATCCTAGATCTAATGATAACAATAGTAGTAGAATGTTTAGAGATACTAACCATGCAGATAAGAGACCTACTGAAGATATGAACAAAAGAAATGGAGTTGTCTATTATAGATGCAACAATATTGGATACATAGCTAGGAATTGCAGATCACAAATCAATCAGACAGGATTGAGATATGGACACAATGGAATAGTTTGTTAGATATGTAACAAATTTGTTCATATAACAAGGTTTTGCAAAATGAACAACATGAGAAATCCCAACAACAGGAACTACACAAGAAGAAATGAGAATGCAAGAGACAGTCAAAAGGGATGCTATAGTAATTCATAAGAAATGAAATTTGTTAAAGGTACAGATCAAGGAGACACATTTAGCACACAAGGTAATTAGATAGGTGAAGTATCTAATAGTAAGTGTGAATCTCTTCCTAACCCATCTCAAAGCACTTAAATTCGTAAAGAATGCATTAGAATAGGAACTAGGATAATGTAGAAGTTAGAGTAGAATGAATTGAGTCTTGTGCAGTTAATGTAAGGTAGTATGTGATGTATTAATGCTATGGTTAAGAGCGCATGAGCTAATATGAATATATGCGAGTTCACGAGAAGTATGTAGTTTTGCAGGAAAATAGAAACAACTTTTGGAAAGAAGCAGAAAAAGAATTGAATGTGATGTCATAATTGAAAGGTTAAAATCTTGTGATCATTATTAGTTAATCATTCAAGTGACTACAAGTGATAAGGAGATCAATACAATGGTGATTGAAAGCAGTTTGCAAGATTTGGTGAAAGAATTTCACGCCGGATCTATGCAAACCCCTAAATCATGGAACTGGGGTATTTTACAAAGTAAATCCATCAGACAGTTAAAGCATTTGCAGAATTCATGGATATATCATTTATCCACAACATAAGAGATATGGTTAAACCTAGAATCAAAAGGGAACCAATAGAGCCCTTAGAAGAAGACCCTAGTCTAGCTTTATCAAGTTCTAGACAGAGTTTTACATTTAGAAGATGTAAAAGGTTATTTAAAATGTAAGTTTGAAACCATCAGTGATAGTAGTGTGATTAAGGAATATGAAAAGATATATAATTAGGATATGTCAATGAAAGTAGGGTTTGAACATTTAAAGGAAAATGAAATTGTGAAATACTCATTGCACTATGAATTCAAAGATGATGAATGCACAAAGATAATTTTAAGCAGAATTCACAATGGGAAATTTTGGTTAGATGATAGAGTAATAGACATCACAATAGACCTAACTCATGAAGTAAACAGTTTGTCAAAATTTGGAGTTATACCTTTTAATGAGAAGAATGTAAAGAAGACAATACTGGACAACACCAAATCATCTTATAATGGTAGAGGAATTTTAATCAGCAAGATAATTCAAGATGATGTTAGATATGTGTGTAAGATCTTAACATGTAAATTCTGTGCTAATTCTAGAGAAGATGACATGGCAACTGGTGTGATTCATGCATCTTATTTGATGTGTGTAGAAAAAGTACAAGTTGATATGTGTGAAATCTTAAGAATTCAGTTGTTTGAGAACCTTGAAAAGATAAAGAAAACTAGGAACTCACAATTCAGATTCTCATCTCTGATCACATACATGTTTTTTCATTTGTTGAGAAGATTTCCATATACTATTAGTGAAGATTGGAATGATAACAAGACCACTATGGACAGAATCAACAAGGTGTATCTGAGACACCCTATAGACAAGGTTAATGAAAGTGCAACCTTAGTAATCAAAACATTTCAGAATCAAATGAGAAAAAGATCAAGGATACCTTAGGCTATAGTAAAAAAGTACAAAGATGAAATATGTTTAATGGTTGACATTGACTTTACTTTTGTTGAAGCAGTTGAACCTAGAGTAGAATTCATAGATCCACTTGGATATGAAGTATTTGAAAATGAGATAGAAGAATATGTGAACAAATTGCTTAAAAGAAAACTGGATGCAAGCAGTTCTAGATTTGGAGCTTATGAGGAGAACTTTAACTCTGCAAAGTCTCTACAAGAAGAAAAGTTATCCAAGAAAAGAGTGGAAAACACTATCAAGAAAATTGTTAAGGATACAAGAATGTCAGAACAAGAATTTCTAGTAGCAAAGCAGACTGCAACAACAATAAGAGACATTGGACAAAAAGAAGTTTTGTTTGTTCCACCCCTATCATCAGTTGCTGCTCAAACTGAAGAAGCTCACGTTACAAAAAAGGTAATAAAAGTTGAAGAGGCATAGGAAAGAAGGAAATCAACTAGAATTTCCACCACTCCACCAGCAAAAAGAGTTAGGGAAATGGAAAGTGGGCCACAAAAGAGACAAAAAAACTATTTTTACCACTGTTCCAAGGTATGTATCTGAAGTAAAAGATGATGAAGAAATTGGAAGCAATAAGAGAAAATAGAAACCAAAGATAGAGAAAGTAAATACTTTAATTATTAATGATGGAGATTTTTCTAAGATGAACAACTATTATGAGTTATATAATTTTTCAAAGAAATTGAACTTAGAGAATGCAGTTGTTAGGCATATGATATTGGCTGATAAGAAATTTGATAGTATTCAAGGGAAGATTCCTGATGAGTTGTTTGAGAAATTAGTGAATAGAAAGAAGAGAGCAGCTGAAGGGGACAATAAGATTGGAGAAAATTTTGTGAGAAGGCTCTGTGATATTAAAGATGAAAATAATTTCAAGGAAATAATGAAAGATCTTAGTATTTACTTAAGAACAAAAAGAAGAACAATTTTGATAATGGGAGGAAGTTATGAAGAAATTAACAAGGAAACTGAACAGGTAGTTGTAAAGGTAATGACCACAGGTGTTAGTAAGCACACAAGTGAATTAGATCAAGCTTTGGAAGCTAAGAACCATAAAATTCCCTCTCCACCACCATCAATTAACATTGAAGATGAAACAATGAATGTAGAAGGAACACAAATTATACTGGATAGTGATGACAATCCCTTCAGCAACCTTGAAAACATTGTTGACAATTCGGCTATGGAAGAACATGACATGACAGTTGTAGAGGAAGAAAGGAAGAAAATAAGAGAAGAAGAGCAAGAACAAGCATAGATTTAGGTAAACACAAAGATAGCAGGATAGAAAGGAGCACAAGGACAAGCAGAAATTAGTCCCACTCCTAAGATAATAGCAAAGAAACCACAGTTAGAATCTATTTTTTCTAATCTTGGAAAAGAAGTTGATGATGATGATCAAATTGAGTTGATCTCATCCTTAAACAAAATCATTGGTAAAAACAAGAAAGTGAAAAGGCTTGAAGGATCATTGCTTAAAGTGATAGAGAAGTTGCAAAGTGTTGTAACCAGTCAGATATCAGAGGTAGATACACAAGTCAAAGCAAAAGAAGTTGTGAAAGCATTTGAAAATGAATTCACAAACTTATCAGACATAGCTACAATAAAGGCTCAGGCAGCCTATGAGGCCAAAATATTTCAAGATATATGTCAGAATATCAGAAATAATATTAACAATCTGGATGTATGTATTAAGGAACTTAGAAGAAATTTGGATATAGGAAAAGCCTTGTACATTCAGTGTACAAAAATAGAGAATCATGTATCAGATTTGACAGAGAAGATAAAAGAAAAAGAAATGGAAATTCAAACATAAATAAATCTTCTATCTAGCCCGAATGTGAAGATATTAGATCTTGAGAGGAAAATTAGTAAATTGTATGATGAAATAAGAATTCTTAGGGAAGAAAGAGAAAAGAAATTGAGAAGATTCGCTCTACTAAGAGAGCACATTTCACTTAAGATAAGAATCATTGAAGGCCAACTAGAAGAATGTCTTTCATCCAAGACATCTTATGAGAAATTTAACTATGCAAACCTTCATGCATGTGAAATAGCATCTTATGGTTTATGTGCACTACTTAGTATTTTAGATACCATCAAGAAGGCATGGGAGAAGGAGATAGAGAGCATAAAAGTAAACTTTATAGATTGTGTTGCAAGCCTACTGGCTTTGCAATTTTGAATCAAAGGTAAACATTTTTGTTACACAATTTTGACACCCTTTTTGTCATTATTGTCAAAGGGGGAGTGATAGCAGAAAATTGAGTATGATATATAGATATATGATATGAAATATATTCCTAGGGGGAGTATAGATATTCAGAAGATATTTTGGAGATATAAGTATATTGGAGAATATTTTTTGAATATCTATACTCCCCATAGGAATATATTTCATATCATATATCTATATATCATACTCAATTTTCTGCTATCACTCCCCCTTTGACAAAAATGACAAAAAGGGTGTCAAAGGGGGAGCGATAATAGAAAATTGAGTATGATATATAGATATATGATATGAAATATATTCATAGGGGGAGTATAGATATTCATAAGATATTTTGGAGATATAAGTATATTGGTGAATATTTTTTGAATGGCCACAATTTTGAAGTTTTATATGACTTAGCCAATTTTCTTATATGTTGCCACCAATGACAAAGGGGGAGATTGTTGAAAATTTGGCTGAGTAGGATATCAAGTTGTTTTCATTATGGAAACATATAATCAGTATGAAGATCACAATATGATAGCAAGAAATTATGACAGAGTGCAAGTAAAATTGTCTAAGTATAAGCAACATTTTCCAGTCTAACCAGAGATAGTTTTGGATAGCGATTTTGATAGAAGTAATTTCAGTGCATGTGCACTTGAAAATGGATAATTTTATGTATGTTGAAGACTCACCTCAAAGAACAAGTCTATACGACATGTACAAAATGAATTATTGTAGGATTATAGAGACATAGTTGAAGCCGACAGGATAGAGAAAGAAGATAGAATCAATACGATAGTTAAGGGATTATTTTTTTTATCAAAATAATAAATTAATCATATATGGGATGAAATCCTAGATGTTAACCCTTGGGAAGCACAAGTTAGTGTGTATTTTGTAAAGTTCTTTATGTTTTGTAAAGCCGACTATAAAAGTTATTATTCTTAATAACTTGTATAAATGTAAGACATATGTAATGCAAAGACATAGTGTGATATATACATGTGAAAGAAATTGATGCGAAGTTGTAAATTGTAAAAGTTAAGCAAGAAGACTTTGTATATGTAAGTGAAGAGATAGATCAGAATAGGAAAGCTATTCGGCAATAGTAAAAGGTTATATACTTTACCCTTTTTGTAATCAGAAGTCATTGTATATTACATGTTTGGGCAGTGAGCTCATCTTGTAATCATTCTATTTGTACTACCAACTCTTAGTAGGGTTGAGGCTTCTAACAAGGTCTTAAGTCCTTTAATCAGGATAGAGACACTATATGTATGTAATAGAATCCTAACATGGTCAACATCCTTTACCGGATACTTTTGATTAGTGGATCACTTGTGGGTATCATCCCCACTGGGGTTTTTCCTTGGCCAAGGTTTCCTCGAGAACAAAACATGGTGTTATGAGTTCATTTTCTTTATTCCTATGCATGCTATTTAGTTTACCCTATTTTGCAAGTATCAAGTTAATTTTCTATATCCATAATTGGGCAAAAGTAAAATTTTGTAGAATACTGATTCACCCCCCCTCTCTTAGTATTCCCTATTTCTAACACAAGTTAGTAGACTTTGGCATAGGGAGTATCAACTCAACTCCCTCACAACACTACTAGTTTCACCTAGGTCTTATGGCAAGCCTTCACAAGTAATGAGACCTTCCTCTTCAACTATGACTTTATTTGGCACATTTTTAGAGTCCTTAGTGCCTATTCAAGATGAGAAAGAAGAGGTAGCTATTAAAGATTGGATTTATAGAGAAGAGAAATGCATGCACAATGAGAACTTCTCTCCCTCTCCTAAGGCCTATGGAAGAGGGTATACTTTTGTCAAATAGATGGGGTGTCCTAGACATGGTCCTCTTAGTCAAATATTGGATGCTATAGCCAAGCCCCTTGATCATGATCTTTTTGGACACAAATCTAAGAAGAAGGTTGGCCTAGGATTTGTGAATCGCAACAAGAACACTGCCCCTATCCTTGATGATTCAGATAATGAAGATGAACCAGAATATATACCTAATTTGACAAATCAGCAAGATATGTGTGAAGATTGGATCCCTTCCACTAATCTCCTTTGGGGAGATTCAGACAGTCTAATCACTCATGAGATAGTTGCAACTTTAGAACAAGATGAATTAGATGTAGAAGATCCTATCAGAGAATGCCAATGAAAGAATCTTGTTCATTTAAAGGAAAGAGAAGGTATTACCCTTGATGATGTTAGAGCTTCCAAATCAAGATGTCCCAAACCTTCATGGTGTAAACATCCTAGTCGAAGTTCAGAAACAAGTTCATACAAGCATGAATGGGACTCCTTCTCAGAGCCTTCTATAGTTGACATGGATGTTGATGTTATCCACACTTATAGTTCTCAACCTAAGGTAGCTGACGAGTCACATGTAGGATTAGAGTCTTTGAATCCACATGTTGCCTTAGTAGATGATTCTTCACTTGTTAGGACAAATCCCAATTTGGGTAGCTTAGAAGGATACTTGATAGAATTGAACTCTTCGGTCACCAAAGATGACATCATTTGTATTCACAACCTTGAACTAGTCATTGAATTACCTCTTATTCATCCTAACCTCCTTGATTGGTCCCAATGCTATCAAGAACCTGAGCTCTTAATGTTTCAAAATGACTATGAGATAGCCTATTACTTGAATGCCATTGAACCTATAGTTTCTTCCACCAGTGAACTGGCTACCAGCATGATAGAGTCAGACATCAAGTACCTTAGTCACAAAATAAAAAGAATAAGCGTTCTGATGGTGAAAACCACTATGTGGCAATGTTAGAACCAAAAAGAGTAAAAAGAAATGATGTATCCAAGGGTGACAACCTATCTGAGGCACCTAAGGATGAGGTACTTGATTGTTTCCCAAGTTACTTTTAGGATAGATCTTTAGTGCTTATTGAACCAACACAAATAGTCAATTTGGGTACAGATGAGGCTCCACAGATAGTACACTTGGCTCAATCCTTGTCACCACAAGAAAAAGAATCTTACACTAAGTTCTTACAGAAAAAGAAGATCAATTTTGCATGGACTTATTTAGATATGCCAGGGTTGGACACTAATCTTATCATGCATCACTTGTCCATAGCTCCAGGTGTCAAACTAGTTAAACATAAATTGAGAAAGATGCATCCTCACATAGCTCTCCTAGTCGAAGTAGAATTAGAAAAACTCCTTGGTGCAAGATTCATAAGAGCTATTGACTATGATGAATGGATATAAAACATTGTACCATTTTCCAAACATGATAAATCCATTTGAATTTGCACAAATTTTAGAGATGTCAATGGAGCATGCCCAAAGGATGACTTTCTACTTCCCAATATAGACATGATAATGGATATGACTTCAGGTTATGATATTTATTCCTTGATGGATGGTTTTTCTAGATACAATCAGATAAAGATAGCTCCTAAGGATCAAGAAAAGAATGTGTTCACTTGTGCATGGGGTACCTATTGTTGGAATGTTATGCCTTTTAGATTAAGCAATGTGGGAGCCACCTATAAATGAGCTATGACAACCATCTTTCATGACATCATATATAAAAACATGGAAGATTATGTGGATGACACCTTGGCCAAGTCTAAGAAAAGAGACACACACTTAGATGATTTAGAAATCATTCTAGATCGTATGGAACAATTTCAACTAAGGTTAAATCCTGAAAAGTGTACATTTGGTGTCAGCTCTGGAAAACTACTAGGATTCATCATTTCAGAAAAAGGAATATAGGTAGACCTTAAAAAATTCCAAGCAATCATAGATATGCCACCTCCTAAAAACATTAGTCATATGAGGAGTCTTCAAGGATGTCTTCAATCCATAAGGAGATTCATTTCACAGTTGGCAGATAGATCTCAACCTTTCAACAAGAACTTACACAAAGGATTCAAATGCGTTTGGAATGAGGATTGTCAAAAGAGCATGGATCAAATCAAGAAGTACTTGGCAAATCCTTTTGTTTTAATGCCTACTATCCTAGGGAAACTAATTATTCTATACATTTCAGTGACAAAATCTTCCTTGGGGGCATTACTAGCTCAACTTGATGAACATGGGAAAGAAAGAGCAATATACCACATTAGTCATACTCTTGTTTCATATCAGGTTAACTACACCAGCATTGAGAAATCTTGCCTAGCAGTTGTGTTTGCTTCCCAAAAGTTGCGACATTACATGCTTGCACACACTATACACCTCATAGAAAAAATAGATCCACTCAAGTATTTACTAGGTAAGGTTTCCCTCATAGGTAGACTTGCTAAATGGATGATGATCCTTTCAGAGTTTGACATAGAGTACATTGAGCGTAAAGTAATCAAAGGACAAGAAATAGAAGATCAATTGGCTGATTTCCCAATACAAGATAATGCACCTATTTAAGTTGACTTCCTAGATGAACACCTCATGTATATGACTGAAAGAACATGGAAGATGTTCTTTGATGGATCCGTTATGCAAAATGGTTTAGGAGCTAGTGTGTTGTTTGTTTCTCCTCATGGGTACACGATTCCTAAGTCTTACAAGTTATTGTACCCATGTACAAACAACATTACTAAGTATGAAGCTTTAACAAATGGACTTAAGATGGCCATAGAATGGAGAATCATAGAGTTACACATCTATGGGGATTCATAGCTAATAATCAACCAAGTCAATGAGGAATATCAAAGAAAAAATGAGAAATTGGTACCTTACAAACAAATGGTTGATTCCTTGAAATGATACTTCACATTTGTCACATTTCAGTAGATCCCTAGAGCAAAAAACAAAGTAGCTGATGCTATGGCTACACTTGCTTCACTCCTTTAGTTAGAGAAACATGAATCTAGATTTTAATTCTTGGTGGAAGAGCTACATCACCCTATCTATGACTCCCAAGAAATTCATGTCATTTGTACCCTTGTTAGTCGTGAGTCATTCTGTTATGGTGCCATTTACTCATATCTTCATGATGACATTATACCTAAAACCTTTAACTGATCTGAATGCATAAACCTTACTTGAAATGCCTCTCACCATTCCCTTATCTCTGGTGATTTGTATAGGAGGGGTCTAGATGGAACACTTCTTAGATGTTTATAAAAGGAAGAATATAACCAAGTGTTAGTTGACATCCAAGAGGCCATCTACAGGGGACATTCCAATGATCTTGCCATGGCCCAAAGGTTGCTTAAAGAGGGGTACTATTGGCCTAGGATGTAGTATCTTTTGCAAAGTCATGTGAAAAGTGTCAAAAACATGGTAACTTGATACATGTTCTAGGAAAGGAGCTCATTCCTTATATATCTCATTGGCCATTTCAGCGTTGGGCCTTTAATCTTATTGGGTAGATTCATCCCAACTCATCAGGTGGACACAAGTTTATTATCACTACTACTAATTATTTCATTAAATGGGTAGAATTTGTCCCACTTTCTGTTGCCTCAGGCAAGATAGTCTCTCTATTCAATGTGAACCATATCATCTGTCGATATGGAGTGCCTTCCAAGATTATCACTGACAACACAGGCCAATTCAAAAATAAGGACCTTAAACAACTCTACAAGAAATTCAAGATTAAGCAACATTGGTCCTCCATTTGCTTCCCACAAGGAAATGGTCAAGCAAAGGCATCAAACAAAACCATTCTTAAAATTTTGGATAGAACAGTTTGTAAGAGTGGTAGAGATTGGCATTTACAGATATATCTAGCTTTGTGGGCCTATAGAATGAGTATTCATACTCCTACTGGGGCTACTCCTTTTGCCCTTACATATGGCACTGAAGCAGTGTTACCTTTGGAGGTTGACATTCCTTCACTTAGAGTTTCCCTCAAAGGTCTAGTTATAGATGAAGACTACTGCACCGTGAGATCTCAAGAGTTAGAACTTCTAAATGAGAAATGCCAATCATCATTTGACCATATGAGGGTTTCTCAAAAGCACATGTCCAAAGCCTTCAACAAAAAGTTTTTCCCTAGAGAATTCTAAGTGGGAGATCTTGTCCTACGTGAAAATCCTAAGAATCAACAACATAGAGATCAAAAGAGAAAATTTGAACCTAATTGGCTTGGACCTTATAGCATTACAACACCTTTTGGGTCAGGTGCTTATTTACTATCCATAGTAGTGGGAGAGAAGCTCCCTGATCCTATCAATGTCTTTCACCTAAAGAAGTTCTATCCATGATGCCCGTTCTATCTGGGGGCATCCTTTGTATGCACTTATTGACCCTGAAAAAATCCAAAAAAATGATACATTGCCCAAAATTCTAAAAATGATATAATGCCCTGAAAAAATGACCATCTTAGTGAAAACCTAGCAATAGGCACTTTAATGTATCTCCAAAAAAATTATATATTCCAAAAATACCAAAAAAAAATTTTAAAAATCAAAAATTAAAAAAAAAAAGAAAAAGTACCTTGGTGAAAACTTGGAAACAGATGCCTTGGTAGAAAAAATACAAAAAAATTTATAAAAAGTCCTAAAAAAAAAATATTACAATAAAATCTAAGTGGTGAAAACCTAGAAACAGGTGCTACTTGAGACCTTTACACCCCTGTTTCTTAGCACGTGCCCTCAACACTTAGCCTTTCTCCATCATGCCTTGTCCTTGTTGCCTTGGTTTGGAATTGGTCTTTGTCTTTTTCTAGGGGGCATAACTATGTTAGTTTTGGTCTCTTGGATGCGTTAGTCTTTAGGACACCTCACAAATGGTATTTTTCAACACCACCCCAACTGTGTTTTTCAACACAATGCTTGTCATTGAGTGTTTTTCAACACTTATCGGTTTGGTCTTACCTAGATTTTTCATGTGATCTTACCTGCTTGCAAGTATTCAATCCTTATCCTAGAAACTCAGTATCAGTTAACACAATTAAATTTTTAAAACACAACACTTAATGCTTGAGCTATGTCATGATCTTTTCTTTGTGTGCTGACTATTATTGATTTTTGTTGAGTGTCCTTGTCTAATAAGTCTCTCTGGTCTGCATAACTAGAGGACTTGGGACATGGGGCATGTTTTTATTTTCCTTTCTGCTTGTGGGTACGGTCTTGAAATTCTTGAGTGTCTCTTTTCATCCCCTTGAATCACTTAGGAGATTTGAGACATCATCCTTGACTATTTTTGCACAACCATTCTTATGGTCATCTCGACATCTATGCCTTGATGCGAGTATGGTTTTGCTACATTAAATTGGGTAAGCTAACATTGAATTCATCTTGACCTTTATGTCTTTGATGCTTATGTTAGAATCTTTCCACATTCCAACCTGATATAAATCACATTCATATCCTCATAGTTGCGCTTGTGACTAGTGATGATTGTGTGATTTTTTGATGTCCGTTAATAATGGCCCAATGATGAAAATAAGTTCCTCAACATTCTCTAATGAATGATGAACACAAAATCCTATGTTACAGTTTCTCTATTGCAAGTACACCTTTGCATTTTCATGTAGCTTGCATTGTTAGACTTCATGTGAATTTATATTTTTAGGTTGCATTAGGAGTTTGAGAGGGTTTTCCTTCATCTTTCTTTTGGACTTTTAATCAACTATGGTCACATTTTGATCTTCATTTCCTTATCTTCTTTCGTGATCTCAATCAAAATTTTCTATCTTAAACAGTTGATTGATTTTGAGGCATTCTCTTTCTTGAGGCACATTATTTTTCTTCTCTCCATTTCTTTCCACCTCTTCCAAACTTCTATCTTCCATTTTCTTTCACCCCACTTCTTTTCTTCTAATTCAACCTTGCGGCATAATCTTTCATGCTTGATGATCTACCTTGGTTCTGTGATCCTTATATCTTTAATCTTACATCAAGAACCTTATCTTTAGTTAGATTTGATCAAATTTATCAATTTTCTATTTCTCCTCTATCTCATTTCAATTTTGATCATGAGGGGTTAGTACCTATCAAACTTCAATCCTAGATTCAACTTTATCAAACCTATCAATTGCTTCACTTGGGGCAACCTTGCTTGAGATCCTTATATGGGACATGACAATTACCTATTTACAGGGGTGTTGGCCTTGTCTTTTTCAATCAGCTTATCTTTGTCCTTATGTGTTCCTATCCGTCGATCACATGTCTGGGTTGTTTTGTGATCCCAAATCAATTTCACACTTCAACTCCATTCTTTGACTACATGTGTTCCCATAAAGATCACACATTGGTCAAAGAGGGGCAAATCTATGCACCCTAAAATGGTCGCCTAGACTTTGGGCCCCCATTCATTATTTTATCAATTTTGTGAATCAATGCCTTCCAATATTTTCAATTCAAATCAATTCCCTTGATCAAATCGTAATTATTTTAATTATTTCAATATTTCCTAAGGTTGATCATCTTATCCTAAGCCTTATTTAATTAAAAGAAAAATAATATTATTTTAATAAAATCCCCACTAAATATCCCTCTTTGCATTGAAAAAGGAAATAAAATAAATAAATAAATAAATAAAAAGTTCCCTTTTTCTCCACACATTGAAGGCACACTTTCCAAGATGGTGGAATCCCCTTTTACCTCTTAATCTCTTCCACACATCTTTTTGCCTCTTGAGAATCTTGTGCACCAAAGTCAAAATGAGAATTTTTCTCCACCCTTGGATTTTTCCTCTTAATCTCTACCATTCATTTCTCTTTAAAAGGACCCCTCTCCTCATTTTGAAGGATAAAATATTTTAGGTATTGTTATGCTGCAGGTTTGGAGAGCGATTTTCGAAGAGAGTTTGAGCATTTGAACTTGAACATTGCAACTTCTCTTTTCTTGTCTTCTTCTCTCATGCTTCCATGGAAATCCATTTAGATTACTCTTGCATTTGCATGTTAGATTAGATTCATATTTCCTTTCATATAATAATCTTGCATAAGCATTTCCTTTCATAGATTAGTTTGCTTTCATGCATTGTTATAATATAGAATAGCTTCCACTTTTATTTGCATGCACATTTGATGATCATGGAGGTTAGCACTCTTTCTTTTCCTCTTTGAATCTTTTGTTTTATGGTGTACTTGCATGGGCACAAACTAGGTCTAAACTTATGGCTTCCATTACAAACCCTTGCACTCCATGAATAGAGAGCTATGAGTCACCATTTGAGACTTCATTCTTGAGCAATCTTGGATATAATGACTCATATAAGTGTGTCAACATTTTAGCACACAAATATCATGTGTATTGAAATTCAAAAAAATCACATTAATCTAAAGGAAAGCTAAAGATGAGTAAAAGAGAGTGTAGACAATAAGCTAGACTTGAGTTTAAGAGAAGACCTATTGAATACTATGTATGTAGTAAAGAATGTCAAAATTTCTAACTCTCATAGTAGGTGCCAACATTCTAAATATGTGATGGACATTTGTGAGTTCCATGTTTCCAAATTTTGGTAATAAGTTCTCAAATGAGGGCAAAATAATTTTGTGATAAAATATTTCATGACACTTTAGGACATCTTTGTTGGCTTGCCTTCAACACCCAAGTTTTAAACTTTTGACAATCAACCCCATGGAAGGAATTCCTAAATTGTTTTGGTATCTTGTTAGTTTTAGTTGCTAATGACATTTTCGTGAAGGGACAGTGTCTGAAGGTTGTGTTGAAATTAAACTTTGAACCACAAAGTTTAAAGTTCAAAGGTTAAAAATGCAAGTTCACAACCCAAAGATCAGAAGTGTAGATCCCGATTCAAAGTTCAAATTTCAAAGTGCTCATAGTTTATATTCAAAGTAGCATTCAAAGTTTACTATTTCATAGGTGCAGTCGAGCAATACAAGAATAGTAAGTGCAAAAAATTATGTGTGTAGAAAAAAACCTTCATGGGGTAAATGTACAGAATTTTCCAATGGTCTATTTACTTAGCAAGCCATTGGGAAAAATGCAAAAAAAATGGATGTGTGCTTAGGAAGATTTCAGGAAATCATTCATAATAACTCTTTTTGGTATTGTTACAAAAGATGTGAAAGTGACTACAAACTTTGTTTTTTCAAGTTGGGTTTCATGACAGTCATATAAACCTGCACTCTATAAGATAATATATTTTGACTCAGTAATTATCTTTCCAATCTCTCTGGTCAGAATTAATAAAACTAGTATTGGAAACACATCCAAAAATAAGGTCGATCCAACGGTGGAGTAAAACGATATGCCCCCCAAAACAAGACCAAATTCTACTGGCATAAGTATTTTTCAGTCCGCCCAACAAAAGGAATATTCTTATTGTGATTTAACATATTTAAATGTCACTTGTTCAAACATCATTTAATATGTGAAGATATACCCATATAAACTTGAAATTTAATAAGTATATCATCTTCTAAGTGTAATACCCCAAAAATGGGCTATAAGTTCATTAACCTCCTATATCGACATATCAAATGAAATCGACATCAAAGTCCTAACCTAAGGCACATCGAAACATCATCGAATCCTAATTGATTATCCTAAATTCTGCATCAGGGAATATTCCTAGTAATATTCCTAAAATTATCCTAATTATATTTGATTTAATAATTATTTAGCAAAAAAATCCTATTTAACCTAAAGTTTGATTAATTGAATATTTTGAATAATTAATTAATTAGATTTAATACTACCACTTAATTATTTAATTGAATTTAATTATATTTATTCCTAATTAATTAAAGCAAGTTGTCATATTTAATGATATTATTTTGGAATAAAAGTTTGATTTAATAATTGATTAACCCATAAATCAATTGTTTTATTTTTAAAATCAGTTAAGTTGAGGATAAATCACTTTATTTATTTATTTAATTCATAATTAATTATGCACATCCAAAAAAATAATTAAAGTATAAATCAGAAAATCAATTCAAGTTGTTTTAAAAATAAACTCAACTTTCTTTTGAGTTAAAAGCTGATCTCAACTTCTGATTTAAATCAAAAAGCTATTTTTGCATGATTTTTTGTGAGTTAACTATCTTTAATTCCTTGTTGACTCAAAAATCAACTGAGTGATTTATGGCTTTTTCCATGCATCCCCAAAGCCCTAGATTTCTATAAAATCAAGGCTTTAGCTCTTCACAAATCATCTCACAAGTTTACATACTTACTCTGCCAAAATCAATCCAAGAATTTGCACAATCACGCTGGTGAATTGACATCTGAAGAATTGAAGCTTCTTTGCAAATCAACAACTTTTGTGAGATCATTCTTATTAGCATATCATTGTAGCTTATTTTTCATATCATTTTTTCATCTAGAATAGATTCATATCAGTTTATTTCATCTTATTGCATAGAAAATCCAAAAAAAATTGATTAATTTGCATTCATTTCATATCTAGATTATGCATTCAAATCCTTCATTTAGGTGTCATCAAGGTCACTGATCTTGATCTAATCTGAGAATACATACTCGCACCTACTAGAAGGCAGTAAATTGCTTGGTTAGTTTAGTTTCAATTACTTGCACGATTTTGATTTCTTCTAACCTCTAATGTTTTACTAAAGTGTTGTGTCTACAGCTAGGTACAAAATTCACACACACATTTTTGGCCCACACCGTGGGGCCCTGAAATGGGTTTCCATTCAATTTCTATCAATTTCTATCATCTTCTTGTCATTTTCTATTCCAAGCTATGATTTTTAATTTATGTCCGTACAATTTTCATATGAGTTTTGTCAAAAACTCGTATCAGAGGATACCCACTGTTGTATGATTGTTTATTTGATCAAGGATCATACCACCAGAATCAAAGTGTCATTTGGAAGCTCTTTTGTCATATTATCTAATACCCAGTGTCGTACGAGTGTCTGGACTATCGTCTGGGAGGAAACTCACTATCGTACGAGTTTTAGTGCCAAGTTTCAATTGTCATTTCAGTTTTTTAGGCAGTTTTCTAGATTTGTTTCCCTGATTTGGACTGATAGCTAACATTAACAATTGAAATTTGATATTTCTTATTGATTTCTGCCAATTTTGATTGGGAAAAAGTGTGAGAATTGCTACAAATAGTTAAGAATCTACTAAGCACATTGCGAGGAATTTAGGTAATCTTCTCAGCTGATAACATTTTGATTTGGATTAAAAAGAATTCTTGTGTGTCAAGCTTGTGTGACCTTTATTGCTTTCATATCACAGATTTCATTTGGGCTATAAAAATGAACATAGATTTTCTTTTCAGCATGTTTGTTACACATAGTAAATAGGCCCTATGAACACTATTCATGGTTCTTCAGAGAGTGGGTTTCTAGAAACTCTTCTCAACGAGGGAACCCTTGTAGGTAGGGAGGTTACTAAGAGTGTCCACGTTCTACTAGATTTGTGTGTCTTCAGCTTCTGATTGATACATTCTCTCTCTAGAGAGGTTGATAGATCATAAGTGGTTGACATCATAGATCTTTGTGAGATAATCTTGGTCTTAGCATGTCGGATTAATTTGTCTGCTTTGTTTGGGTTAAAAGTGAAAAGGCTAGAGGATTATGCTCTACTCCCTTTTTGGGTAGTACCAGAAACTTAGATCCTTGAATCTGGAAGTAGTCTCCATGTGGTATATCTTGAGTCACCTTTAGAGAGGGTTAACCATAGTGGACATTCCCTTAATTGGGTCAACCACGTTGATAGAACCTCAAGCGATAATAGCCATTTTTGTCATGGTAGCAGTAGCCGCTATATAAATATCCTTGTGGAGGAAATCTTCATAGGTATGGTCTCTTGTTGGGCTATCAGATCTCCCTAGCAGCTCCTGATTGATTAATTTCTCAAACTATGTCAAAACCCCAGTGCACCTAGATTGGAGTTTTCCCTCTTGAGATCATAAATCTTGTAGAGTCAAACCATTACTAAAAACCCTAGTGAGGTCAAATTTTCATTTTCTAGGAATATGTGCGTTATTGCAAAACTTTTTGGGACATACACTGTTAGTACTCCTAGGGATTAGCACAATTTAGTCACTTGATTGTTCATGCACAAGGTTGTTTTGTCCCCAGTTCATTTTTTTTAGATGTTCTTGAAATCACTTGCTTGCTATTTTGCATGCCTGTTTATCTATCTAGTTACTAAGAATGAATCAATCCGCTACAACCTTCCAATCTGGACAGACAATTTTGTGAACAATTTGAAATTGAAAATTTGAAAAATTGCAAAATCTGATGTCAAACACCTTTCTGGAGTCAAAATTCATCTTGTAAAGTTAGAAAGTTGTATGACTTTTGGCTATTGTAGTTTCAGAACCCCCAGATTGTTGTATGGTATATGGTATACTATCGCACAAGTTTTGTTGCCAGTCAATTCAAAAAAGTCAAAAACTATGCTATCAACTATCGTGCAAGTTTCTCAATAGTTGTATGAGTTTGTCAATTGTCATTTCATGCTATACCCACTGTCTTACGAGCCTATGGAAAGTCATTTGAGAAATTTTGAAAAATTGCCAGAAAGTTGTTAGAACTATCAAAAGACCCATCTTTTCTAGCCTATTTCCAGAATCTATCAAGAAAATCACTATGTTAGGAATAGAGTAGCAACTACTAAGAATCCAATCATTTTCCTAAAGTGGCCTTTTGAATCTAATTTAGCCTTCTATTTAATCGATTTGAGTCTTTATCATCTTGTGTCAAAACCTTGTCATAACTATCAATCTTAAATCCATCTTCAAAATGGCTAAGAGTTGTGAACTTGTGTCTGCTATCTTTTGGGCATCTACCCATACATCCAGGGCACAGTCTCCTTCATTTATGTTTAATCTAAGCTTCAATCAATCAAACCTTGACAAGGTTGCGTCATTCAATCTTCTTGAATCAGATCTTTCTTCAGTTGTCTTCATCATATTCTTTTGTTTCACCCAAGGTTAATGGTGGAAACTAGATCTTCCTCTCACAAGAAATCTAGAGAAGTATCCCATCCCATACCTCTAAATACTCTCCAAGCTCCAACTCTTGAGCAACTCTACAATTCTGGTCTTTACGAAGTCCATGGTCTTGGCAATTTTTTATTGAAAACTGGTTACATTCCTCCTTCATCAACTCATGGAGATAATCAACAAACTCCTCCTCCATCTATCCTAGAGAGAACTCCTACCATGTCTCAAGCAGGGACAAACTTTGGCTCTTAAAGAGCTCAATCTCAACATGGTGCAGATCAAGAACCTACACCTTCTGAAATTGCTCAATATCAAAATGATGATAACTTCAAAAGAATGATGAAGCATTTCTTGAAAGAAGATAGAGAAGCATACTTTTTACAATTAGCTCATCAAGGAGCTAAACTTTCTCCCAACTTTAATGTTGAAGATATCATTACGCATGAGGAAGAAACTCCTATTTCAACTATGATGAAACAAATGCACACTATGCAAGTCAAGCTTAATAAACTTGAAAAAGAAAAGGAACCCAAGGAGTTCTCCATGGAGGCCCTATGTCCTTTTCCATTTGACAAAGACTTGTACATGCCACCATTCCCTAAAAGGGTGGAAATGCTTAAATATGATAAGTATAATGGACACTTTGATCCTCAAGATCATGTCAGAGAATTCTATACACAATCTATGGAGTTCATGCATGAACCAACTTATCTGATGCATCTATTTCCTTGATCTCTGGGGGGAGCAGCCATTCATTGGTTCTCTAGATTTCCTTCTACTATCAAAACTTTTGAGGAGTTGATCAAATTGTTCTATCAGAAATACTCCTACAATATTCAACATCTAGTCACCGTGATTGATATCTACAATCTCAAGCAATATCCAGGAGAACCATTCCTGACATTTCTCAAGCGATGGAGGAAGAAATTCTCTCTATATGCTAGGCCTATTCCAGAAACTGAGAAACTGGAAATCTTCATCAATAATTTTGTTCCAGAGACCAACTACCCTTTACAAATGCAAGATCATATATCTTTTGATAAGATGGTAGACAATGCGATCAAAATTGAAAAAGTACTAGTGAAAAAAGGAGACATCACACTTCAAAAGGACAAGTACGAATCAGGGTCCAGTTCTAAAGACAAGAACAAAAAATAGAACAAGAATAAAGGCATTGTCACAGATGGTGTTGTTAATACTATCCATGCCCCATCAAAGGCACCAGCTTTCAATCTAACTATTGGTAGCCAAGCCATCAAAGCTTTAGAGAAAAAGGTGCCCGAACCATCTCAAAAGAAGCCAGAATACAAATCTTGGTCCGCTGATAATAAATGAAAGTTCACTCCTCTTGGAGAATCTTTAGAATCAAATATGAGAACTCTACTAGCTAATAACATCATCTCTTTTCCTAAGATCTAATAATCTAATCCTGATCCTAAACCAAAATGGTGGAGAGAGAATGAATTCTATGATTTCCATCAGGGTAAAAGTCACAAAACTAATAACTGCTTATGCTTGAAACATACTATTCAAGATCTAATTGATAAGGGAGACATCACGATTGACAATCATAAAAGAAATAATGATCATACAACATTCACAAAACCATTTTCAAAGCATGGTCAAGAAGTTTCATCTTCTCAGCCTAATATGGGGGCAAAGGTCAATTATGCTTACCCTAGAAATAATGTTGTTATCAATATGGTTGAACCTTGTCTCTTTGAGCATTGCAATGTCATCACAATTGTGCAAAGAGATAGAGATCATACTTTAGCTAATGCAGTTACTTGATCACAAGCTTAGGCACATCTAAACGGACAAATCCTGGATTCATCAAATGTCCCTAAGATGCCCTTCAATCTTTCTTCCACTTCCAAACAGAAGGTTGCTTCTAAATCTTCCAATCCTAAAGATACAAGACCAACATCTTATAGCATTGTTCAACAACTCCAACACACTAATGCGAAAATATCCATGTTTGAGTTGCTTTAGATATCTCTAGCTCATAGAGCTATTCTAGACAAAGCTTTGCCCAGATCCAATGTTCCCGATGACCTTGATTTAGATAGGTTCCAGACTATGGTTGGAAATCTTACATCTCCATAGTATATATCCTTTTCAAAGGAAGATGACAACTCCTTGAGTCACCCACATAACCAGCCCTTGCACATAGAAGTCTTGATCCAGAACTATAGATTCAAGTGTGTGTTGATAGATGGGGGCACTGGCCTAAACATTTGTTCTTGCATCTTGGTTACACAATTGGGATTTTCAGAATTGGATATTGATCCTAGAAAGAAAATAACTATAAAAGCCTATGATGAACAAGAAAGATCTTCTAAAGGAACCATTGTCTTACTTATCAGAGCAGGTCCAGTTATCAGAGATACTATATGTCAAGTTCTTGATCTACCTTTGGCTTATAACATTGTTCTAGGGAGACCATGGATACATGAAATGAAGGCTATTCCTTCTACATTCCACCAATGCTTGAAATTTCCTTATGAAGGAGTAGAGGTCACTATTCTAGCAGACATAGCCACCACTTGCAATACATTGAAGGAGAGTACAGATAAACTTGTGCCTAATAACAAAGAATCTTCCATTGAGCCAACAAAAGAAGCATCCACATCTAAAATGGAAGACCTTGCAAAAGAGGTCAATATCAAAGAAAATGGTATGGGAGAATATACTATCGAACCAGTCTTATCTTTGAAATCTCTACCTATCTCACCTAAGTCTTATGGACAATCTTTAAAATAGTCCAAACTAGACTCTAAAGAACCTCTTGAGGCATATAAAAAGAATTTTGTAGTAGAGAAAGTATCTAAGAAAGAATTTGAAGAAGATGAAGCTATGCTTACATGGCTATACAAAGATGAACCTGAATCTCAAGCTATTCCAACTAGTGATTCTACAGTATCCAAAATCCCTTCTAAGGCATATGGTCCAGGAGATAAATTGATAGCTAAGATGGGATGTTTAGGTAAAATACCTCTAGGAGTCAGAGGAGAAGGTCTTATAACACCTATTTTACATACTGGTAGGGAAAAAAAAGATACTGTTGGCTTAGCCTTTAAAAAGAAACCCTTCCACCTCAAAGGTAATTGTTCTCATGTCATAGAGCAGATCACACTAGGAGAACCCCTTCTTAAGAAGGAAGAAACTGAATCATCAGATAGTGATTTAGATAGCTTTGAACTCATTCCTTATGAGTGTTTGCCTAAAGAAATCAAAGATCTCCTAGAAGCTGAAGATGATCCAATAAAAAGAATCAATGTAGTAGAAACACAAGAATCTACTATAGAGCAAGAGATAGTTGCAACACAAGAACCAGCTAATCTCAAAGATAATCAAATAGATAAAGAGGAAGGTGGTAGTTATTCTAAGACATATTCCCATGAGTATGAATTCAAATCAGAATCTGAGGGTAACCCTTCTTGGGATATTCATCCTGACTTTACACATGTTCTTAGATTTCCTAGAGGCATAGATGAAGAATCTAATGACTATGAATGGGGAGCCATTCCAAAAGAATATGAGCTTATCACAGAGAAACATGTTGATTTTATTCACCAATATGCACCTAAACCAAATGTAAGTCTAGAGTGAAGTAGTGAATTTAACGAGTCTAGTCCACCTATGGCTGAATTGGATTCCCACAATGACATTGAGCCTATTCACAAATTGAATGTCTTAAGTTGTAATATCACCTTTGAACTCAAGTGTCGGGTTAGAACCAATGATGACAAATCCATATCCGTAAACACTATCTCCCAATCTTTCACCACTTTGACTATCCAACATCCTAAACTTCTTGATCAAACCTCCACAAATCCGAGCCATGGTATTTATACCTTCCCAAATGACTATGCCCTTTCTTGTTACCTCAATGCAGTTGAGCCTATGAGGAATTCTATCAATGAACTGATCGTTAGCATGATGGAGTCAGACATCAAGTATCTTAATCAGAAAAATAAGAATAAGAATAAAAAGAAAAGTTCTGAGGGTGAAAACCACTTTGTGGCAGTCTCATAACCTACAAAAGTAAAAATAAATGATGTATCTGAAGGTGAAAACCTCTCTGAGGCACCTAAGGATGAGATATTTGATGTTCTTCCAAGTCATTTATAGGATAGATCTCCAGTTCTAATTGATCCCACTCAATCTATCAATTTGGGAATAGTAGAAGAACCATAGTTGATCCATGTAGCACAATCTTTATTAGAAGAAGAGAAGCAAAACTTTACAATATTCCTAACAGAGAAGAAGATCAACTTTGCATGGAAATATTTAGATATGCCAGGGTTGGATCCTAATCTTATAATGCACCATTTATCTATCGCTCCAAATGTCAAACCTGTCAAGCAAAAATTGAGAAAGATGCATCCTCATGTTGCACTCTTGGTAAAAGTTGAATTAGAGAAGCTCCTGAAAGCTGGATTCATCTAAGTTATTGACTATGTAGAGTGGATCTCTAATATTGTACCTATGTCAAAACCAAATAATTCAATCAGAGTGTGCACAGACTTTAGAGATGTAAACAGAGCATGCCCTAAGGATGATTTTCCATTACCAAACATTGATATGATAGTGGACATGACTGTGGGCTTTGAGATTTATTATTTAATGGATGGTTTTTTTGGATATAATCAAATAAAAATTGCTCCAGAGGATCAAGAGAAAATTGCTTTCACATGTGCATGAGGCACCTTCTATTGGAATGTCATGCCATTTGGACTTAAAAATGCTGGTGCTACATATCAAAGAGCCATGACAACTATTTTTCATGACATGATGCATAAGACCATGGAGGATTATGTTGATGATACTTTAGCAAAATCTATGATTAGAGCTGAACATCTAAATGACTTGAGCAAGATACTAGACAGAATGGAAAAATTTAGTCTTAGACTAAATCCTAGGAAGTGTGCTTTTGGTGTAACTTCTAGAAAACTCTTAGGATACATAGTCTCAAAGAAGGGCATTGAAGTTGATCTAGCTAAAGTAAAGGCTATCATAGAAATACAACCTCCAAAGAATATTAGTCAAATGAGGACATTGCAAGGAAGAGTTCAATCTATTAGAAGATTCAAATGTCTCCACTACAGATACATCACTAGGGGCATTTCTTGCACAACATGATGAGAACAAAAAGGAAAGAGCTATATACTATATCAGTAGAACATTGGTTGCATATGAGAAGAGCTATTCAATGATTGAGAAATTTTGTCTAGCTGTGATCTTTGCATCATAGAAACTGAGACATTACATGTTAGCTCATACCACACATTTGGTAGCTAAAATTGATCCACTCAAGTACCTACTAAGAAAAGCTTCCCTCACAGGTAGATTAGCCAAATGGGTCATGCTCTTAAGTGAATTTGACATTGAATATGTGGAAAGAAAATCTATAAAAGGATAGGTAATTGCTGATCAATTAGAAGATGCACCTATGATTGATGATACACCAATTCAAATCAAATTTCTAGATTCCTCTATCATGACTCTTTCTTCTAGAGAATGGCAGTTATTCTTTGATGGCTCCATTACACAGAATGGATCAAGAGTAGGCATATTTTTCATAACTCCTCAAGGATACTCAATCCCAAAATCATTCAGATTAAAGTTCCCTTGCACAAACAATGTTGCAGAATATGAAGCCCTTTTGAATGGTATGAAAATAGCAATTGAATGGAGAGTAATAGAATTACACATTCATGGAGACTCACAAATTGTTATCCATCAATTCAATGATGTGTACCAAACTAAAGATGAAAATCTCATCCCATACAAGAGAATGGTAGATGATCTAAAGAAGTATTTCATATCTATCACATTTGAGAAAATACCTAGAATGGAGAATAAGGTTGCCGATGCAATGGCACCACTATCTACTTTATTATAGTAGCCTAAAAATGAGCTATGTTATGAGTTCCTAGTGGAAGCACTATCTTATATTGCATATGATTCCCCTGACACCCGCATGATTTGCACTGTTGTTGGTCATAATTCATCTAGATACAAAAACCTATTTTCCTATTTCCAAGACCAAATAATACCCGATACCTTCAATCACCATGAGAGGAGATACCTTATCTTTAATGCCTCCCAATGTGTCATCATTGTTCATGATCTTTACAAATGAGGTCTAGATGGTACTGATGCAGGAGCATCTTGGGTCTTTGGCAATCTTGCATCAACCAAAAACATTTTCTGATTTCTATACCTGTTTGCTGTAGTTTTCTTTATAATATTTGAATTTGATAGTTTCATGGTGTTTGAAGATTATATAATTTTTGGGACCTATTTGGGAACCTTCTCCTATGAGCACATCAAATTTGGATGGACTGTTTCAAAGTTACATCTATTTTCCTTGCCGTCAGAATAGTGTTTTCGTGTAGTTTTGGTGCTGATTGTTCATGTTGGTTCTCTTGATCCATAAGGAATATTATTTTTCACTCTTAAGGGATTTAAGGGGACCTAAATTAATATCATTCCCCAATATTTCAGCTTCCAATTCATTGTGAGTCAAAAGTTATGCCTATTTTGCCTCAGGACCTATTTTCTGCCAGCTTTCACGTCTGAGCTGTTACTGCAGTTTTGGTGCTGATTGTTCATGTTGGTGACCTTGATCTATAAGGAATTTTATTTTTCAAACTTAAGGACTTAAATTGGACCTAAATTACTATCATTTTCCAAGAGCGCAAACTCCAATTCATTATGAGTAAAAAGTTATTCCTATTTTGTCTCAGGACCTATTTCCTGCCAATTTTTGGGTGAAACATGTGGTGTTTCTTCTTGCGATGTTCCATGTGCTCATATGGGACCTTGCACACTTAAAGGAATGTTCTTGGGTCAAGTTGGGACCTAAATCCAAAGGTGAATCAATTTATATTAATTCTAGTATTAGTTTTGGTTTAAATCTTGAGACTGGACCTATATTGTAATTAAATGCCTGACTGGCCGACCTGTGGCTTAGCTGGCTATATAAGGGGTCTAGATTGATGTATTAGAGCATCATGGGTGAGATATAGGAAGGATGATTAAGATACATCATTGGAGAAAAAGATAGGATGCAAGCTGTAATTCTGAATTCATAATTCTCATTGTATAAGGCCGAAACCCGGAAGACCTCACAGCCGGGCATGTTGAAAGAAATAATATAATTCTCTATTGTCACTGCCAGTTGATTGTCTCATACCCATTGTGTTTCCATTGATTTCATGTGATATTATATTGCTTCTATTGTGTAACTTTGAGAAAGGGCTTGTTGTGGATTCAAGTGGACTCAATTCTGCTTGATTCTGCTTGTATCTACCCTGCCCCTATGTCAAGTGGTATCAGAGCTAGTTCTTTCTTGTGGATTGGATCATGGAGAACCTTATTGGATTTGGTTGTAGGGTGGTAGATTTGAGATCTAACCTATAAATTGCAAAAGGTTACGATCTTGCTGGAACCTGATTGTCAAGATGGTTCATGGTAGAGGAAATGATAATGCTATCATGGATATGTTGAGGCAAATTGAAACTAGGCTTGAAGCTGTAGAGACAGCCCAGAGAAGAGGAGCACATCTTGAAGATGTTAGTGATGAAGAAGAAGAAGCAGCACCTAATGCTGAACCTGAAGTTGAACAAGATGAGGAAAGACTTTTGAGAGTTTTGTCTAAGGCTAACTCTAGACCTGTAGTTGAAGTTGCTTGCTATGATGGAAGACTTGAGACCGATACACTTTTGGATTGGATCTCTAAGATGGATAAATACTTTGAGTATGAAGGTACTCCTAATAATAAGAAGGTTAAGATAGTAGTCACAAAGTTGAAAAGGCATGCATCTCTTTGGTTGGATCATTTGCAAACTGAGAGACAGAAGAGAGGAAAAGAAAAGATCAAAACATGGATGAAGATGCTTGGAAAGATGAAGAAGAAGTTTCTTCCAGCTGACTACCATGTTAGTCTGATGAGAAAGATGCAAAATCTGAGACAAAAGGACATGAGTGTGAAAGAATATACTGAGGAATTTTACAAATTGGATATCAGATCTGGACATGTGGATGATGAAGTTGAGAAGGTGGCTAGATATCTGAATGGCCTAAGGACATCTATTCAAGATGAGATTAGTTATGTGAAGATTGATAGTGTGGAAGAAGCATACCAATTTGCTTTGAAGGCTGAAGAAAGATTGACAAAAAGACATGATCAAAGACAAAGAGGAAGAGGTGGCAAATTTCAGAGAAGTAGAGGTAGATCTAATGGAGAAAGTAGCAGATCTGAAAATTCAGTGAAAGATAAAGGATGGAAAGATGAGCCTGCTAAAAGAGGTAATTACTCTAGAGGTACCTATGCCGGTTACTCTAGGAATAACAATAATGGTATAAGGGAAGAGAAATCTTGGTTTAAAGGTACTTGTTATAAATGTGGTGAAGAAGGACATAGAGCTTTTGAATGTACTAACTCTGGAAAGAAGACTGGAGGTAATGGTAGAAATAATTTGGCTTGTGAAGAAGTTGAGGAAATGTCTAATGAACCTAAACATGGTGAGAACTTGATGCTAAGAAGGATCTTGTGGAATGAAGAAGCTGATGAGGAACCTATTTTGAGGAAAAGTTTGTTCAGAACCAAATGTAAGATCGCTGATAAATGTTGCAAGGTAATCATTGATAGTGGAAGTTCAGATAATTTGGCATCTGAAGAGCTGGTTAGCAAATTGTAGTTGCAAAGATTGAAACATCCTAAGCCTTACCATATTGCTTGGATCCAGAAGGAGCATAAACTACATGTAAGTGAACAATGCCTTGTTAAATTCAAAATTGGGAATTATCATGATGAAGTCTTGTGTGATATTATGCCTATGGATTTTTGTCATATTCTTTTGGGTAGACCTTGGCAGTATCATAGGAAAGCTTTGCATGATGGTAGATTGAATCAATATACTATTTGGATGGATGGAAAGAAATGAGTGTTGTTGTCTTTGATAGAGAAGTTTGATGAAAGTCATTGTACCACAGTCAGAGTATGTTTGGTTGATGGTAAAAAGTTTGCAAGAGAAATGAAAGAACAGAATGTTTGCTTTGCTTTTATTCCAAGAAAGACTGAGAAACAAGATGAGTTAGAACATGCACCTAAAGTTAGGCCTTTATTGAATGAATTTTATGAAATCATTTCTAATAATGTACCTGATGGTTTACCACCTATGAGAAGTATAAGTCATTGTATGGATTTGATACCTGGAGCTAGTTTGCCTAATAAAGCACCACATAGGTTGACACCTAATGAAAAGACTGAATTAAATAGACAAGTGCAAGAATTGCTTGAAAGAGGTTTGATTAGGGAAAGTCTAAGTCCTTGCATAGTACCTGTTGTATTAGCACCTAAAAAGAATGGAGAATGGAGAATGTGCACTGATTCTAGAGCTATAAACAAGATAACAGTAAAGTACAGATTTCCTTTGCCTAGGATGGATGACATAATGGACAGTTTAAGTGGAGCAAAGTATTTCACAAAGATTGATTTGAAAAGTGGATATCATCAGATAAGGATCAGAGAAGGGGATGAATGGAAAACTTATTTTAAGACTACTGGAAGTTTTATGAATGGTTGGTTGTGCCTTTTGGTTTGACCAATGCACCTAGTACTTTTATGAGGCTGATGAATGAAGTTCTGAAAAGAATCCTGGGTAATTTTGTGATTGTATATCTTGATGACATTTTGATATTTAGTAAGAGTAAGGAGGAACATCTTGAACATATTAGACAAGTATTGCAGAGATTGAAGGAAGAAAAGTTGTTGATTAATTTGAAGAAATGTTCATTTATGAAAGAAGATATTGTGTACCTTGGTTTTGTAATTTCAGTTGATGGATTAAAGATGGATCCTGAGAAAGTGAAAGCTATACTTGATTGGCCTACACCAGAGAATGTTGGAGAGGTAAGATCATTTCATGGATTGGCAAGTTTTTATAGGAAGTTCATCAAAAATTTTAGTTCTATTTGTAATGCAATGACTGAAACTATGAGAGGAGATAAAAAGGATTTCAAATGGACACATGGAGCACAAAGGAGTTTTGAAACATTGAAACAAAGAATTACAAAGTTGCCTACACTTGCTTTGCCTGATTTTAATAAATTTTTTCAAGTTGAATGTGATGCTAGTGGTAGTGCAATTGGAGCTTTTTTGAGTCAAGAAGGAAAACCTATAGCTTTCTTTAGTGAAAATTTGAATGATGCTAAGAGAAAATATTTAGTTTATGACCAGGAATTCTATGCTATTGTTCAAGCTTTGAAGAAGTGGAGACATTATTTGATGCCTAAAGATTTTGTGTTGTATACTAACCATAAAGCTTTGCAATATTTGGGAAGTCAGAATAAGTTAAATCAGAGACATATGAAGTGGGTTGAGTTCTTGCAGAATTTTTCCTTTTCATTGAAGCATAAGAGTGGATAGTCAAATAAGGTTGCTGATGCCTTGAGCAGAAGAAGAAATTTGTTGATAGAAATGAGAGTTGAAGTACTTGGTTTTGATGATTTGAAGTATTTGTATGAGGCTGACATTGATTTTTTAGAGCCTTGGAAAGCTTGTAAAGAACACATAGTGAGTGATAAGTGGTCTGATTATTTCATTCAAGAAGACATGTTGTTTAAAGGAGTTCAGTTGTGCCTACCTAGAGGATCTATGAGAGAGAACATAATGAAAGAGAAACATAGTGGTGGACTTGCTGGACATTTTGGGATTGATAAGATAGTGAATTTGATTTCAGAAAGATACTTTTGGCCATAGATTTACAGAGATGTATAGAGAATGGTTAGAGGTTGCAGAATTTGCCAAATAGCAAAAGGAACTAGTCAGAATTTGGGATTGTATACACCTTTGCCTGTACCTGATAGACCTTGGGAAGATGTGAGTATGGAATTTGTTCTTGGATTTCCTAGAACTCAGAGAGGTAATGATTCTATTTTGGTAGTGGTTGATAGATTTTCTAAGATGGCTCATTTCATACCTTGTAAGAAGACATCTGATGCATTGCATGTAGCTGAATTATTCTTCAAGGAAGTGGTAAGATTGCATGGTTTGTCTAAATCTATTGTTTCAAATAGAGATACTAAGTTTACTGGTTATTTTTGGAGGACACTTTGGAAGAAGATGAATACTAATTTGAAGTTTAGTTCTACATTTCACCCTCAGACAGATGGACAGACTGAAGTTGTGAACAGAAGTTTGGGAAACTTGTTGAGATGTTTAGTTGGAGAAAAACCTGCTAATTGGGATTTGATTTTGGCACAAGCAGAGTTTGCATATAATAATTTAGTGAATAGAAGCACTAAGAAGACACCATTTGAGATTGTTAATGGATTTCATCCTAAGGGAACCACAGAGCTGAGAGATTTACCTACTGAGACTAGAAGAAGTGCTGAAGTTGATCATTTTACAGAATGCATGAGAACTTTACATGATGAAGTTAAAAAGAATTTGGAGGACAGTAATTTGAAATATAAACAAAGAGCAGACAAGAGAAGGAGACATAAATATTTTGAAGTTGGAGATGAGGTTATGATTCATTTGAAGAAGAATAGATTTCTATTTGGTACCTACAAAAAGCTGAAAATGAAGAAGTTTGGACCTTGTAAGATTCTAAAGAATTTTGACAGTGGAAATGCTTATGAAGTAGAATTGCTAGAGGACATGGATATATCACCTATATTCAACATTGCTGATATATTTGAGTACTTTCAATAAAATGATGTGATAGAAGATGATCCAGACTATCCTAAGAAGAATAGCAATAGCATTGAAAAGATCTTGAATAGTAGAGTTGGCAAGAGTACAAGAGGAAAAGACTACATGGAATATCTAGTTCAGTGGAAAGATAAGCCAGTTGAGGACAGTTCATGGATTACACAAGCTAAGTTGGATCTTTATGATTCAGGTCAGAGTATGAGTAATGCCTGATGTGGACATTAGTTCTTTATTTACCCTAGGTGTCTGATGCAAGAGCATCTTGGGTCTTTGGCAATCTTGCATCAACCAAAAACATTTTCTGATTTCTATACTTGTTTGCTGTAGTTTTCTTTATAATATTTTAATTTGATAGTTTCATGGTGTGTGAATATTATATCATTTTGGGGACCTATTTGGGAACCTTCTCCTATGAGCACATCAAATTTGGATGGACTGTTTCAAAGTTACATCTATTTTCCTTGCCGTCAGAATAGTGTTTTCCTGTAGTTTTGGTGCTGATTGTTCATGTTGGTTCTCTTGATCCATAAGGAATATTATTTTTCACTCTTAATGGATTTAAGGGGACCTAAATTAATATCATTCCCCAATATTTCAGCTTCCAATTCATTGTGAGTCAAAAGTTATGCCTATTTTGCCTCAGGACCTATTTTCTGCCAGCTTTCATGTCTGAGCTGTTACTGCAGTTTTGGTGCTGATTGTTCATGTTGGTGACCTTGATCTATAAGGAATTTTATTTTTCACACTTAAGGACTTAAATTGGACCTAAATTACTATCATTTTCCAAGAGCGCAAACTCCAATTCATTATGAGTAAAAATTTATTCCTATTTTGTCTCAGGACCTATTTCCTGCCAATTTTTGGGTGAAACATGTGGTGTTTCTTCTTGCGATGTTCCATGTGCTCATATGGGACCTTGCACACTTAAAGGAATTTTCTTGGGTCAAGTTGGGACCTAAATCCAAAGGTACATCAATGTATATTCATTCTAGCATTATTTTTGGTTTAAATCTTGAGACTGGACCTATATTGTAATTAAATGCTTGACTGGCTGACCTGTGGCTTAGCTGGCTATATGAGGGGTCTAGATTGATGTAGGAGAGCATAATTGGTGATATGTAGAAAGGATGATCAAGATACATCATTGGAGAAAAAGATAGGATGCAAGCTGTAATTCTGAATTCATAATTCTCATTGTATAAGGCCGAAACCCGGAAGGCCTCACAGCCGGGCATGTTGAAAGAAATAATATAATTCTATATTGTTGCTGCCAGTTGATTGTCTCATATCCATTGTGTTTCCATTGATTTCATGTGATATTATATTTCTTCCATTGTGTAACTTTGAGCAAAGGCTTGTTGTGGATTCAAGTGGACTCAATTCTTCTTGATTCTGCTTGTATCTACCCTGCCCCTACGTCAAGTACACTCCTTAGATGTTTAGAATGGGAAGAGTCTCAATGTGTGTTAGAGGAAGTCCATGATGGTATTTGTGGGTCACACTCAAATGTTTTAACACTAGCTTGAAAACTTATTAGGGCTGGGTACTATTGGCCTAAAATGGAGAAAGAGTCTATCAAGTTTGCTAAGAACTGTCAAAAGTGCCAAGTACATGGAAACTTAATTCATGCTCCAGGGAGAGATCTAATTACCTTCACTACATAATGGCCTTTTCATCAATGGGCCTTTGATCTTATAGGAGCTATACATCCTCTTTCTTCTAATGGACATACCCATATAATCACAACTACATATTATTTTACAAAATGGGTAGAAGTAGTCCCTTTGACACAAGCAACTGGAAAACAAATATCTATGTTCATATTGAGCTATATCATATGTAGATATGGGATACCTCATTCCATAATCATAGATAATGATGGACAATTCAAGAACAAATATCTAGATGATTTATGTGCTAAATTCAATATTACACAACATTGGTCATCTATCTACTATCCTCAAGGAAATGGACAAGTAGAGGCTTCTAACAAGAATCTATTGAAAATATTGTACCGTACAGTTAATAAAACAGGAAGAGACTAGCATCTCATGATCAATCTAGCTCTCTAGGCCTACAAAACAAGTATCAGAACACCCACTAGGGCTACACCATTTGCTTTAGTTTATGGGTCTGAAGTGGTCTTGCCTATTGAGGTTGAAATGCCATCACCAAGAATCAAAATGCATGGTCTAGTAATTGATGATGACTACATAGTGTCTAGGTTGCAAGAACTTGAACTACTAGATGAGCACAGACAAGCAGCATATGATCATCTCAGAGTATATCAGAAGAGAATGTCTAGAGGCTACAACAAGAAAGTCAAACATAGAGAACTTCAGGTTGGTGATCTAGTCTTGAGAGAGAATCCTAAAAATCAATCACATCAAGAACACAAGGGGAAGTTTGAACCCAACTAGCTGGGTCCCTTTGTAATCACTACTACTTTTGGCTCTGGTACCTATCAACTCTCAACGACTGAAGGAGAACAGCTCTGAGAACCAATCAATATTCTCCATCTGAAGAAATTCTATGCCTAAGGCATTCAGTCTATGGTAAAATGTCCTGAAAAAATCTTAAAAATCTTAAAAAGTCCTGAAAAAATGAACATCTTGGTGAAAACCTAGCAATAGGCGCCTTGATGATTCACAAAAAAAGTAAAAAATATCAAAAGTACAAAAAAATTAAAAAATGAAAAATACAAAAAAAATGAGAAAAAGAAAAAGTGCCTTGGTGAAAACCTGGAAACAGGTGCCTTGGTAGCAAAAATACAATCTCTACTAAGATGGTGAAAACTCGGCAAACGGGCACCACTTGTTTCAAAATGCTCCATCTATTAGCACAATCTTGGTCTTTCCCAACTTTCAATCTTGCTTTAGTTTGTACATATTTCTTGGTTTGTTTCTGCATTCCTATTTTTAATAAGTCGGTCTGTACACCAATCTTCTCAAGCATTTGTATCCTATCAATGCTTAACACTTGTGGGCAATCAATGTCATATCCTATGGTCTCTAGTATACTTTAGATGTGTCATATCGAGTCAGAGTCCTTTGAAGCTTCATCCAAGTCAGTCAGTCAGTCTCATCTCTAGAAAGGATTTTGCATCTACAACAACACAATCAAACATCAAACACAAATTGAGAACAATCTATGCTTTTACATGCTTTTATCTCCTTGTATGCTTACTGATTCGCATTGAGATTTTTTCATATTGTGTTCCCACAAGCTCTTTGATAATGTCCTTTATAGGACTTAGAGGGTGATGACTGAGGGCATAATCTTTTCTTTGTCTTCTACTTGTATGTGAAAATCTAACAACTTTGGAAATTCTGGATTGAAATGGTGTCTGACTATAAGAGCCTCTATCTCGAATTGGATGGCCATGCGTACCTCAACCATTGATACCCAAAAAATGCAAGGAATTTTGATCTAACTATTGTCTTTTTGAGTGAGTTCTTTCTCCTACTGTGAAACACGATCTTACCTAAGGATGTGAATGATAAAGGGTCACTACGGGTAATTCACACTGGATTTAGAATGATCTCTTGACTGTTTGATGTGTTTGTAACAACACAAGGTGTATTTTGGTCATCAAAACATTTATGTTCTAATGCTTATACAAATTGCTATATCAAAATGGACATGATATTCAGGTCATCCTGGCATTTTGTGCCTTGGTGCTTATATCTAATTTGACATTCCAAAAAAAAAAGCAATATTCATATGTCCATGGTTTCCTAACTAGTGGGTGTTGCATTGATTCCTGCGCATACAAATCGATATTCATATGTCTATGATTTCATAATTAGTGGGCATTGTATTTATTTATCCAGTTACCTAAAAATTCAATGATGAGAATTACCGACACATGATCAGTGACTAGGTCCTAGGTCTTAGGTTGCATCTTACTTTGCATGTTTCTTTGCATTTTGCATGTTTGCATGATCTCACAATGGCTAAACAAACTTCAATGCTTAATCAAATTCTTCAATTGTCTTTTCAAATCTAACTGTAGACACCTAAATTTGATTACATAATTTACTAATCATATTTAGTCTTTTCTGAGGACATCTTGTTAATTAAATATTATTTAATTAATTAATTTATGTCATCCCCTAGTTAACTAATTTAATTAATTAACTATAGCCCAATTAATTATCAAAATGACAAACCTATAGTCTAATAATTAATCAAATCCTTATTCCTCTATTAATTTAAATGGATACAATTATCTAAATAAATTAATTCATAAATCCCCTTTTCCTCCCACTTGGAATTAAATAAAATATTTAATTCTAATTCTCCCCTATTAGCTAATAATCCATGCTTAGCTAGTTTAATCCTCCACTCATTCTCTCTCCTCCATCACATCTCCCTAATCCTCCACTTACCAAGCCTAATCACCTCCTAAGCATGTGCACAATCATAATCCAAGATTAAAGAATGCTAATCCACCCCAAAGTCAACCCCTTATGACATCACCTCCACATCCTCCAATGAGAAATCAAAAGCCTCTTACACACTTGTCCCCTCTCACACCTTCCAAATGTGCCTCTCCTCTCATCCTCCCCCATTGTGACACTTGTCACAATGCTATGCATTTGAGAAAGCGCAATCCATGTGCTCTCCCTTGGATGCATCTCCACTGTTGCTCATTCCTCTTTTGCCCCTTAATCTTGACCGTCTGTTTCACCCATCTTTCTATAAAAGAGAAACTCTCCTCTTTCATTTTCATCCACCATTGAAGCAAAGTTATCATGCCATTTTCTCTATTGAAGCTTGAAGCATAGATCATTGAGCATACATTCCATCCTTTGGACAAATCTTCTACATCTCGGAGGTTTGCTTAAGGGTTTTATATTGCTTTTGAGTGTCTTTGTCTTCATTTTGTAGGTCTAATCATAGGTGTTTATTTTATTTTTTTTGTTGAATGTTTAGTTTACTTTGCATTTCTTAACACTACATTTTAGGTATCACATTTTGGCATGCCTGGTGGGACCCACTTCAAGGGTCATTTTTTATTTCTATCTTTCTTGTTTTTCTTGCAAAACTAACCCAAATACTAAGTTTTCTTATTGTTTGAGTGTGTTGCAAGTAGTTTTTTTGGTATTTTGCAAGTTCAGGGTGTTGGAAATTTGGCTAATGTGGATGCATAGATGCTATCATTATGGCAACATATGATCTCTATTGAGAGTGCAGAATCTAGAATGCAAGTATGCAAAGTTGAAGAAAGAAATTGTCTAAGTTTGGATACAGTGATCCTGACAGAGCACCCAATGAAGATTTAGTTGGCAACGTCCATTGGAGAAATCTTTTTGTTTGCACAATTAACTAAAGCTTCTAAATAGTATGAGGATACCCCATCTCAGTGTGCATAAAGTTTGGAGTAGTACGGACAAAGTTATTCAAAGTTTACCCAAGATAGTTTTTGTAGACAGAGCAGTTTTAAAGACAGTATTAGCAAAAGAGTTAAGGGATTATTTTTGTTTGTCAAAATAATGACTTAACATTATGAAGGGATGACATCCTAGATGTTTACTCTTGGATAAATATTTTGGATGTTGACCATGTAAAGTTATTAGCTTTAATAACTCATATATTAGCCATACTTGAAATGTAATGAAATATAGAAGTGAGATGTAAAAAGAAAGAAAAGATAACTTGCGATAGTTGTATATTATGATAGTAGAAAAGGCTATTGATGTGAAGTTGTAAGCAATACCATATTACAGTCAGAAACATTTTGTATTACCTGTTTGGGTAGTGAGCTCAGCTGGTGATCAAGTTTTGTAATCTAACTCCTAACAGGGTTAAGGCTTCTAACAAGGCCTAAAGTCCTTTAACCAAGACAGATCTACTATTTATTGTAAATTAACTCCTAACAGGGTCCAATATCCCTAACAAGATACTTTTGATTAGTGATCTTTGTGGGTACCATCCCCATCAGGGTTTTCCCTTGGCCAGGGTTTCCTCGAGAACATATGATGTGTTATGAGTTCTTTCTATTTACTGCTATGTTTGTTAATCAGCTTGATAATCTTTGTATGCACTAAAGTAATCTGTTATATCCATAAGTGGGCAAAAGAAAAAGTTTGTGAAATACTGATTCACCCCCCCCCCCCCTCTCAATATTTCCTATTTCTAACAATTGGTATCAGAGCATAGTTACTCGAAGAAGGAACATTCAAGGAAAGCTTAGCAACTTGAGTAAGATCTCTATGGATATGGATCAACTTCAGAAGAATCTTGAAGAAGCTCTTGAACAGATAGATATGCTTACTGATGAAAGAAAATCCTTAAGAAGAATATATGAAGATGCAAAGAATGCTATTGACAAATTTAAAGGTAAGATTGAAGATCTAAAATCTGAAAAGAATTCTGATATGCTTGTTGAAGATTGTGATGAATTAGAAAAAGAAAATGAGATCCTTAAGCATGAGTTGAAGATAGTAAATCTGAAGCTTAGTATGAAAGATGGAAATTTGAGATCTGATAATGAAAAATTGAAAATTGAGAATGAAGATCTGAGATCAAGACTTGAAAAAGAAACATCTGAATCTGAAAAAGTAAAAATGCAGTATGTGGAACTTGAGAAGTATAATAAAATTGTGAAAGGTGAATTAACTCAATCTAAACAACAACTTGAAAGGCTATACTCAAAAGGTGATAAGACTAAAAAAAAAATTTCTTTTGAAGAACCATTCTTTGATAGGACTGGATTTGGATATAGTATGTTTAGAACAAATCATGAAAGTAAGAAGCCAGATCTGAAGACATCTGAAAGTGTGGAGGAAATAAAGCTAGATGAGAACACATTGGAAGATCCACCTAAAGAAGAACCACCTAGAGAGAAAGAAGAATCAAAGCAAGAAGAATCAAAATAGGAAGAATCATCTAAAGGTATGCAAAGAGAATTCAAAGGTAGATGTTTTGCTTGTAATACTATTGGGTACATGAAGAGAGATTGCACAGGTAAGAAATTTAAACCTTTTAATGGACATTATTATAATTGTCATAGTTTTGGACATAGAGCTAACGAATGTAGAAGAGCTAGAGTAATTCTAAATAATTATGATAGAATGATTGGGAATACTAACAATGCAGATAAGAAATCTATTGAAGAAATGAATCAAAGAAAAGTGGTAGTATGTTTTAGATGCAACAAAGTAGGAAACATTGCTAGAAATTGTAGATCATAGATTAACCAGCAAGGACAGAGATTTGGAAATAATAGAATCATTTGTCAGATATGCAACAAGTTTGGACACTCAGCAAGATTTTGTAGGATGAACAATGGAGGTTATCATCATAACCCTAACCCTAGGAACAATGCAAGAAGGAATGAAAATGCAGGAAACAAAGAGAAAGGTTGCTATAGCAATAAAGATGAAGTAGAATTTGACAAAGGCATAGATCAAGGAGGTATAGTCAGCACTGAAAGTAGTCAGGAAGGTAATGTAACCGATGGTAAGGATGAATCTTTACTTGACCCTTTTTTAAGTACTTAAATTATGTATGTTTTTGTAGTTTAGGACTTAGGATTACTGTAGATTAGGAATTTGAATGAGTTAAGTTTTGCATAGTTAGATATAGGTTTATTATGTTGTACTAATGCTATGGTTAAGTGTGCAAAAGAAAATATTGTGTTTTGCAAGGTCGCAAAAATTTTTATGATTGCAGGTTTGCAGAATCAACTTTTTGAGGTTTTAGCGGCAAAATGAATGAATGCAATGTTAGATCAAGTTAATGTGAAGTGTTATAAGGTCTAAATTGAATTTATTATGATTAAAAAGTGATTGAAAAGAGATTTGAAAGAAGAAAAGTGAGTTGAGGACAATTTGAAGAAGTTTGGAAGCAGTTTGCAGTGACGATCATACCGTAACCCTAGATTTGCAAAGTTGAGGAAATTGTACAATCAAAACATGTCAGTTAAACCAGCTTATGGGCACCTAGAGAACAATGAAATTATCAAATATTCCATGAAGTATGAATTCAATGATGAGGAATGTACCAAAATCATTTTAACTAGAATCCACAATGGGAAATTCTGGATGGAGGATAGAGTTATTGATATAACTACCGACCTAATTCATGAAGTTACTGGATTATCAAAATTTGGAGAGATTCCACTGAATGAAAAGAACATGAGAAAGATTGTTTTAGATAACACTAGATCTAGTTATAATGGTAGAGGAATTGTGATAAGTAAGATTAAGCAAGATGATGTTAGGTACCTTTGCAAGATCCTAACAACTAAATTCTATGGTAGTTCAAGGGAAGATGACATGGCTGTAGGAATGATTCATGTAGCTTATCTTATGTGTGTTGAGAAGAAACCAGTAGACCTATGTGAAATTTTGAAAATTCAATTAATGGAGAACTTAGAAAAGATTAAGAAGGCTAAGTACACTCAGTTTAGGTTTTCATCTCTGATAACCTATATGTTTTTCCATATTTTGAGAAGATTTCCTTACACAGTTGATTGGAGTGACAATGTGAACACAATGGAAAGAATAAACTCAGTATACATGAAGCACCTTTTTGATAAAGTTAATGATAGTGTGAAGCTTGTATTGAAGACTTTTCAGAATATTGTTAAGAACAAATCAAGGATTCCTCAATCCTTAGTTGAAAAGCATAGAGATGACATTTGTTTTATGGTTGACAATGATTTCACCTACATTGAAGTAGTTGAGCCTAGAATGGAATTCATAGACCCTCTTGGCTATGAAATATTTGAAGCAGAAACAGTAGGATGTGTGAATAGATTGTTAAAGTGTGAGTTGGATGGTCATGCAAATAGGTTTGGAACCTATGAAGAGAATTTCAACTCTGCAATAAGTTTGAGAGAAAAGAAGCAATCTAGTAAGAGAGTTGAATCTACTATGAAGAAAATATTGAAAGAATCTGGTATGTCAAGTCATGAGTTTGACATAGCTAAGAAGACTGCAGAAGCCCTGAGGCAAAGTGAAAATCTTGTTATTTCACCTGAGGCATCAAGTGCAGATCATGTTGATCCTATTGCAGTAAAGGTAAAAGTTGAAGTACCTGAAAAAGATGAAGGAGATAAATCTTTTTCTCCTATTCCTAGCAAAAGAGTAAAAGTGAGTGCAACAGGACCCGGCAAGAGACAGAATGTGGTTGTACCACCTATACCTAGAAATGTAGCAATAATTAAAGATGATGATGTAGTTTCAGTCAAGAATAAAACTTGGAAACCAAGAATTGAAAGAGTTAATGAAGATATATTGAAGCATGGAGACTTCACTAAGTTGAATAAATTCTATGATCTATATGGATCATTTGATAGATTGAACTTTGAAAATGCAATGGTTACACACATGATTGTGGCAGATAAGAAACTTAGCACCATTCATGGTAAGCTCCCAAAAGATTTGTATAATAGACTTGTGAATAGAAAAGAGAGAGCACAAGAAGAGGACATAAAGATGAGAGAACATGTAATCAGACAGTTCTGTGAAGTTAAGGATGAAGATCATTTGAAGAGATCCTTGAAGTCTCTTGGAAATTTATTGAGAACTAAGAGAAGAACAATCCTTATAATGGGAGGCAAAAAGGAGGAAGTACAGAAAGAGACAGAGCAAGCAGTAATGCAAGTTCTTGCAGATATAGTTGCAGAAAAGCATGTTGAATCAAACCCTCAGTAGAAGCAATTAGAGGAACCACATGTGGAGGAAGTTGGTATTGAAGAAGTTCCATCTTCTTCACATATCAATATTGGCAAAGAATCAATGGACATTGAAGGCACCAAAGTGACTCTAGAATCAGATAATGCAATATTTCATGATCTAGGAAACATTGTTGACAATTTGGCTTTGGGAGAGCAAGAAAAGGTCACAAAATCAAAAAAGAATATAGAGATAGAGGAAGCACCAACTGTATCAGAATCAATTCCAGCAGAGCAGTTAGTTAAAGGCAAACAAATTTTGACAGAGGCCACTACCTCTAGTGCACCTTCTAAACCAGTTGAAGACATTAGTGCACCTGACAGTAAGAAGAGGCATATTGGTTCAATGTTTGAAGACCTTGGAAAAGAAGTTGAAGATGATGATCAGCTTGAGTTCATCACATCTCTGAATAAAATTATTGGAAAGAATAATAAGGTAAAAGACCTTGAAGGCAAAGTTAGAGTTTTGATAGAGAAACTTGAGAGTGTGATCAGCACTAAGGTATCTAAATCAGATCCACTTGAGAAAGCTCAATCAGTAATGAATTCTTTTGACTCTGAATTTTCTAATTTGAAGGATATTGCTAAAATAAAAGTTCAAGAAGACTTTGAAGTAGAAATGCAACAAACTTTAAGTGTAAATATTCAAAATGATATTGGTAGTTTAGATGTATGCATAAAGAATTTGAGGAGACATTTTGAGACAAGAAAGAATTTGTACATACAATGCACTAAATCAGAAATCCTAATAGTTGAAGAGGATAAGAAGATCAGAGAGAAGTTAGATGCTATTATAGCTGAGATAAACACCTTGACAAGCCCTAATGTCAAGATAAGTTCTGTAGAGAAAAACATAAGGAAATTGAAAGATGAAATCAGAATATTAGCAGAGGAGAAGAACAGAAAGATGATCAGGGTTAAAATCTTGAGAGAGCATGTCTCAATCAAGATATCAATTTTTGAAGATCAAATTGAGTAGTGTCTTTCAACAAAGACATCATTTTACAAGTTTAGCTTCAATTCCCTGCAAGCTTGTCAGATAGCAGCATACGAATTGAGTACTCTACTCAATGTTGTTGAATCCATCAGGATGATATGGGAGAAAGATTTTGAAGCTTGGAAGTTAGAGTTTGGTGATTGTGTTGCAAGCCTACTGGCTTTGCAATAACTGATAATAAGGTATAAAGTTTTTGTAATTTTTGTACACCCTATCTTTGTCATTGTTGTCAAAGAGGGAGAGATAGCAGAAAATTGAATATATGTTGAGGAAGGATACTCATAGGGGGAGCTATTCTATGGAGTATGATATTGTATACATATTGTATAACCTTTGGCCACAAAATTTTGTATAAGTGTTTTTTTTTTTGAAGTTTTGTTTGCACACTTAGCCAATTTTCCCATATGTTGCCACCAATGACAAAGGGGGAGATTTTTGGCAATTTGGCTAATGTGGATGCATAGATGTTGTCATTATTGCAATATATGATCTCTATTGAGAGCGCAGAATCTAGAATGCAAGTATGCAAAGTTGAAGAAAGAAATTGTCTAAGTTTGGATACAGTGATCCTGACAGAGCACCCGATGAAGATTTAGTTGGTGACATCCACTGGAGCAATATTTTTGCTTGTGTAGTTAACTAAAGCTTCTATAGAGTATGAGGATACCCCATCTTAGTGTGCATAAAGTTTGGAGCAGTATGGACAAAGTTATTCAAATTTTACCGAAGATAGTTTTTGCAGACAGAGCAGTTTTGGAGACAGTTTTAGCGAAAGAGTTAAGGGATTATTTTTGCTTGTCAAAATAATGACTTAACATTATGAAGGGATGACATCCTAGATGTTTAATCTTGGATAAATATTTTGGATGCTGACCATGTATAGTTATTAGCTTTAATAACTCATATATTAGGCATACTTGAAATGTAATGAAATATAGAAGTGAGATGTAAAAAGAAAGAAAAGATAACTTGCGATAGTTGTATATTATGATAGCAGCAAAGGCTATTGATGTGAAGTTGTAAGCAGTACCATATTATAGTCAGAAACATTTTGTATTACCTGTTTGGGCAGTGAGCTCAGCTGGTGATCAGGTTTTGTAATCTAACTCCTAATAGGGTTAAGGCTTCTAACAAGGCCTAAAGTCCTTTAACCAGGATACATCTACTATATATTGTAAATTGACTCCTAACAGGGTCCAATATCCCTAACATGATACTTTTGATTAGTGATCTTTTTGGGTACCATCCCCACCGGGTTTTTCCCTTGGCCAGGGTTTCCTCGAGAACATATGATTTGTTATGAGTTCTTTTTATTTACTGCTATGTTTGTTAATCAGCTTGATAATCTTTGTATGCACTAAAGTAATCTGTTATATCCATAAGTGGGAAAAAGAAAAAGTTTTTGAAATACTGATTCACCCCCCCTCTCAGTATTTCCTATTTCTAACACAGGGTTGAAGAAGACCTATTTCCGCAGCCATTCCCATCCTCAGATTTTCAACAGCATCAATTTTTAGAAAATCCACAGTTTTGTGAGAATGCTTGTACAGATGTGAGAATGCCAATTTATCCACAGGAATGCTTGTACAAACTCATGGGAACACATTTTCATAGAAAAAACTTATGTCTTCTAACTTCTTTTGGTGCCTAAAAATCAATCAAACACTATCTTGAATGCTAAAGGGAGTAAAAATTTCTTGTTTTTTGCAAATCAAATCTCTACTTTTTTCAAGCATTCTCATTTACATTTCAAAATAAAGAACCTGGCATGCTAAACATGAGTGTTTGATGTTCTAGAATAGAAAACTTTTAGTCTTAATAGGTTCAACTTGGAATGAATACTTCTTGGCATGTTTGAAGGAGTGTTTATCAACACTTCCATAGAACTTTTCAATTTTTGCATAAACCTTCTTAAAGTAAGCGACATGGAAGAAATCTACTTATATCTGTATCCTCTCCCCTTGCCTTCATAGATGTTGGGTGAAGAGAAAGATCAAGTTCAATTGACAACACTTCTAGCGAGGCCTGTCTAGAGAGAAGCACTTCCTCTTTAGAGAATGACCTCAAACCGGTAATACCTCAGCCAATATATAAACAAGGTGCTGAGAAAACTCTAACCTTATCCCCACAAGCTCAGGCAAGGCATGTTGATGGTAGCCCAAGGTAGGTGAACACCCTTATGATTTTGGCATGGTCAACTAGGCTCTTAAGTGAGTCATGCACATACAGACTGATTGGGGGGATGCCATAGATCTTACTAGAAGCCATTAATCAGAAGCCTACTTGATCTATTCCTGAAGGTATCATAATCTTTGTGCAAGGACCGACCCAAGTGGTTTCCTAGGTCACCTAAAGATTACTCACCATATGTATTCCTCTTTTGGGATATCAAGCTGTGGGAAAAGGTTGTGGTACTAGCTTGTCTTGTAGGTAGAAAGTGCTTGTATGTGTTCTCGAAAGTGACCTGACCCAGTAAAAACATCTATTGATCGAACATACACAATTATCAAAATTAAAAAGTTCTTTTGCCAAAAGAGATCATCTGCCTATATCCCCCAAGATTTCTTTGTCTCTTGTGAGGACTGTTTGTCAAGAAATTATCTTGAAAGTGAATTCAAGTTTGTTCAAAGACAAGCCAAGGTATACTTACCATAGTCACTTCCTAGCTTGACCCAATCCTGTGAACAGTTACTTTTGTTGACCTATGACCCAGACTGTGAAGCATAAGAAAGCTAAGTTACCCATCCCGTGTGCATATTGAGAAAAGAAAGTTACAAAAAGAAAGCTCAAAGATTGTCAGCATATTGTCACTGCATCCCACGAAGAAGAAAAGTACCAAACCTGATTGGATAACATACAATACAACACAAGGGTTAAAATTTTTTATTTTTGAATCCAAGTTGATCACCACTTTGTCAAATTAGAGAGTGAAGATTAGTTGGCATAACCTCCTCCTCTTTCAAAATTGTGAAAATTGTCACGGCCTCCCCCATCTTAGGTGATCCAATAGGTGCATTTCCATCATCCCCTTTTGAAACATCATTTAGCATCATTATCCCAAGTCATTATCCTAGATCCATATCATATCCAAGAACTTGCCTTGAGTTTTCCTATCCTTGTTTACACAAATCAAAATCTTGAAGCTTCACCCATTCGACTAAGCATTGTCTAGGGTAGCTAGTACTTTCTTTTGTGGACCTCATCATCTCAATCCAGAGATCAGCTCACACTATTAAGGATCACATCATCCAAAGATCACAAGTCTATCTGAGGATGACAATCCATGCATTTTGATCCCCCCATCAGGAAAGGTAACCCATCTCAATCCTCTTCCCAATAGCGTATCACTAAGAATCCTACATTTAGATCATCACCTAGTGCATCTCAAAATCCAAATCCCCATCCTTAGCATCATTCTGCTACATCTGCATTTTCCCTCATCTTAGGACATTGCACTTTCATGCCTATTGTGACATGATCAAAGAAAAGAAAACGGATGGATTCCAACTAGGCCACTACTTCGGCTAATCCAAGTGATTCCACAAGTGAAATGGTGATGTATGACCCTCTGACAATGATAGTTTAGAACATATGGGAAGATCCTAGTGAGACACCCACTACCAACTCCATGGAGGCTTTCATGTGCCTCTTAGGACATGCACAAATGGTAAGTGCAATCATCGCACAAAATCATCTGGCTATATTGGCAAACAATGTGCAGGAGGGTACTCCCATCCCACCTCAGTTATGCTCTTTTGACCGCATGAACTCCTTCCACATTTTCACCAACATTGATCCATTTGTCATCTAGTAAGTCCATGATCCAACCATGCAAATATCCCATATGGCATCACCTAACCCACATCTCCTGCAACCTCTTATGGTGATCCCCGCAAGCACAACACTTTCCATCATGGGACCACCACCCCCTACCTCTTCATAGATAGTCACTCAAGCACAAGCATTCACCCAAGCCTCTACTCAAGCAATGCCACCCCCTGCTACATTAGCACCTCATTCACAAGGAGTCTCACAAACCACCCCACCTACATCCACCTCACAATCTCAATCCACGCAGGTGCCTCTCACATTTGCTACTGGCACACAGACCCAGCAAGTCACCTTCACAATAGGAATGCCACATATGCCATCCCATAATCCTCCACCAGCACAACAAACTCCCATATCAGCCCCCACATTTGTGGCCAACTCTACATCACAAACCCTATCAGGAGTCAACATCGCCTGGGGCCTCAGCCAAGCACAAATGAATGCCATGGGTATATCCACACATGGAAAACTTTACCAAAAGGCTCATCAACAACAAACCTTCCCACAAGTAGCACCTCCACCTACATTTACCAACTATTTGTCTATGCCATCCGCTGCTCAGCAAACCAAACTTCTACAATCATAGCAACTCGATGCTATCCATCCCACTAACTCCCATATGCAACTACCTATAGTGCACACCTAGGCTACTATTCCCACTCTCAGTAATGCAGCTATGCACCCATCTTATATTGGTCAAGCTCATCACCAATCCCAACCACAACCATTCTACCAACCTCCCCAACAACAGCAATACTTCTCAACCCCACAAGCCAATCCCCTCATCCCGCAATAGCAAGCCTTGCCACAGCATGCACCCACCTTGCACCAGCAATACATCACTCAGCAAGTCAGCTAGAACCCCTTCTAGATGGCCTTTTCAACTAGGCAATCCTCATTCCCTTCCTCACCATATCCTCCCTTTTCACTTGTGCCATCTGACCCATTCTCGATGGGAGTACCCACTCCAACACCTACCAAGTCAGAATGGGAAGAAATGAGAAATGCCATCAAAGAGCTTAATATTGGTATTGAGACTAAGACATTCAAGTTTGAGGAGGTCTATCTGTATCCATTCGATAGATCAATCACAACAATCCCCTTCCCTAAACATTTAGAAACACCAAATTTTGACAAGTATCGAGGGAAGGGTGATCCAGTTAACCATGTTAAAGAGTTCTACATGGAATGCCAAGAGGTGGCATTTAATGACATATTTCTCATGTGACTCTTCCCTAAGAGCTTAGGAGGGCCCACCATTGAATGGCTCTACAAAATACCTTATGGGATTGTTTCCACATTTCCAAAGCTTTCAAAAAAATTTGTCTCTCAATATTCACACAACATCAAGAACAAGCTCACCCTATTGGACTTGTGCAATACCAAACAAAAGGGGGGTGAAACTCTGGCTGATTAGTTACAATGATGGTAGAATCTCACCACAAGATTGTCATACCAACCACCAGAAAAACAACTTGCCAAGATATTCATTGATAATCTGCACCTGAAGCTATCCCATTCTATGAAGATGAACTGTATTCAAACCTACCAAGACATTAAAGGGAAAGGCATGGACATTGAGTGAGCTCTTTTGGATGATGGTAGCATCAAACACTATAAAGAAAGCTCTTAGGATAGACCAAATAATGACCATTCTCAATATTGGAACAAGAAGAAGAATGTGGTCACTAATGGAGCCACAGACACCAGGAATGTCCAAGTTGTGGTTGCAAGTCCTAATCCCACTCCTCCAGCATATCAATAGCAAACAACCATGTATCAGCAACCAGCACCCATATACCAAGAGCAAGCACCTACCTACCAACAACCATCCTATCAGCCTCCTGTGAATCAAAATAATGCTATATCTGTTACCCAAGGATGAAATAAGCCCCATGTTCAGAATGACCCAAAGTGCATCTTCACACCCCTTGGAGAACCCTTGGATGCCATTTTTTGCAAGATGGTGAGCACCAACTTGGTTGTGTATCCGCAAACCCAACCCTATGATGACTCAACACCCAAGCCATCCTAGTATAAAGGCAATGAATACTATGAATACCACCATGTTAAGGGACATGCTACCGCTAAGTGCATGAAGCTCAAGAGCTATGTCCAGTATCTTATAGATAAAAAGGAGATCACAGCCGATGCTCCTACCCAAGCATCACCCAATGCCAACCTACAAATCTACCAAAATGTATTTCCTAAACACAATGCTAGAAAGGCCCAAGTTAACGCTACCCCTCCCACTGGCCAAGATAAGGGTAAACAAGGTGACCATGGCAATGGAAAAGACTATACCACTGCCTACATAAACTATGATAAATTTGTCGGTTGTATCTCCCAGGTTGAGCCTACTGTGAACATGATCCATGTCAAAGGTGCTGACAATCAATGTGTTGTTACTACCTGAAGAGGTCAGATATCTGTAGCCGGTGCTAATACTACCACCATCCCCAATGCACAATATAACCTCCTAGAACACCTTGGGAACACACCCACACAAATCTCCATCCTTGATCTCCTTCACACATCACCCCTTCATCAAGAGGTCCTCAACAAAGCCCTTCAAGAGGCCCACATCCCTACAGACATCAATGCCATCCAATTCAAGAACCTTGTGGGGCACATATCCACACCATCTACTCTCTCTTTTCAGCCATCTGACATGCCATCCATTGAACCAGATCATAATCTCCCACTCTGCATTACCCTCATGATCAATGACTTTGCCATCAAACGGGTCATGATAGATAATGCTTCGGCCCTCAATCTTTGTATGTTAAAATTTTTTCAACAGATTGGCCACACAAAAGTAGACATCTCCCATGGGGTGATCACCATCAAGGCCTATGATAATCTAGAGCATACCTCTGAACGTACCATTTTGTTGCCAATCAAAATTGGTCCTGTCACATAGGACACAGTGTGCCATGTTGTTGATCTTGATCTCCCTTACAACATCCTCTTGGGTCATCCCTAGATCCACTCCATCCAAGTTGTCCCTTCCACCTATCATCAGTGCATCAAATTCCCTTATCGAGGCATTAAAATCACCATCCACATAGATCCCCAACCTTTCACATACTATCATGTGATCGAGGCCTCATTTCCCCACTCCACTCATTATCCTGGAATTGACATTGGCATGTCCGTCGCTAGCTCTTCCCGATCCCACTGCAATCCAAAAACAAACCTCACCTCCACCTTTTCCTCTATCAAGATCAACAAAAAGGGCTACAAAGAATATAGTCTCACCGATGCTTTTGCAGTAGGGGCTCTTCCCTTGGATCCACACACACAAGAACGACCCTCCCACCAAACCAAGGCTCCTCAAGAGGGTCCAAAAATAAAGACCATGGGAACATCTTCTTTTGTTTCCAATGGAATCCTAAATGGTCAAGAGTTGGCCCCAGATATCAACCAATGGCTGTATAAAGATCCTCCACCTCCAGATACTATGGTCCTTGGATACTTTAAGGATAAATATCCCATACCACACAAATGGGCAATTGAACAATGGGACTACCAAGGAGGAGGTCTAGGACCTAATGAAGCTGGAATGACAGACCCCATGGAGGCCTCTAAAAATCTAGAGGCTCGATGCCTCAACTTTAATCCCCCTCACCTGCACATACGCGGACCCGACGCCATAACTAGGGGCACCAATTCACCCAATGTAACTGTAGACACCTAAAAATCCTTTAGAAAATAAAGTATTTTTATTTTCTAAAAAATCCCTGATGACATCATCATTTATTAATTAATTAATTATTTAATTAATTTATTTATTTTAATGTCATTAAATCCCTTTTTCTTAATTAAAAATATTTAATTAAGAAATCCCTCCCAAAAATGTTTAAATCTTATTTAAACATTAATCCCCTATTTATTAATTATTTTAATTAATAAATTGACCAAAAATCCCAAAAAAAAATAATTTATTTATTTTTTGACCAAAACTTGGCCAATTTTCTTAAGACCACTAACCTCTTCCAAAATCTTCTAATCCCTTCTTAATTTCGATTAAAAGGCTAATCCCATCTTTTCTAACCCTAATCTCAACTCAAAATATTTAATTAAGATTAAATATTTAATTTTCATATTTATTGAAAATATTTCAATAAATTTTCCCAAACTTAAGCTTTTGGAATGAATAAACTTTTATTCCATAAAACCTAGGAGAATTCTAGACTCTTCTAGAAACTTCTCAACCCAACCTCTTCACCCATCCTAATCCTAATCCCCTTTCTAATCTTGTCACATTCCATTAGCAAAAGGTTTACCAAAACTTATGCTAACCTCCTCTTAGTCATCCTCCTTAGTCAACAAAGATGGCCACCTCTTGGCCACCTCTTGCAAATGCATTTAAGGATGCATTTAAGCCTTCCTTATCTTTCTTACATGCATTCATTATGCATTTAAGACCTTCTTATCCCTTCCTTGCCACCTCTTGGCCTTGGGCACATTTACCAAATTGTGCACATGCCCTCAAACTTTCAACTCAATCCTCCCTTGACACTTGTCAGGACACTTGTCCTTGACTCAACCCTAACCTTAGCCCTAACTCTGACTCATCCTTTTTAACCAAGCCCTTCCCTTTTCCTATAAATACCCTCACTTCCTAAGGCAAATCATCTTTCAACTCTCAAACTCAATAGCAAAGTTATAATGCCATTTTCATTCTAGCATAAGCATAAACTCATCATTTTAGATCATTTTCAAGCTTAAATCACATTTAAATTAGCTCAATTGGATTAACATAGATTCATTTCTTGTTTAATCAATCTTAGTTCATCTTTTAGCTTTGCATATTTGTGTGTTCTTGAGGCCTTTGAGGCAAAATAGGTTCCTCATACCTATTTTGTGTCATTTTGGGTCTTCTTGATCCTCAAATCATCCTATTTGCATGCTCCAAGTGCTTGAGTTTGCACACCCACATCCATTTATATCCAAGCATATCAAACGGTGCATGGGCGCATCCGTTTTAGGCTTAAACTGAGGTGGCTTTGATTTTAGTTTGTTTACCATTAAATTTGATTTGATAATATGCTATGACGTTTGTTTGTCTTTGGCCTTCAAAACAGGTTTAGGTGCATGCTCAAATCCTAGTCTACATTCTGGCACGCCCGGTGGGACCCACTTCACGGGTTCTTTGCAAACATTCTGATGAGTTTTAGACCATTTTCAGATTTTTCAAAGCTTATAGGTGGACGTAGCACTTAGATCCATTCTTCTTCTTCTTGTCTATATTCTTCTTCCTCTTCTTGTCTATATTCTTCTTCTATTCCGTCTCCTTTCTTCTTCTTCTTCTAGCAAGGAGGTCATGGCCATTTTTTTTTCAAAAATAATAATAAAATCCATAAGGAAGCAAAATCATACACACCTTATTTTAGTGCTTAAAATGAACCCCCAAATCATTCTTGAATGCATTAAGGACTAAAATTTGCAAAATTTGTTCTAACAAACAAAACAAAAAAATTAATCAAGGCATTTGCATCCTTGCAACATCAAGGATTTTTAACAATGCATTCATGCAAAGTAGGAATGATCATATCTTTTTAGGCATAAAAAAAACATCAAATCTGCATTCAAACGAGTCAAAACAAAATCTTGAATGAAGCTAAAAGGAAGAACTTAGGTCCTAAAGCGTCATTTTCCATTTGAAAAGCAAACACAATCTTGAATGCCTTAAAGATCAAAACAAAGCTTTTTAAAAAAAAAGTTCTTAATCAACACGCACACTCAATCTTGAATGCCCAAGTCAAAAAAACTTGCAAACGCTCGATTTACTTTTTGGAGAAAGGAACAAATCAAAATCTAATCACGAGTGTCTTCATTTCAAAAGTTCAAACATCACTTAATAAAATTTTGGAAAATGAACAAAATCTACTTGATGTGCATGTAGGAGTTTTTCAATTCTTGCATAATCCTTGTTAGAGTAAGCAACGTGGAACATTTGAACTTGGACAAGTTCACCTGTTCTACTTTTAGCGAGGCTTGTCCAAGGAGAAGCGCTTCCTCCTCGGAGAACGACCTCAAACCGGTATCCCCTCCGGCCGGTATACAAATAAGTGAAGTCCAAAAGAATCACTTATATCTCCTAATCGCCGGGCGTTCGTGCCAAACACGTGTCTGGGGATGGTAAACATTCCTCTCCCCCAGCATTATTGGCAAGGCTCTTAAGTGAGTCACGGATGATCAGCAAAACCAGGTATGGAGACACCACGGAACTATTAAAAACCTGATAAAATAGAGGCTACCCTATCTACATCCGAAAGTATCAAAATCCTTGTGCAAGGACCGATTCCAAGGGGTTTACCGGGTCGCCTCAAGATTACTCACCATTTGTATTCCCTTCTAGGGGATACCAAGCTGTGGGCAAGCGATTTTGATACTCACCTTCCTTAGGTAGATCTGTTTGAAGTGCTTGACAGTCAAAGACTCCGTGAAAACACTTGTTGAAACATACACTTTCAAAGCTTTGTCAGAGTCAGTTGTCTTTGTTTGTATCCCGCAGGGTTGCTTTGTCCCTTGCGGAGATTGCTTTGACTTTAACTTTTGCCATTGGAAACCTTTGCCTCAAAATCAGAAGCCTCTTTTCCAAAGTGATGCCCAGCAAGAGCAAACATCCTAAAGCGAAGTTGCCCAAATCCCAAGCCTATCAAGAGCAAAAAGTTGCCAAGAAGAACACCAAGACTTATCAATCCATTATCCAAGCAACCCAAGCAGAGGAAAAATCCCAAGCCAGACTTGAGAACATTTCCCATAACACCCGCATCAAACAGTTCACCTTCCGTTTCCGAGTTAACCATCACTTTGTCAACCTTGAGCTAGAAGATTAGCCAAATCCTTGTTCATGTCTTGTTCCATCTTTAGATTTTGAAATCTTGTCTCAAACAGCCTTGCATCTTAGTTTCATTCTAGCTTTCATCTTTGCATCATTAATCAAAACCTTAGTTTCATTTGCATTCATCCTCCTACCAGCATTTTAGAATCAGTCCTTGTCATTTGCACTTGCATCATCCTTCTAGAGCATTGTCCCTTCACCCTTCAAAACTTTTTCCACCAGCATTCCCCCCATCAGCTTTCCATATCTTTCCAGCAGATTCATCATCTTTTGTTCCAAATCTAGAGATCCATCAACACTTAGTGTTCTACCTTTTGAGTTGTTCCTATCTTATATCCAAGATCAGAGACCATCATCCTCTTTTTTGACACAACGTGTTGTCATAAAAAAATCAAACCTTGTCCTTGCATAGCCATCATCTCGAGCAAGAGATTGGAGTGCATTGATAAGAAACTTGTTGACCGAAGATCATCAGTCTATCTTAGGTTGACCCCATCATATCTCTGATCCTCCATTTGGGAAAAATAGCAGCTCATTTGTTGACCGCTCAGTAATCTTTCACCAGCTTTCCACTAGCAACCTATCTTTCCTCCACCGTCTTGATCCATATCCGTTCCATCCAGCTTCCATCATCGCCATCTTAATCCCTATCTTTGCATTTGCATCTTAGAAGTCATCATCTTTAGAAGTTCATCAACTTTGCATCCATCAACATCTTTTAGCCAAACATCTTGCATACATTTAGCACTTGCATCTCCATGCCTGTTGAGACCAGATCTCAGAAAAGAAGAAGCATGAATCCTTATCCACCAACAACCTCATCCGATCCCAAACTTTTCACCAATGCCATGATGACCTACAATCCCCACATCCAAGCCAGTAACCCATGTGAAGATCCAAACATCCCTTCATCCCCCTTGGAAAACCAAGCATTTGTAAATCCTCTAGAAAGCCCACCAGCGACCAATGCCCTTGTACCGCAACATCAGCAAAGCACATTTGCCCACTATCTGTCAGAAAGTACCTCCATCCCACCATCTCTCTATCCACGCATCCCCATCAAAACTATCCAAGTTTCAGCACAAGCGTATTCTCCGTTTGTCCAATCATTTCCCGATCCTATCATGCAAACACCCCAAGAGCTTTCCACCATTCCCCTTTTCTTGCAAGGAAGCCTCGCCAGTCCCACAACACAAGCTGCAGCGCCATCTGCTCCATCTCCTACCCCTTTTGCTTCATCATCTGCTATGGCTGCCCAAGCCCAAATCCAAACCCAAAGTCAGCTTCCACCTCTCACACAAGCTTTTACACCGCCGCCATCCGCAAGTCAAGCAACGCCTTTCACCATCAAAGGAGCACCGTCACCCTTCACCCCCCAAGCACCCATACCTTCTTCTTTGGGGTTAGCGCAATCGCTTCCCATTCCAACCTCATCTTTCTCTTCGGTGTTTCCTTCATTTTCCTCCTTACAAGCATCCGCTCAACCACAACCTCAACAAGCTCCTTTCTCTCAAACATCATTCGTGTCCCAAGCTCCCGTTGCTCCTACCATTCCATCATCCACTGCAGTGCACCCTAACACAAGCTCTTAGTGGGGCCTTACACAAGAGGAAATGAAGGCATGGGGGATCCCATCTCAATCCCCTACATCTATGGTTGCAAGTCAACAAACCGCCTTCGCCCAAGCAGCACAGCAGCAACTACCCCAACCACCGCCGGCTTCAAGCTATTCGTCCCAAATCCCAAATACCTTCCAGCAAGTTCCACCACCTCAACAGCCAACTTTCCCCAGCTATCTTACCCCATCACCCTTTGCTTCTAGCTTCCCCACATCTGTTCCACCTCTAAGTAACGCAGGCATGCATCCAGCTTATATCAGCCAAACCCAAAGCTAACCTCAGCAACTACCACCATCATACCCGCAAGAAGCATCATTCCAACAGCCTCCCCCACAGCAACCACATGTCCCCTTTCAGCAAACAACCATCATTCCTCAACAACAGCAAGTCCCTTGCTATCAGCCTCAGCAACAAAACCCTATCATCCCACAGCAACAACAAGTTCCCACCCATCAGTTACAACAGCAAGTTCCAAATGTCCAATATCAGCAAGCAGTCCCACAACAACCGCCAGTTCAACAACAGCAAGCAGCCCAACAACATCAAGCGGTTCCATATCATTTACCACAATATCCCCCTATGCCACACCAGCAATATCCCCAGCAACCATCGCCCCAAAATTAGTTCCAACCCATTTATCCACAGCAAGCGCCATATCCAGTTCCACAACTTCCATCACAAGCAGAAGTCCCAGTTCCCTTGCCACTCAATGCCGAGTGGGAAGCAATGAAAAATGCTCTAAAGGAGCTACAAAGTGGAACAGAGAATAAAACATACAAGTTCGAAGAGGTGTGCTCATATCCCTTTGATCGGTCCATAGCAACTATCCCTTTCCCCAAGCATTTTGAGATGCCCAAGTTCGACAAGTATCGGGGGAAAGGAGATCCAGTAAATCATATCAAAGAGTTCTACATGGCATGCCAAGAAGTGGCTTACAGTGATAACTATCTCCTGCACCTATTTCCCAAGAGCTTGGGAGGAACTGTTGTTGAGTGGTTTTACAAAATACCACATGGGACAATAAAAACCTTTGCTGAACTCTCTGAGAAGTTTATCACACACTATGCCCATAATGTGGAGAATGAGTTGTCCTTGCTAGACCTATGCAACTCAAAGCAAAAAGATGGAGAAAGACTTGCAGAATACTTGCAAAGATGGCAGAATCTTACAACCAGGTTATCATATCAGCCACCAGAGAAGCATCTAACAAAGATCTTCATTGATAACCTGCATCCAAAGCTATCCCATCACATGTGAATGAACTGTCTCTAGACATACCAAGACATCAAGAGCAAAGGCATAGGCATCGAGAAAGCTCTCCTAGATGAAGGCACTATTCGTCACTTCAAGGATGATTCCAAGAACAAACCCAACAATGATAAATCCCGTTACTGGAATCGTAACAAGAATGTTGTTACAGATGGAGCCACTGACACTAAGAATGTACAATTTATTGTGGCTAGTCCTACACCAGCTCAAACATACCAACTGCCACAAGCACCTATCTATCAGCAACCACCAGCTCCCGCATATCAAGCACCTATTTATCAGTAGCCTCCTCAAGCTCATCATCCACCTATGCAACAGTATCAGCAGCAATACCAATAGCAACAGCCAGCACGTCAAGGCAATCCTGTTAACATAGTTAACGTTGCCCCAAGGCAGAACAAGCCCAACAATCAGAACAATCCAAAGAGGACTTTCACACCTTTGGGTGAGCCTCTGGATCAGATCTTTTATCGGCTAGCCAAAGCAAATATGATCACATATCCGCCCATCCCACAGAAGGATGACAACGCACCAAAGTCTGATTGGTATAAAGAAAATGAATACTGTGATTACCATCGTGTGAAGGGGCACACAACATTGAAGTGCATGCGGCTTAAGAACTACATCCAGGATCTCATTGATCGCAAGGAGATCCAGGTCAATGCACCAGCTCAAGCTTCACCCAACGCCAGTTTGCAAATATATCAAAATGTGTTCCCTCAACACGATGCCGGGAAGAATCAAGCCAACGCCAATCAGCCCCAAAATCATGGCAAAGGCAAGCAAGAAGATCACACAGCAGCCTACATCAACTATGACAAGTATGTCGGATGCATAACTCAAGTTGAGCCCATCCAAGATGAGCCCACCATCAATACCATCCACGTCAGAGGGCTGGATCGACAATGTGCTGCAACTACCCGCAGTGGTAGGATAACTGTTGCCGGTGCTCCTCTGAGATCAACTGCTCCTCCAAGGCCAACGTCTACTACATCCACAGCATAGTCTAACACCAGGCCAGCATCAAATGCACGCGCAACACAACATAATGCACCAAGTGCACAATACAATATCATAGAGCATCTTGGGAACATGCCAGCCCAAATATCTATCTTGGATTTGCTCCGCACATCACCCATCCATCAGGAGATCCTGGACAAAGCTCTAAAAGAAGGCCATGTCCCCACGGACATTAACACAACTCAGTTTGAAACTCTTGTGGGACACCTATCAGCAGCATGTGCCTTATCCTTCAAAGAATCTAATATACCAGATGTCGCTCTTGACCATACTCTCCCTCTCCGCATTGCCGTCATGGTCAGAGACTTTGCCATCAAACAGGTTTTAATAGATAATGGCTCAGCCCTCAACTTGTGCACATTAAAATTCATCAAGAAGATCGGGTTCATGGAGGCCGACATACAACATGAGATGATCACCATCAAAGCATATGATAACTTGGAGCGTACCTCTAAAGGTACTATCACCTTGCCTATCCAGCTAGGCCTAGCAACGCAAGATACTGTCTGCCACGTTGTTGATCTCGACCTACCATTTAATATTCTTCTCGGCCGCCCATGGATCCATTCCATTAGGGCTGTACCATATACTTACCATCAATGCATCAAGTTTCCACATCAAGGCACTGAGGTTACCATCCACGCTGATCCTAACCCCTTCGCATACTGCCGTGCGATGGAAGCATCTTTCCCTCATTCTACTCATTGTCCTAGAACCGATATTGGTACTTCTATTGCTAGTTCATCCCGATCCCATCGTGATCCAGAGACCATCCTCTCTTCCACCTTATCATCCGTCAAGATCAACAACCAGGGTTGTGGCGAATACAGCCTCAGTGATGCATTTGCTGTAGGGGCTCTTCCACGTGATCCACATACTCAAGGATGCCCAAGTTGTCAAAACAAGCCTGTTGAGGAACATTATAAGCTCAAGCAAATTGAAAACATGACTTTTGAGTCTCATGGTACCATCAACAGCAAAGAGATAGATCCAGATATTAACAAATGGTTATACAAAGATCCCCCATCACGTGACACACAACTTCTTGAGTACTTCAAAGAGAAATACCCAATCCCCTACAAGAATGTCATAGAACAATATAACTATCAAGGTGGTGGTCTAGGACCATAAGAGGATGGAAATTTGTTTCCTATCATACCATCCCAGAATCCAGAACAGCAAGGACTTGGCTTTAATACCCCTCGCCTACTTGAACAAGAGCCCAATACCACAACTGCGGACACTAACATGACCAACGTGAACTTTTCGAATAGCCGGGATGACCTCGTGGAAATCGAAGACATCCCCGAAGAGAAAGACATCCGATCCTACGATGATATCTTTGCCGACGACACCCTCCTGGGGACTTCTGTTCTCCAACAACTCTCCATTAACCTCATAGATCTTCCCCTCACAAACCCCGACCTCATAGATTGGGACCAACCAAGCATCGCACACATCGACGAGTTCCAAAGCGCACAAGCACTCCTAGAATTCATGGGGGCATCAGGTCCAGCAAGCAATTAGGATCCAACATCAACCTCTGTCTATCAGCTTCACCCAGAAGGATATTTTGGGGAAGAGGCAAGCTTTAGTCGCAAAAATGAAATAGCAAAAGAATATCATGAGTCTTTATGTGAAAACCCCCTTGGGGCACATTCTGATTCCAAAATAGTAAAAATAAAGGGCGTATCTTCTAGTGAAAACCTGGCAATTCAGGCACTAGAAGATGAAACCTTGCCTCTTCCCCCTATCCAAGATTATAGACCAGAGCAATCTCCAATCATCATAGAGGAAACCAAGTCAATCAACTTGGGAACAGAAGAATGTCCAAGGATCACCTACATTGCAGTCAACCTAACAGAAGGAGAAGAAATCGCTCTCAGTGCCTTGCTCAAAGAATCCATTATCAACTTTGCATGGTCATACGCCCATATGCCTGGGCTTGATCCAAACCTTGTTGTTCATCACCTATCAGTAGATCCAAACGTCAAGCCAGTGAAGCAGAAGCTAAGGAAAATGCATCCAAAGGTAGCATTACTAGTTAAAGAAGAGCTTGAGAAGCTCCTCCAAGCTAAGATCATCAGAGCAATAGATTATTCAGAGTGGATCTCTAACATGGTGCCAGTCACAAAGCCTTCTGGTGACATCAGAATCTGTACTGATTTCAGGGACTTGAACAAGGCATACCCTAACGATGACTTCCCATTGCCAAACATAGACATGCTTGTAGACCTCACAGCGGGTCATGAGATGTTATCATTAATGGATGGCTTTTCAGGCTACAACCAAATTCATATAGCGGAAGCAGATCAACATAAAACAACATTCACAACCCCATGGGGTACCTTTTGCTACAACATGATGCCATTTGGGCTAAAGAATGCAGGAGCAACATATCAGCAAGCAATGACAGCCATTTTCCATGACATGATCCACAAGATCCTTGAGGACTATGTGGACGATATCCTTGCAAAATCCAAAATAAGAGACGAGCACCTCAACATCCTAGAGCGTGTATTTGATCGTCTGAATCATTATGGCTTAAAGCTTAATCCTAAGAAATGTGTCTTTGGTGTTACATCTGGCAAGCTTCTAGGTTTCATCATCTCTAGACGAGGCATAGAGATCGATCCTAAAAAGGTAAAAGCAATAACGGAGATGCCTCCACCAAGAAATCTCAAACAGCTCAGAAGCCTATAGGGCAAGCTTCAATCAGTTCGGCGATTCATCTCTCAACTAGCAGACAAGTGCCAACCCTTCTCACATCTCTTATGCAAAGACACCAACTTCAAGTGGGATCCCATATGTCAAAGAAGCTTTGATAAGCTCAAAGAGTATCTAGCTAACGCTTCGATCCTTGTACCACCAGTTCCAGGATGCCCACTCATCCTTTACATCTCAACAACAGCTACAGCACTAGGGGCACTCCTAGCACAGCATGATGATGAAAACAGAGAACGAGCTGTCTACTACATCAGTCGCACTCTTGTGGGCTATGAGCTTAACTATTCACCCATGGAGAAAGCATGCCTAGCAGTGGTCTTTGCCACTCAAAAACTTAGACATTACATGCTTAGCCACACAATCAAGCTCATATCAAAGGTGGACCCTCTTAAGTATCTGTTATCAAGGACAACCCTCACAGGCCGTATGGAAAAATAGGTCATGTTACTCAGCGAATTTGACATTCAGTATGTAGATCACAAAGCAATCAAAGGGCAAGTCATTGCCGATCAACCAGCAGAAGCACCACTGGTGGATGCCTATCCACTAATCATGGAATTCCCCGATGAACATCTGTGCATGATTGAAGAGCAACCCATGTGGAAACTATACTTTGATGGTTCCAACACATCCCATAGCTCTGGGGCAAGAATCCTATTCGTCACACCTCAAGGTGACTATATTCCAAAATCATTCAAGTTGGGATTCCCCTGTACCAACAACATTGCAGAATATGAGGCACTCATCTCAGGTCTCAAAACAGCTATCCAATGGAACATCACAGAACTACAAGTCTTTGGAGATTCACAGCTCATTATCAAGCAAGTCCTTGATGAGTATCAGACAAAGGATGACAAATTGCTACCCTACAAGCAACTGGTGGATAAACTGAAAGAGCATTTCCTACATCTACAATTCAATCAGATCCCAAGGCTTCAAAACAAAGCAGCAGATGCAATGGCAACCATCGGATCCTTATTGGAAATCCCACGTGACGCAACACAATATGAATTTCTAGTCGAGCAGCTACACTTGCCAGCTTATGAGAACACCGATGCAAACATGGTGTGTGTCTTGGTTGGTCCCCAATCCCCATGGTACCACGACATCCATGCATATCTAAAAAATGGTATCATATCTCCCCATCTCACCAATAACCAATGCCAAAACCTTATTCGCAGAGCTTCCCGCTACACTCTTGTAGCCAACACCCTATATCGTCGCGGGTATCACAATGTCCTATCTAGATGTTTAGATTCAAACGAGGCCGTCATGGCCTTACAAGAAGTTCACGCTGGAATTTGCGGTGCCCACATGAGTGGCATGGTTCTAGCAAAGCAGCTGCTTAGAGTTGGATATTATTGGCCAACAATGGAACATGATGCGTGTGAATTTGTCAAGAAATGACTCCCATGTCAACAGCATGCCAATTTGATACATGCACCAGCACAGGATCTACAGCCTATTGCACCACCGTGGCCTTTTTCATGTTGGGGCCTCGACCTCGTTGGTTTGATCACCCCCCTCTCTTTGGATGGACACAAGTATATCATAACAGCCACAGAGTACTTTACCAAATGGGTTGAAGCGATTCCACTCACCCTAACCACTGGCATCCAAATATCCAAGTTCATCCTTTACCACATCATTTGCCGCTTCGGCATACCATCTTCACAGACCATGGCACACCTTTTGAAAACCAGCATGTGGATGATCTGTGTGCCAGACTCCACATCCATCACCATTTCTCCAGTCCATATTTCCCTCAAGGAAACGGCCAAGCTGAGGAAACCAACAAAACTATCTTGAAAATCCTCAAGAAGGTTGTCAATGATTCTGGTCGTGACTGGCACCTCCAAATCAATCCTGCCCTTTGGGCCTACCGCACTTCTTATCACACTCCCACAGGCACCACCCCATACTCTCTTGTATATGGTGTTGAAGCCATTCTACCGATCGAGGTTGAGCTCCCATCCTTGCGCGTCTCCATGAAGAACTATACAACTGATGAAGACTATCGTGTGGCCCGGCTCACACAGCTAGATCTGCTAGATGAAAAGAGACAGCAAGCTTACGATCACCTGGTGGCATACCAAAATCGACTCAAAAGGAGTTATAACAAAAAGGTCCATCCTAGACAATTCCAGGTCGGTGACATGGTCCTTAAAGAAAATCAGAAGGTCCTAGCAAATAGAGAAAAGAAAGGCAAGTTTGAGCCTACTTGGTTGGGCCCCTATGTTGTCACCGCATCCTTCGGCTCGGGAGCCTATCAGCTATCAACACCAGAAGGTGAGCCCTTGAATGATCCTATCAACATCATCCATCTGAAGAGGTTCTATGCCTGAACCTGATCCTGCATATATCAGAAAATCCAAAAACATTCAAAAAAGCAAAAAAAGCAAAAAAAAAAGAAAAAGCAAAAAAGAAAAGAGAAAGAGAAAATAATCGTCCAAACGGTGAAAACTTGGCAATTCAAGTGCCTTGGACAAGTATGTTGGTGAAAACCTGGTAAACAGGCACCAACATAGTAAACTGGGCTATTTATCTATTCAGTTGTCCTTTCAGCTACCGTCCTCTTCCTCCATCCATAACAGATCTCCCAGCAGTTCCATCTCCCCTATCCTCCAAGCATTCGGCTTCCATCTTCCTCCAACCCATCTGCAATCTATATCCTATTCCAAATCTTTGTACCATATCTTGTACCATATCCCTTTCCCTTTCCTGTACAGCGCTTTCCTCCCTGTATTTATCCTTCTTGTCTCCGTCCTAGTGAGAGTCCCGCCGAGTGTAATCTTCCTATCCCCAATCCTGAGCTTCTGTACATATCCCTTGTGCATATCGTTCCTCCTTGTTGTACATAACCTTTGTCCGTCCTGCAGTAGCATTTGATCAAATATCTTGTCCCATCCCCAGCCTCAGAAAATTTGTAGTCCCACTCAGGCCTTGTGCTTCAGCAACATCAATTGACGACTTATCCTTGCTCATCCTGATTATTCCTTGAACTTCAGCTTTTGCCAGCGAACAACTACACTTATTCTCTCACCAACCCATGGGTCCTTGAGGATATATCGTTCCTCCTGTCTGACCTAATCTTCCATCCTGGTCCTTGAGGATATATCGTTCCTCCTGTCCGACCAACCTTCCCACCATCAATCAAACCTAATCTCTCTCCTTGGCAAAGGATGTCTTTTTGGAGTTATCATTTTGATCTTGGGTTTTGTCCTTTTGATCTTGTTAATCTTTTTTGGCTTCTCATTATCCCACCAGGGTCACCACGATTCATTATATCATGGTGTGCTACGTGTGCGGATAATCTGGGGCAAGGTCTTTTGATCTTTCGCTTCTGCCTGTGAGTCAGTTGTGTGTTTGTGGTTCCTTCAGCATCGGATCTGCCATGTCACCTCTGCGCTTCATGTGTGATGTTGGGGCAACCCTGTGTGTTTGTTTAGCGTCAGTCCTCGTCAGTCCTCTACGACGTTGTTGACAGGCCTCGTGATCCCAGTATCTTTGGCAGGTCTCTAACATAGCTATATTAAATCTAGGTTGTGCACTCCCCTTTGCACTTGGAGCTATCTGGTCCCTTGCATTTATCATATAGATTAATCTTGCATCTTTACATATAGCTGCATCTTGCATCTTGCATTTCCATCTCATCTTGCATTCACCCATCTTTGCTCTTGGAAGCTTGGTAATTTATCTCCCCTGCTTCCTCAGTCGTTCCTTCTCTGTTTCCTTTCGAGAAAATTCCACAATGTTTACTCTTTGCGTTATTTTCTCGAGGGGGCACAATCCCTTATTCCTCTAAATTCGAGCCTGGGGCATCTTATTTTCTTGTCTTTGAAGCCATGCCACTTGCGGCATCGCATCAAAGAGGGGCAAAATGTAGACACCTAAAAATCCTTTAGAAAATAAAGTATTTTTATTTTCTAAAAAATCCCTGATGACATCATCATTTATTAATTAATTAATTATTTAATTAATTAATTTATTTTAATGTCATTAAATCCCTTTTTCTTAATTAAAAATATTTAATTAAGAAATCCCTCCCAAAAATGTTTAAATCTTATTTAAACATTAATCCCCTATTTATTAATTATTTTAATTAATAAATTGACCAAAAATCCCAAAAAAAAATAATTTATTTATTTTTTGACCAAAACTTGGCCAATTTTCTTAAGACCACTAACCTCTTCCAAAATCTTCTAATCCCTTCTTAATTTCGATTAAAAGGCTAATCCCATCTTTTCTAACCCTAATCTCAACTCAAAATATTTAATTAAGATTAAATATTTAATTTTCATATTTATTGAAAATATTTCAATAAATTTTCCCAAACTTAAGCTTTTGGAATGAATAAACTTTTATTCCATAAAACCTAGGAGAATTCTAGACTCTTCTAGAAACTTCTCAACCCAACCTCTTCACCCATCCTAATCCTAATCCCCTTTCTAATCTTGTCACATTCCATTAGCAAAAGGTTTACCAAAACTTATGCTAACCTCCTCTTAGTCATCCTCCTTAGTCAACAAAGATGGCCACCTCTTGGCCACCTCTTGCAAATGCATTTAAGGATGCATTTAAGCCTTCCTTATCTTTCTTACATGCATTCATTATGCATTTAAGACCTTCTTATCCCTTCCTTGCCACCTCTTGGCCTTGGGCACATTTACCAAATTGTGCACATGCCCTCAAACTTTCAACTCAATCCTCCCTTGACACTTGTCAGGACACTTGTCCTTGACTCAACCCTAACCTTAGCCCTAACTCTGACTCATCCTTTTTAACCAAGCCCTTCCCTTTTCCTATAAATACCCTCACTTCCTAAGGCAAATCATCTTTCAACTCTCAAACTCAATAGCAAAGTTATAATGCCATTTTCATTCTAGCATAAGCATAAACTCATCATTTTAGATCATTTTCAAGCTTAAATCACATTTAAATTAGCTCAATTGGATTAACATAGATTCATTTCTTGTTTAATCAATCTTAGTTCATCTTTTAGCTTTGCATATTTGTGTGTTCTTGAGGCCTTTGAGGCAAAATAGGTTCCTCATACCTATTTTGTGTCATTTTGGGTCTTCTTGATCCTCAAATCATCCTATTTGCATGCTCCAAGTGCTTGAGTTTGCACACCCACATCCATTTATATCCAAGCATATCAAACGGTGCATGGGCGCATCCGTTTTAGGCTTAAACTGAGGTGGCTTTGATTTTAGTTTGTTTACCATTAAATTTGATTTGATAATATGCTATGACGTTTGTTTGTCTTTGGCCTTCAAAACAGGTTTAGGTGCATGCTCAAATCCTAGTCTACAGTAACCCTTTTGAGAATCCAAGACAAACTCATGGAAGTCAAGGACGTTCCATAAGAGGAAGAAAAATAGTCCTGCAATGATATCTTTGATGATAAAACCTTCCTGGGCATTTCTATCCTTCGCCAACTCACCATCAACCTCATTGACCTCCCCCTCATTCATCCTGACCTCATAGACTGGGACCAACCGAGCATAGTACATATCAATGAGTTCCAAAGTGAGGAAGTGCTCCTAAGATTCATGGGTGCCACAAATCAGCAATTAGAATGGGGGTAGGAATCGACCAAAGTATATCAGCTTAACCCAAAGGGGTACTTTGGGGAAGAGGAAGTCTCTAGCCGCAAAAATAAAAACAAAAAAGAAAATAAAGAGTCCTCATGTGAAAACCCCTCTGGGGCATATCCTGATTCAAAAATAGTAAAAACAAAGGGCGTATTTGACAGTGAAAACCTCTCTGAGGCACTGGAGGATGGAGACTTGCCTCTTCCTCTTATCTAGGATTACTAGTCAAAACAACCATCCATAGTCATTGAAGAGACCAAGCTGATCAATCTAGGAATAGAGGAAATCCCTTAGATCACATACATCTTAGCAGCTCTAAGTGAAGTAGAAGAGACAGCCCTGGAGGCCCTCCTTCGGGAATCAATAGGAAACTTTGCATGGTCATATACCCATATGCCTGGACTCGATCCTGATCTCATTGTTCATCATCTGGCAGTAAATCCCGATGCCAAACCAGTCAAGAAAAAGTTAAGGAGAATGCATCCAAAAGTAGCCTTGTTGGCTAAAGAAAATCTTGAGAAGCTCCTTCAGGCTAAGATCATCAAAGCCATTGATTACTAAGACTGGATCTCTAACATGGTGCCTTTTGTCAAACCCTCAGGTGACATAAGAATTTGTATTGACTTTCAAGATCTCAACAAGGCATGTCTGAAAGATGATTTTCCACTGCCCAACATAGACATGATCATAGACCTCACTGCACATTTTTCTATAACATGATGTTGTTTGGGCTCAAAAATGTGGGAGGTACCTATTAGAGAGCGATGACCACAATTTTTCATGACATGATTCATAAGATCCTCGAGGACTATGTTGATGACATTCTAGCAAAATCTAGAACACGCTACGAACACCTTGATGTCCTCAAAGATGTGTTCAATCACCTATCCAAGTATGGCTTGAAATTGAATCCAAAGAAATGTGTATTTGGTGTGACATCCAGAAAACTTCTGGGGTTCATTGTGTCCAAGCGTGGCATAGAGATTGATCCCAAAAAGGTGAAGGCCATCATGGAAATGCCTCCTCCCAAAACACTCAGATAGTTAAGAAGCTTACAAGGAAAGTTGTAGTCAGTTTGACGATTCATCTCCCAACTAGTAGATAAGTGCTAGCCATTCACACATCTTTTATGAAAGGATACCTCCTTCAAGTTGGATCCCATCTGTTAGCACAGCTTCAAAAAACTCAAGGAATATCTAGCGAATGCACCTATTCTTGTTCCACCAACACTAGGAAGGACCCTCATTTTGTACATATCCACAACTACTACAACGTTGGGGGCACTCTTAGCACAGCTCAATGATGATGGAAAAGAGCGGGTTGTTTATTATATCAGTCGTACACTAATTGGCTAGGAGCTAAACTATTCTTCAATGGAAAAAGCCTGCTTGGCAGTGGTTTTTGCCACTCAAAAACTTTGACACTATATGCTCAGTCACATAGTAAATTTAATCTCCAAGGTCGACCCGCTCAAATACTTGCTATCAAAGGCCACACTTACAGGGAAAATGGAAAAATGGGTTATGCTTCTTAGTGAATTTGACATCCAATATGTTGACCAAAAAGCCATCAAGGGACAAGTTATTACTGATCAGCTTGCAAAAGCTCCCTTAGTTGACACATACCCTCTCGAAATGGAGTTCCCAAATGAGCATCTTTGTATGATCAAAGAACAACCCTAGTGGAAATTATATTTTGATGGTGCATATACATCACATGGATTAGGGGCAGGCATACTGTTTATGACCCCTCAAGGAGACTACATCCCAAAATCCTTTAAGCTAGGATTCATGTGTACAAACAACATCTCAAAATATGAAGCCCTCATGGCAGGTCTTAAAACTACCATCCACTGGAATATCATGGAACTACAAGTCTTCGGAGATTCCCAATTGATCATCAAGTAGGTCCTCGATGAATATCAAACAAAGGATGACAAGCTATTACCCTACAAAGAGCTTGTAGATAAACTCAAAGAACATTTTGTTAGCATACAGTTCACACAAGAACCAAGACTTTAGAATAAGGCAGTAGACGCTATGGCCACCATTGGCTCACTATTGGAAATCCCCCATGACGCTACACAATATGAGTTTCTTGTCGAGCAACTACACATGCCCACTTATGAGAATGTTGACACTGATATGGTATGTGTCTTGGTTGGTCCCCAGTCCCCATGGTACCATGACATTCATGCTTATCTAAAGAATGGTATCATATCTCCTCACCTCACAAACACCCAATGCCAGAACCTTATTCATAGAGCATCCCGCTACACTCTTGTAGCCAACACCCTATATCGTCGTGGGTATCACAACATCCTCTCCTAATGTCTAGACTCAAATGAGGCCACCATGGCTTTACAAGAGGTTCAGGCTGGTATTTGTGGTGCTCAAATCAGTGGTATCATCCTTGCAAAGTAGCTACTTAGAGTTGGGTATTATTGGCCGACCATGGAGCATGACACCTGCGAGTTCGTGAAGAAGTTCCTATAGTGCCAATAGCATGCCAATTTGATCCATGCACCTGTGTAGGACTTAGAGCCCATTGCACCTCCATGGCCTTCCTCATGTTGGGGTTTTGAACTTGTTGGCATGATCCACCCTCATTCTTCTGATGGACACAAGTATATCATTATAGCCACAAAGTACTTTACAAAGTGGGTAGAAGCAATTTTGTTCAACTTAACTACTGGTGTCCAGATCTCTAAATTCATCCTCTACCATATCATTTGTCATTTTGGCATTCCCTCCACCATCTTCATAGATCATGGCTCTCCATTTGAAAACCAACATGTTACAGAGCTCTGTGAGCAATTCCACATCCACCAATGCTTTTCTAGCCCATACTTTCCACAAGGGAACGGCCAGGTTGAGGCAACTAGCAAAACTATCCTCAAAATCCTACAGAAAGTTGTCAATGATTCTGGTCATGATTGTAATTTTCAAATCAATTCTTCCCTCTGGGCCTATCACACCTCATTCTATACTCCCATAGGCACCACCCCATACTCCCTCGTATATGGTGTTGAAGCTGTCCTACCAATTGAGGTCAAAATCCCTTCACTCCGCGTGTCCATGAAGAACTACATCACAGATGAAGACTGCCGCATGGCACGCTTGACACAGTTGGACTTGTTAGATGAAAAGTGGCAATGGGCCTATGATCACCTGATCATGTACCAAAATCATCTCAAGAGGAGCTTCAATAAAAAGGTACACCCTCGACAGTTCCAAGTGGGAGACCTAGTCCTGAAAGAGAACCAGAAAGTACAAGCAAACCATGAAAAGAAAGGAAAGTTCAAGCCCACCTGGTTAGGTCCATACATGGTGACAGCTTGCTTCGGTTCTGGAGCTTATCAATTGTCTAAACCCGAAGGGGAGCCTATTCCTAATCCTATTAATATCATACATCTAAAGCGGTTCTATGCTTGACCCATCAAATATGATCCTGAAAAAATCCTAAAAATCAAATATGATCTTGAAAAAAAAAATCCTAAAAAATCAAATATGATCCTAAAAAAATCCTAAAAATTATAAAATTTCCTGAAAAAATCATCATCTTGGTGAAAATCTGGTAAATAGGCGGCTTGATGAATCAAAAAAATCAAAAAAATGGAAAAGAGTAAAGAGAAAAATACCGTCCAATGGTGAAAACTTGGCAATTCAAGTGCCTTGGGCAAGTATATTGGTGAAAACCTAGTAAACAGGTGCCATACATAGTGGACTGTATCATTATCTATCAAAATCCCATCCCCCCCATCCATTCACCACTTTTCATTTGTGACTCACCCATCCCTTATTCCCAAGGTGTCATCCCCATTGCGCCAGCACACAAGATTCACTATCCCACTTCCTACAATGTTGTAGATACTCATTGTATATAGTGTCCCTATCTTGTACATACCGTCTTAGTAGTTCCTTTTTCTCGCAAAGCACATGACCCGAATGATCTCAATATTAGCAATGTTCCCTCAACAAGTATCCTGCGTCACTGTGATTCTTTGAAAGTTGTTCATTTACCCAGCAATATTCTCAATGTAGTCAATAGCCATCAACCCAGTCCTTGTAGGATGCATCCTTCCTCCATGTCTGACATAATCTCAACTTCCATAGTTAGTCGGTCTCTTTTGGCAAAGGACATCTTTTGGTCTTATCGCATTGATTTTAGTTTTCTTGTTCTATCTTTTCAGTTAATTTTGTGATCTCAGTTGACTACTCCCATTAAGGCCACCATGATCCTTTATATCATGGTGTGTTGCAATAGGAGGTTTTATTCTGGGGCACGATCTTTTAAGATCTTTTGGCTTCTACCTGTGAGTCATTCGGACATGACCCTTGCACATTCCACTTGTGATCTTTTGGGTTTCTTGGTGCACTTGGGAAATGTTGTTTTTCTATGGGTTCCCTCGCATCATTCCCACCATGTGTCCTTCACAATCCATGTGTGATACTAGGGCAATCCTTGCATGTCTTTTTCACATTAGTCTTATGCAATGTTCGTGACATGACCTCACGTTCCTAGTAACTATGGTTCGTCTCTTCTGTTGCTATATCAAAATAAGTGCTCAAAACTACATGGTGGTGTTCCCTCAGAACATCCCACGCTCAAGCTTCATGAAACATCCTCCATCCTATCAAACATTCAAACAAAGCTCCCATCATCCCTATCCAATATCAAAGCATCATCCCTATCAAAGCATCATCCCAAATAGAAAACTCCCCCCCCAAGAGCTTCTCTCTCACATCCCTCTTATGTTCTTGACCTTTGGATTGTGATTGTGCATATATCCCCCTTCAACCATTATCCCCTCCCTCTCTCAGTGAGGGTATAGTCAGACAATGATATGTTGTGACCATTCTGTATACCCTCACCCTCACACTCTCATCTACATTCATGCATGAATTTCATTTCCCACTCCTACCCTCAGTCACACTATGTCATCTCATCCTACATTCATTTATTATCTTGCATTGTTAGAGTGCATTAATTTTAGATTCATTCATTGTTTCATTCATATCATGTTAGATTCATTTTAATCTTGCATTGTTAGGGTGCATTCATTTTAGTTTCACATCATCTTTTCATTCATATCATGTTAGATTCATTTTAATCTTGCATTGTTAGGGTGCATTCATTTTAGTTTCACATCATCTTTTCATTCATATCATGTTAGATTCATTTTAATCTTTCATTGTTAGGTTCATTCATATCATGTTAGATTCATTTTAATCTTGCATTGTTAGGGTGCATTCATTTTAGTTTCACATCATCTCATTCATTCATCTCATTTAGATTCATTTTAATCTTGCATTGTTAGGATTCATTCTCAGGTGCATTCATCTCATTTATATTCATTTTAATCTTGCATTGTTAGGATTCATTCTTAGGTTCATTCATCTCATTTGATTCATTTTAATCTTGCATTGTTAGGGTTCATTTTAGGTGCATTCATCCCATTTGCCATCTCATTTTGTATCATTTAGGTTCATTTTCATCTTGCATAGTTAAGAGTTCATTTTAGGTCCATTTCTTATTAAGTTATCTTAGATTCATTAGGTTCATTTAAATTATCTTGCATTTTTAACACACATTACATATCCATACACATATGCATTTCATCATAATATACATGCATTGCATAACAAAAGCATTTACATCACATCCTGCATCCACAAATTGTCAACACCTACATCTCATATAAACATTTCATAATGCATTTCATATAGAAATCACATCCTGCATCACACACATGTCAGTCTCACAGCACATAGAAATCACATCACATCCTGCATCATCCATGTTAGTACATCATAAGCATCCATACATTCATCCATAACACATCATATCCCACCCAGCTCATCATATATATACCAAAAATCATCGTAAAGAATAAAAGTACATGTCCCAACCCGAAAGCATCAAAGAATAAATGTCTGTCTGAGTCCATGATAATACCAATAGTACAGATATGAATATACAATTGGGACTATGCCTTCCACCAATAAATGAATCGTATACAATAAAAACTGTAGCATATCACTGCATATATGCCTCTCTTGAGGGAGGCTGCATATCAAAATCCCCAACTAATGGGTTTGCCTCTAGCGGTACCTGTAGGATGGGTGGCCAGCTCACTATACCCTATATCCATGTGTCCTATATATCTGTCATATGCACCACTCCGGATAGCAGAATAGCCCCTGTATCCATGTCCATCTCTACCCCTGGATCTGATCTCTTTGCCTCCTCCATCTATATCAAACCGTCGACATCATATTTAGTCTTTTCTGAGGACATCTTGTTAATTAAATATTATTTATTTAATTAATTTATGTCATCCCATAGTTAATTAATTTAATTAATTAACTATAGCCCAATTAATTATCAAAATGACAAACCTATAGTCTGATAATTAATCAAATCCTTATTCCTCTATTAATTTAAATGGATACATTTATCTAAATAAATTAATTCATAAATCCCCTTTTTCTCCCACTTGGAATTAAATAAAATATTTAATTCTAATTCTCCTCTATTAGCTAATAATCCATGCTTAGCTAGTTTAATCCTCCACTCATTCTCTCTCTTCCATCACATCTCCCTAATCCTCCACTTACCAAGCTTAATCACCTCCTAATCATGTGCACAATCATAATCCAAGATTAAAGAATGCTAATCCACCTCAAATTCAACCCCTTATGACATCACCTCCACATCCTCCAATGAGAAATCAAAAGCCTCTTACACCTCTTACACACTTGTCCCCTCTCACACCTTCCAAAGGTGCCTCTCCTCTCATCCTCCCCCATTGTGACACTTGTGAAAATGCTATGCATTTGAGAAAGCACAATCCATGTGCTCTCCCTTGGATTCATCTCCACCATTGCTCATTCCTCTTTTGCCCCTTAATCTTGACCATCTATTTCACCCATCTTTCTATAAAAGAGAAGCTATCCTCCTTCATTTTCATCCACCATTAAAACAAAGTTATCATGCAATTTTCTCTATTGAAGCTTGAAGCATAGATCATTGAGCACACATTCCATCCTTTGGACAAATCTTCTACATCTTGGAGGTTTGCTTAAGGGTTTTATATTGCTTTTGAGTGTCTTTGTCTTCATTTTGTAGGTCTAATCATAGGTTTTTATCTCATTTGTTTTGTTGAATGTTTAGTTTACTTTGCATTTCTTAACACTACATTTTAGATATAACACTAACAAGAGCTAAAACCTAACTCGAAGGTCTCTTCATCGACTCATGAGCAGTTATCTTCTTGGCTTAAACATCCTTTTTGACATAAGACTGAGTACTTGTCTTCGTCAATACCTGCAAAACATATCATGTGTATTGTTGCATTTACATATCATAATCAGCTATTGCATTACAATTCATCCATGTGCATAAGCATAAATCATACATACATCTTTCCATAATCAAATACATTTGCATAACATCCATACATATGAAAGAAATCATTGCATTGCATACATTCTACTCTATTCATAGCATAAGCATCACATGATATCATCATAAATCAAAACATGACATGTACACATGAAGTTACAACCAAAATATCGATCTCATATATATATCAAAAATCTCAAACTAGTCAGGGGTGCACTACTGGCACAGTGTACAAAAGAATATGCTCATGTGAGCTATCAAAGTTAGAAAAATATATCAATGATCAAAAAGAGTAAATTATATCAATATATCAAAATAAATCAGCTATCAGCATGATCCTCTACATCTGGTGGAGGAAGAGGTGGTGCATCTGGCACTACCTTTGCTCTGGGTGCTCTAGCTCCCTTTGATGCCATCATGTACTGTGAATAGGAGGGAACTCTCTGTGCAGCATGAACAATTGTATAATATGTGGACACATAGTAAGCTGCCTGTGAGGTTTGATGAATCACCTCTTCCTATAATCTCTGTACCTCCTAACGTAGCTCAGTCCACTATCTATTTGCCTCTATGTATCACTCCTCCCATCGAGCACTGCACACCTTCACATCCCTAACTTGTACATTGAGCCATCTGATAGTCTCCTGTGGAGTAGGAGCAGCAGGATCAATGTCTGGCATCTCAGTATTTGGGGGAGTCTACTTTGTGGTCTCTGCCCTCTGCACCTTACGGTGTCTAACCTCAGCACCTAAATCAAAACCAGTGTCCTCCTTTGTGAAGTCCATACAACCACCCATGACCTGCTCTATTGCAAGTACCTCATTAGCTAAACCAACACCCCCTAAAGTACCACCCTCTCCCCTAGTCCATCTATGAGATCCTGTTAATCTACCTATTGTAGAACTAGTGGGATGAGAGGGCCTCATCTATCCTGATGGTCTTTTTGGTGGAGCCATCACTCTAGGTCTTGGAGGTGTGGGGTGCACAATCAGAGCCTATGTGGGTTTGGGACCCTGTCCCATTGGAGCACCTGTAACATCCATCGCCTCCTCCATGGAGGGTATCAGCTCTGTCGGATTAGAAAATCTATGAATGGGATGATCAGTAAGCTAGGAAATGAATCCATCTATAACACCAGCATCGAGTACATCTGGTTTTTACTCCCAATCCCTACCAACAATAGCACTGTACTCCTATGAACACAAAGCATAAGAGAGCCTCTGTGTCCATCTAAGTCCAATCTCACACCCTATCCATGCATAAGTAGCACAATCCTCTAGGGCATCCTATATATGTCCATACTGCCACTAGACCCTAGTAATAAGGAACCTCTCTATAGTGGAGGATGACCTCCCAATCAGTACACGGCTCTGAAAAAAGAAACTAAACTTCTCTCGAGCAGTAGGCCAAGGCTCAATGGCTACATATGGTCTCTAGCACATAAAGGTCATGTCATCGAGGCATCGCCTCCAGTACTCAGTATGGACCATCTGTCCTTGTATAACATATCTAGTATATATATAAATAACAGGCTCCTAGGGCTGCCTCTGTGAAGTACATATAAGTCTCAACACTGGGATGTGCTCCCAAGCCCATATCTATAAAACTAAAGCTCCTGCAGCAAAAGACTTTCTCTCCTAATACACTACCTTGTGTCTCTTAGAGAACATGTGAGCTAATAGACACTGACCCCAAGCTAACTCAGAGGGTGTCACCATCAAACATGCTACCATAGGGGCCAAGCCCATCAAAAGACCATTCTACTGATGGTCAAACATGATAATACCACCAATCATCCCAGCAATGATGCACTCCAACCGGTGTGTCTATCCATATCTCTGCACTAAGGTCTCCAAGGAAATGGAAGCAGTCATCTGAGTGTCATCTCCAAAGAGACATCTAAAAGCTAATAGGCCTAAGTTCCCTGAACTCACATACTCTGATCGTTGGCCTACATGGAACAGAATGCACAGTATATGATACACATCCTCAGGGGTAATAGTGATCTCCCTAGTCGGCAAGTGGAATGTATGTGTCTCCGAGTGAAATCTCTCAATCAGCGTAGTCAAAAGTTTTTGATTTACCCTAATCTCAGGTAAATGTATCAAGTACTCAAATCCACAAGAAGCAAGGTGGACCCTCATAGGGTCTAGCAGTGACACACATAGTCTTTGCGTAGCAGGATGCGAGATCCGTACATGTACATTTGAATATATGACCTACACAGCATAGAAATAGGGAATCCTATTAGTACTTGGGTCATAGAATAGGATATAGGGGCAAGAATTGAATAGATTACTATGTCAGAAGGTAGGTTAAAAAGTCAGCGATTAGGCTAAAAGATCAGAAAAATCAAAAATTTGACCTAGCTATGAGTTTTTGGCTCACTGTTTTCCATATGACATTTCAAACTGGCATGAAAAGTTGTATGAGTTTCTACATCATACCATACGATAAAGCATAGTTGCACAACAATGCATCCCTCATCGTACGAGTTATGAGGGACCTGATGAAATGTCATACCACTCATGGGTCCCTCTGATACGTGTCATGGGGGCTTATGAGATGACAAGCTATCTACAGTTGGAAAGTCGTATGAGTCCCTCTCGGGAGTCATACGAGTTTCTATGCATGCGAAATTCAAAATTGAAAAGCGTACGAAAAATCTTTAAAATGCTATAAAACATAGAAAAAATTGAATTTTTAGCAAAGCACAGAGATCCACCTACTAGATGTCCATACTGCCAAGGTCTCTAGTGTCTCCAACTGCACTCAAATCGATGCGAACTCATAGGTACCTTTGGTTCTACTACTTTGTCTACCATTTTCTCACTCAGAGGGCTCCATAAGATTTCTAAAGTCAAAAGGTTGAAATGAATTGAAAATGACCCTTCCGACCTTTATATAGCTTTTGACCTAATTTTCAAAAGTGCTCTATTTTTCACAAAAATTGCACCCCTAGCTAATTTCAACGTTTTGATTCCATTTTCAGGATCAAAATCAAAATTTGAGATCATTTACTATGTCAAAATCATGATTTACAATTTTCAAACCTAGGATGGTCTACTGCTTGCATCATCGACCTTCCATCACCACAGAAATCCAGTATTCAACTTAACTGATTATCTTACATCAAAATATCAAAATTTCAACTTGGTCAACTATGGTCAACTCATGGTTTCACCTAGTCAAACTTGGTCTCCAGGACCTCTAAACAATGTAGAACGCATTCTCGAACGTGAATAACCATTTCTCAAATCAATTAACATGCTTCTAAAATATAACGCTGACTTTTCTTGTCAAATTTCAATTTTAATCCTGAAGGGGGCATGGTATTACACATCATTCAAAGTCTATAATCTAAATTTGGAATCATATCTTTCCTTAGTAATCAAGACAACAACCATGTCCGGTTGCTGATTCATCAAAAAGACCTCATCGCTTGGGGCAAATCAATCATCGTGCGGGGCATATCAGATTCATCGAGATCCATATCAATATGGTATTCTCTTAATCTTGTAAACTATATCAATCTTTTGTAACCATCAGTTCATTAGTGTTATTTCCTTGGTTCTTCGTAACTGAAGGGTTCAGAGGTCATACCAATGTGATTCTTATCCACAATCAGGTCTGGAATCGGTCACTCCCTTCTTCACAATCATAAGGTTTAGAATCAAGTGTTTTGACACTTTTTCACAATCACTGGTTCATTGTTGTTATAGTTAACATTATATTTGGTCATTCAAGACCTATTATCTTCATATCAATTTCAATCAGTTTTTGTTTCATATCAATATCAACTTCAAACATCAATTTCAACATCATACATAGACTGTCTTTGAACTACTGTGCTTCGCACAACAATTCAAAGAGGGGCAAAATGTAATACCCCAAAAATGGGCTATAAGTTCATTAACCTCCTATATCGACATATCGAATGAAATCGACATCAAAGTCCTAACCTAAGACACATCGAAACATCATCGAATCCTAATTGATTATTCTAAATTTTGCATCAGGGAATATTCCTAGTAATATTCCTAAAATTATCCTAATTATCTTTGATTTAATAATTATTTGGCGATAAATCCTATTTATCCTAAAGTTTGATTAATTGAATATTCTGAATATTTAATTAATTAGATTTAATACTGCCACTTAATTATTTAATTGAATTTAATTATATTTATTCCTAATTATTATTATTTAAATTTGATAATAAATCAAAATTCCTATCATTAATTGATTAAATTATTATTTAATTAATTAAAGCAAGTTGTCATATTTAATGATATTATTTTGGAATAAAAGTTTGATTTCATAATTGATTAACCCATAAATCAATTGTTTTATTTTTAAAATCAGTTAAGTTGAGGATAAATCACTTTATTTATTTATTTAATTCATAATTAATTATGCACATCCAAAAAAATAGTTAAACTATAAATTATAAAATCAATTCAAGTTGTTTTAAAAATAAATTCAACTTTCTTTTGAGTTAAAAGCTGATCTCAACTTCTGATTTAAATCAAAAAGTTGTTTTTGCATGATTTTTTGTGAGTTAACTATCTTTAATTCCTTGTTGACTCAAAAATCAACTGAGTGATTTATGGTTTTTTCCATGCATCCCCAAAGCCCTAGATTTCTATAAAATCAAGGCTTCAGCTCTTCACAAATCATCTCACAAGTTTGCATACTTACTCTGCCAAAATCAATCCAAGAATTTGCACAATCACGCTAGTGAATCGACATCTGAAGAATTGAAGCTTCTTTGTGAATCAACAACTTTTGTGAGATCATTCTTATTAGCATATCATTGTAGCTTATTTTGCATATCAGTTTTTCATCTAGAATAGATTCATATCAGTTTATTTCATCTTATTGCATAGAAAATCCAAAAAAAAAAGATTAATTTGCATTCATTTCATATCTAGATTCTGCATTCAAATCTTTCATTTAGGTGTCATCAAGGTCACTAATCTCGGTCTAATCTAACAATACATACTCGCACCTACTAGAAGGCAGTAAATCACCTGGTTAGTTTAGTTTCAATTACTTGCACGATTTTGATTTATGCTTACCTCTAATGTTTTACTAAAGTGTTGTGTCTACAGCTAGGTACAAAATTCACACACACACTAAGAACATAAGGGGGAAGAGAAAATATAATTCTAAGATTCAGTTATGAGGGGAAAACCTGAAAAGTCACGGGGATGATTATTTATTTGGAATATTTTCAAGAAGAAAGGCTCTTCTTTTCTAGGATTCCTATGGCTACAAGGAAGGAGAATGCTTTGGTACTAAATGTAACAGAGAAAGGAGAAGGATTTAATGCATTTTCATTTTTTGAATACCTTGATAGGATTGTAGAGACATGACAATCTTATGGTTGTTTCCGTTATGTATTTGGAATTATATATATATATATATATATATATATATAAGACCTTGTGATCTGAATATGTATGTTTCCAATTGAAATTGATCATGTGGTAATTTCCCTTGTCTTTTGAATGTAGTTCTGCATTGTCTTTCAAAGTTAATGAATCTTTTGGTTTTTGTATTCATGTTCTAATATATCGAGGTATTTAAATCCTTTAATTTCTTTTTGATTGAGGAAGATCAAATGAATGATATGTTAGTCATCTATTTATCTTTTCTTTGAGTCTTTCACATTACAATCGTATTCATTCCATAGTGATGGATGAATGTTAGCATAACCTTTGTGTCTTCTGGTCAAAGACATAATTTGTTATTTAATTCATTGTAAATCTTTCTAAGAGGGAGTTGTACCTCACAATTCAAAGGAGAGTTATTAATCCAATGATAACTTACCCAGCTATTGGTAGCATTTGTGCATTCATTCGGGCATGTTAAGTCATTATTTGTATTTTTTTCAAAGGACAAATCTATTTACTAAAAAAAATTTGGTGACTCCGCTAGGTAACTCAGAAGCGAAGATCAACGCCTGACATTTGGTTCCTCAGTTCTTATTTTGTCTTAGTATGAAGGAGATTGGCGTCTCTGTGTAATGACCATGCCAAATAGAAAGGTCTAAAGAAATATGAGACCTAACCCTACCATCTTGGAGATCATCTAGATGAATGATAAAGTGTTGCAAGATTTCTTTGAGCACTACAAAGAAAGCATCTCTCATGTAGTAAAGATCAACCTTAGCATTGAACATGACCACACCTCCTCCTTGTTGTGGAGAAACGTGTGCTTCAGATTTCATAAGTGGAAAGACCTCCAAGAACACAAGAAAAGAGTGCAACAACATGAAAAATAATTGGAGGTTGATGAAGAAGAAGCTCTGATGATCTCATCCAATTTAATTTCTTACAATTTTTCAGTCCTAAGTGAGTATGAGGTCTGGCAAAAGAAACAACTTGGAAAAAGACCTGTTGCTGGAGAGTTAAATGAAGAGGAGGATCAAACACTCCAATACTTGTGGAACACTTTTAATGGGAGTATATGCAAAGCTAAAAAGAATAAGCTCTGCTCCTCTAAAGATCACCACTCCTCTATGTTATTGAAATGTGTCTATAAAAGATACTATGACCTCAAGAGCCTCAAATGAGGAACTCATGCCAAAGTTGGTGTTAGAATAATTGAGAGGGCGGTGAATCAGTTAATCATTGTCCCAATACAAAATGTATAATCCAAAAAATAAATAATTCAACTTTTGTTGCTTAGTAACTTAAAATACTTTACTATATGTGCATTGACCAATTACCAGTCTAAAACATATAGTAGTTACCAATCAAATCAAATATGCAACATGCAAATATGACATCAAACAAATATCACAATCAACACATAACACAAGAGATTTAACATGGAAACCCTATGAAGGGAAAACCACCTGGGACCGGCAACCCAAAAATATTCACTCTTCTGAAGTGAGGTCGGTGAAGACCCAACCCTATTAAAGGTTACAAATAGACTATTAGGTGTGACCTTGTTAGAGGATTTAAGACCAACCGTTATCGTCCAACTAGCAGTCACTCTGGGGTTCACAGGATAACAATGTTCATTCTATAAATGATACATAATAAGACTTTCTTAGTCCACTCGGTTAAGAGATTTTACTATGTACAATGGTTAAATATGTAACAATAGGTGATCTAATCTATTACAACTTCAATTGCAGATATACAGATTAATATTCAGCTCATACAAATATTTCTGATCAATGTAACATTTTTGATTCAACAATATATAAACTTATTGTCCGTTGGTAATTACTCTTTGTCACTTGGTAATGCTCTATAGTAGGGTTCTCCTTAACCAGTATGATCAAAATGCATGAAAACTTGTTCACGTGATGATTCTGCAGTTTCCTTTTCTTCTGGCATCATACTCACTTGTGAAATCTCTAGTCTCTTATATAGACATGTAAACCATTTTCTCCTGCTCCATCAGATTTTGCCGCTTAATCATCTTCATTGATTTTTCCTCTTAAACATACCTTGACACTTGTGTCAATAACACGTTTGATTCTCACCCTTTAGATCTTTCTTGAATTTTGTTAGCTGTCAATCTGTGTAACAAACTTTATTTGTTACCTTGAAATCATACACTTTCCAGCTCATCAATTCTTATTGGCTAAACTAGTCATTTAATTCATTATTTTCTTCTCAGTTAACAAAGAAATGTGTCGGTGAACACAAGCTTGATTTACACTATTCTCAGTATATACTACACTCTGTCGGTGTATACTGAAATGCTTCATTAACTGACAACACTGCTTTGTGTCTTTCAGCTCTTTTCCTCATCATAGATGAATGCAACATAATCAAGTCACTATCATAAGGTCATAGACTCATCAACAAGTTACTTAGTGTATTCTTTATCCTCATCTATCATATCCATCTTCCTCATGTAGATATTTATGTTCTTCATCTATTTCACTCCTTTTATACAGATGTTTCGATATAGTAACTTACAAGATAAGTGTTGTCAAAGTAGTTGACATCAATGACAAAATAATATTGATTTAATCATCTTAGATATCTAATCAGTCAGCTCGGTGATCTCTAATCATAGATTCTTCAATTAGGTTCTAAATCAGTTGTAGCTCATCAATCTCTCCCTTTGGCATTGATGACAACTCAAGAAATATGAAATATACCATACCCATACCAAACATGTATTCTTCAACTTTGTGAACAAATGTTGTACAAGCTCTCCCTAGCTTAATATGTTTAATCACTACGTTACTCAATAGCATTACAAAATATAGCTTTGTCAATCTGCAAATATGATCTTTTCAGCTTTCAGATTCCTTTACTGTTCTCTGTAACTGATCTTCAGTGCTCTCCCTTTCTTTAATTTGTCTCTCCCTTAGATAGTTCTCATCAGTGCATATTGTTTCATATTGTTTATCTCTCCCTTTGACAACAATGCCAAAGAAAACAAATAAACATACAGCTCTTCAATAGCCAAGTAACTCTCTGTTGTCCAATGCATACTCCGTATCTCTGTATACTGATATGCCAATCTTTTCAATACTTTTCACAACTTTAGACATGATCCAAAGTGTGAACTGTGCTGCATCAACATGTATGATCTTCTGATAAGATTAGGCCGATGCAACATCTAGATCACCTTAGTGATCGGTAGATAGGGGACAGACCTCAAGTTTAGTCCTCAAGTATTCAAATGTATCCTTCGGTAGAGGCTTTGTAAATATATCTGCAAGTTGTTCTTTTGATGTAACAAACTCTAACTTAACTTGCTTCTCTTGTACTTGTTCTCTCAAGTAGTGATACTTAATTGATATATGCTTTGTGTTAGAATGCATCACTAGATTCTTTGAAATGTTTATTTCACTAGTGTTATCAAAGTATATAATCACCTGCTTAGTGATTATCTCATTCATACCTTCCTGAACTTGCTTAATATATGCAATATTTGAATAGTTTTTAGCAACAAAAACATACTCTACTTTGGCTATAGACTAAGAAATGTAAGCCTGCTTCTTATGTGTCCATGTAACAAGTCTTTCACCAAAGAAAAATGCTCCTCTGGTGGTACTTTTTCTGTCATCCACATTTCTAGCCCAATTAGCATATGTGTATACCTTCAGTTCAAACTTGCCTTCCTTAGGATACCATAATCCATAATCCTCTATTTTCTTTAGGTATCTTAAGATTCTTTTAGTAGAAATCATGTGTGATTCTCTAGGATTAGTAGAAAATCTAGCAACTATTCCCACAACATGTGCTATATCCGGTCTAATGTGAACTACATACATTAACTTACCAATCATAGATCGGTACAATGTCTAGTTTACCTCTGTAGTTTCATCTTCCTTAGTTAGTTTACATCCAGTAGCCATCGATGTTCCCACAATTTTAGCATCTTCCATGCCAAATGTTTTCAATACTTCCTTTATGTATTTAGATTGTGTGATGAATATCCCATCACTCTACTGAATCACTTGTAGTCCTAGAAAGAACTTAATCTCTCCAAACATAGACATTTCAAATTCTTTTCTCATTTCATCAAGAAAGGCTTTACATATGTGATCTTGACCTCCAAAAATAATATCATCCACAAATATCTCAACAATAAGAATAGTATCATCAGTATCTCCTTTCATATACAACTTGTTGGTCTCACTTGTTCTTAAAAATCCTATACTTAAAAAATAAGTATGCAACCTTTCATACCAAGCTCTTGGTGCTTGCTTCAAACCATATAAAGATTTATGTAATCTACATACCATGTCTTTGTTGTCTAGATCAATGAACCCTTTAGGTTGTTCTATGTAGACTTCTTCTTCAAGTATTCCATTCAGAAATGCTGACTTAACACCCATTTGATAAACTTTGAATTTCTTGTGTGCAGCATATGCAAGTAGCATTCTAACACCTTCCAATCTAGAAATAGGTTCAAATGTTTCACCATAATCAATGCCTTCCTCCTGTGCATATCCTTTGCATACCAATCTAGCTTTATTTCTTGTTACTTCACCATTTTCATTCATCTTGTTCCTGAATATCCACTTAGTACCGATAACATTTGTATCTTTAGGGTGGGGTACTAAGCTCCAAGTTTTTTTCTTCTCTATCTGTTCTATTTCTTCTTTCATTGCATTATTCCATTCATCATTCTCTAATGAAACTTTTACATTTTTCGGTTCATAATCACAAACTAGACATGTACCTTGTCTTGTCTTACTCCTTGTTTGCATGTCAACTTGTCTGTCTCCAGTAATTTGTGTCTCATGATGATGTCTCCTAACAAAACTCACCAATACTCTATCTCTTCTTTCTTGTTCATCCTGTGTAGGTTCATTTGCTTGCTCAATAGGTCCATCCTGCTCATTAATTTCTCTTTCCTATTGTTCGGTATTATTTTCCTTCTGACCGATTATCACAGGCTGTAGCTTTGGTAGATACTCTAGTTGTTCAATGTAAGTGAATCTACCGTAGTCTTTTAGTTCCTTTGTACTTTCCTCTATGTTCTTTTCATCAAACTCATCAACTCGTACATTAGTAATTTCAATCATTTTATTTGTAACCTTGTTAAGACATTTATATGCTTTACTTTTAGTGGAATATCCCAGAAATACCCCTTCATCACCTTTTGAGTCATATTTACCATTTCTCTCATCCTTTAGAATAAAGCATTTACTTCCAAAATTTTTGAAATAACTTACAGTCAGTTTGTGTCCAAACCACAACTCATAGGGTGTCTTGTTGGTGTCCTTCTTCAATTGAACTCGATTAAGAACATAGACTGTAGTGTTGACAACTTCTCTCCAATATGTTTGGGCAACATTATTTTGCAACATTAGTGTCCTAGCATAGTCAACTATTGACCTATTCCTTCTTTCAGCAATGCCATTTTTCTGAGGTGTCCTTGGTGCAGAGACCTGTCTTTTAATACCATGCTCATTACAGAAATTAGTAAATTCATCAGAGATAAATTCACCTCCTCTATCAGATCTTAGGCATTTCAATTCCTTACCAGTCTCTTTTTCTACCTTAGCTTTATACCACTTAAACATCTTAAATGCTTCAGATTTTTTTTTAAGAACATAATAGTCATCAATATAGTATAGTCATCAACAAAAAGAATAAAGTATTTATCACCATAATAACTCTGAGTTCTCATAGGACCACATAGGTTGGTATGAACCAAATCAAGTATCTTCTTTATTGAATAATCCTTTCTTTTGAAACTAGATTTAGTCATTTTCCCTTTCTGACATTCATGACACATAACATGATTAGGTTTTGACAAGTTAGGCAGACCTCTAACTCTTTTCCTTTTACTGATCTTAATCATGTTATCAAAATTCGCATGGCATAACCTTTTATGCCACAACCAAGCATCTTCATTTTTCATCATCAGGCAAGAAGACTCATCAGTATCAAGAAAAAATAGATTACCTCTTGATTGTGCTCCAGTTCCAACTAGTCTTCCTCCATCATCAAAGATTTTCACTTTCTTTCTCTCAAAAGAAACTCAGTGACCTGAATTGTTTAGTTGTGCCACACTTAACAAGTTATAGTTTAGTTCATCTACCCAATAAGCATTATCACATTTTATCCTATCATTTATCATCAAGGATCCTTTACCTCTTACCATATAGGGTGTGTCATTACCCATCTTAACTGATCCTCCATCATATTCTTCAAGTTGACCAAATTTATCTTCATCACCAGTCATGTGATGTGTACAGCCATTGTCTATGATCCATGTATTATGTTTGTTAACTCTAGAGATTAGTGTTGTTTCTACATGTTTTTCTTCTTCCTTGGAGTCATCTTTCATAGCAACAAATACAACTTCTGCATCATCATCAAAATCAGATTCAGATTCATTATCTTCAGCTATGTAACATACCTTTTTTCCTTTGTCATTACTATCTCAGTTATCTCTATTGTGTCGATAGCCTCTGTTGACTCTCCTTCCATAGCTTCCTTCAAATCAGTCTTTGGATCTTTCATCATCTTTCTTATGCAAACATCTAGCAGTAATGTGGCCAATCTCTTTACAGTTAAAGCATGCTAAAGGTAGCTTACCTCTATACTTTCCTTTACCTTCAGGTAAACTTCTAGCCATAAGAGCTTCAAGCTCATCAAGCTTATCATCGATATTGCTATCACTATCATTATTCTTATTGTTCCTGCTAGACTTACCAATCTTCAAAGAAGACATAAAAGAAAACTCAACACACAGTACAACATTGTTATCAAAGTTATTCAATTTAAAGGTTGTGAGCTTACTGATCAGATTGTCAAGTGTAAGTACATTACTAGATGCTAACCTTGTTTCATGAATAGCAGATATTCTAATTGCTTAAACCAGCAATAAGGTTCTAAGTAATTTTCTTACAACTATCTCTTCACTAATAACTCCATCAGATGCTCTAATAGCATGTACTACCTCTTTCAGTCTATTTGTGTATTACAAAATATTCTCACCTTCCTTCATCTTCATATCATTGAATCTGCCCCTTAAGCTTTCTGCTCTAGCTCTTTTGACATGCACATCTCCACTGTAAACTTGAGAAAGTTTATCCCACATGGCTTTTGCAGTGGTGCAACTCTTAATATCTTCAAATTCGGCATCGGTATAGGTAGCAACAATCTCCATCATAGTAACATTGTGTTCATGCCTATCTTTTAGATGATCAATGGTCAAGGGACCAATGGTTGGTTCTATATAGCCATTCTACAATAGTTCTAGTGCAGAATTCCCAATTCCATATATGTGCAACTTCATCTGGCTTTGCCATACTATGAAGTTCTCTTTGTTCAATCTTGGCACTTCCCTCTTATACATTCTGTGATCTTTGTACTGAAGTCATTAAAACTCTATTCTAACCAACCAAAGCTCCAATACCAATTGTTAGAATAACTAAGAGCGGGGTGAATTAGATAATCACTCTCCCAATACAAAATGTATAATCCAAAAAACAAATACTTCAACTTTTGATGCTTGATAACTTAAAATACTTTACTGTATGTGCATTTACCAATTACCAGTCTAAAACATATAGTAGTTACTAATCAAATCATTATGCAACATGTAAATATGACATCAAACAAATATCACAATCAACACATAACACAAGAGATTTGACGTGGAAAACCTGTGAAGGGAAAAACCACCTGGGACCGGCAACCCAAAAATATTCACTCTTATGAAGTGAGGTCGGTGAATACCCAACCCTGTTAAAGGTTACAAACACACTATTAGGTGTGACCTTGTTAGAGGATTTAAGACCAACCGTTATCATCCAACTAGCAGTCACTCTGGGATTGATGGGATAACAATGTTCATTCTATGAATGATACATAATAAGACTTTCTTAGTCCACTCGGTTAAGAGATTTAACTATGTACAATGGTTAAATATGTAATAGTAGGTGATCTGATCTATTACAACTTCAATTGCAGATATACAGATCACTATTCAGCTCATACAAATCTTTCTGATCAATGTAACATTTCTGATTCAACAATATATAAACTTACTATCCATCGGTAATTACTCTCTGGCACTCGTTAATGCTCTACAGTAGGATTCTCCTTAACTAGTATGATCAGAGTGCATGAAAACTTGTTCACATGATGATTTTACAGTTTCCTTTTCTTCCGACATCACACACACTTGTGAAATCTCCAGTCTCTTATATAGACATGTAAACCATTTTCTTTTGCTCCATCAGATTTTGACACTTAATCATCTTCTTTGATTTTCCTCTTAAACATACCTCGACACTTGTGTTAATAACACATTTGATTCTCATCCTTTAGATCTTTCCTAAAAAAATTTAGCCGTCAATCTATGTAACAAACTTTATCTGTTACCTCGAAATCATACACTTTCCATCTCATCAATTCTTATTGGCTAAACTAGTCATTTAATTCATTCTATTCTTCTTAGTTAACAAAGAAATGCATCGGTGAACACAATCTTGGTTTACATTGTGCTTGGTATACACTACACTTTTTTGGTGTATACTGAAATGCTTCATTAACTGACAACACTGCTTTGTGTCTTTCATCTCTTTTCCTCATCATAGATGAATGCAACATAATCAAGTCAATATCATAAGGTCATAGAATCATCAACAAGTTACTCAATGTATTCTTTATCCTCATCTATCATATCCATCTTCCTCATGTAGATATTTTTGTTCTTCATCTCTTTCACTCCTTTTATACAGATGTTTTGGTATAGTAACTTACAAGATAAGTGTTGTCAAACTAGTTGACATCAATGACAACATAATACTGATTTAATCATCTTACATATCTAATCAGTCAACTCGATGATCTCTAATCACAGATTCTTCAACTAGGTTCTAAATCAGTTGTAGTTCATCAGTTGGGACTGAAAGAAAAAGATCTAAAAAAAAAGAATCATCATCTTATCGATTCTAAGAGAAAAAGATCTTTGGCCAACCTTGATTGTACCTTCTATACCTTGGGATCACAATCAAGAGAAGAGTGACTTGTATCAAGCTAAAAATATAAAGCTTGCATCTTATTCTCCTTGCATTAAGGCCAAGCAAGAAGAAAGTGTTGGCAATTTGGCTAATGTGGATGCATAGATGTTGTCATTATGGCAACATATGATCTCTATTAAGAGCACAGAATCTGGAATTGAAGTATGGCAAGTTGAAGGAAGAAATTGTCTAAGTATGGATACAGTGATCCTGACAGAGCACCCAATGAAGATTTAGTTGGCAACATCCACTGGAGAAATATTTTTGTTTTTGTAGTTAAATAAAGCTTCTATAGAGTATGAGGATACCCCATCTCAGTGCGCATAAAGTTTGGAGCAGTACGGACAAAGTTATTTGAAGTTTACCGAAGATAGTTTTTGCAGACAGAACAATTTTGGAGACAGTATTAGCAAAAGAGTTAAGGGATTATTTTTTCTTGTCAAAATAATGACTTAACATTATGAAGGGACAAAATCCTAGATGTTTAATCTTGGATAAAGATTTTGGAAGCTGACCATGTAAAGTTATTAGCTTTAATAACTCATATATTAGGCATACTTGAAATGTAATGAAATAGACAAGTGTGATATGTAAAAAGAAAGAAAAGATAACTTGCGATAGTTGTTTATTGTGATAGTAGCAAAGGCTATTGCTGTGAAGTTGTAAGCAGTACCATATTATAGTCAGAAACATTTTGTATTACCTGTTTGGGCAATGAGCTCAGCTAGTGATCAGGTTTTGTAATCTAACTCCTAACAGGGTTAAGGCTTCTAACAAGGCCTAAAGTCCTTTAACTAGGATAGATCTACTATATATTTTAAATTGACTCCTAACAGGGTCCAATATCCCTAACAGGATACTTTTGATTAGTGATCTTTGTGGGTACCATCCCCACTAGGGTTTTCCCTTGGCTAGGGTTTCCTTGAGAACATATGATGTGTTATGAGTTCTTTCTATTTACTGCTATGTTTGTTAATCAGCTTGATAATCTTTGTATGCACTAAAGTAATCTGTTATATCCATAAGTGGGCAAAAGAAAAATTTTGTGAAATACTAATTCACCCCCCCTCTTAGTATTTCCTATTTCTAACAATTGGTATCAGAGCACAGTTACTCAGAGAAGGAACATTCAAGGAAAGCTTAGCAGCTTGAGTAAGATCTCTATGGATATGGATCAACTTTAGAAGAATCTTGAAGAAGCTCTTGAATAGATTGATATGCTTACTGATGAAAGAAACTCCTTAAGAATAAAACATGAAGATGCAAAGAATGCTATTGACAAATTAAAAGGTAAGATTGAAGATCTGAAATCTGAAAAGAAATCTGATATGCTTGTTGAAGATTGTGATGAATTAGAAAAAGAAAATGAGATCCTTAAGCATGAGTTGAAGATAGTAAATCTGAAGCTTAGTATGAAAGATGGAAATTTGAGATCTGATAATGAAAAATTGAAAATTGAGAATGAAGATCTGAGGTCAAGACTTGAAAAGGAAACTTCCGAATCTGAAAAAGTAAAAGTGCAGTATGTGGAACTTGAGAAGTATAATAAAATTGTGAAAGGTGAATTAACTCAATCTAAACAACAACTTGAAAGGCTATATTCAAAAAGCGATAAGACTAAAAAATAAATTTCTTTTGAAGAACCATTCTTTGATAGGACTGGATTTGGATATAGTATGTTTAGAACAAACCATGAAAGTAAGAAGCCGGATCAGAAGACATTTGAAAGTGTGGAGGAAATAAAGCTAGATGAGAACACATTGGAAGATCCACCTAAAGAAGAACCACCTAGAGAGAAAGAAGAATCAAAGCAAGAAGAATCAAAACAAGAAGAATCATCTAAAGGTATGCAAAGAGAATTCAAAGGTAGATGTTTTGCTTGTAATACTATTGGGCACGTGAAGAGAGATTGCACAGGTAAGCAATTTAAACATTTTAATGGACATTGTTATAATTGTCATAGTTTTGGACATAGAGCTAACAAATGTAGAAGACCTAAAGTAATTTTGAATAATTATGATAGAATGATTGGGAATACTAACAATGCAGATAAGAAATCTATTGAAGAAATGAATCAAAGAAAAGTGGTAGTATGTTTTAGATGCAACAAAGTAGGACATATTGCTAGAAATTGCAGGTCACAGATTAACCAGCAAGGACAGAGATTTGGAAACAATGGAATCATTTTTTAGATATGCAACAAGTTTGGACACTCAGCAAGATTTTGCAGAATGAACAATGGAGGTTATCATCATAACCCTAACCCTAGGAACAATGCAAGAAGGAATGAAAATGAAGGAAACAAAGAGAAAGGTTGTTGTAGAAATAAAGATGAAGTAAAATTTGACAAAGGCATAGATCAAGGAGGTACAGTCAGCACTGAAAGTAGTCAGAAAGGTAATGTAACCAATGGTAAGGATGAATCTTTACCTGACCCTTCTTTAAGTACTTAAATTATGTAAGTTTCTGTAGTTTAGGACTTAGGATTAGTGTAGATTAGGAATTTGAATGAGTTAAGTTTTGTGCAGTTAGATATAGGTTTATTATGTTGTACTAATGCTATGGTTAAGTGTGCAAAAGAAAATATTGTGTTTTGCGAGGTCACAGAAAGTTTTATGGTTGTAGGTTTGCAGAATCAGCTTTTTGAGGTTTTAGCGGCAAAATGAATGAATGTGATGTCAGATCAAGTTAATGTGAAGTTTTATAAGGTTGAAATTGAAGTTATTATGATTACAAAGTGATTGAAAAGTGATTTGAAAGAAGAAAAGTGAGTTGAGGATGATTTGAAGAAGTTTGGAAGTAGTTTGTAGTGACGATCATACCGAAACCCTCGATTTGCAAAGTTGAGGTATTTTTTGATCTTTAATTAGTTGATAAGATGGATATTTCTATGGTTCATAATGTTAAGGATAAGAATAGACCAAAGATTAAGAAAGAACCAATAGAACCAACTGAAATTGATGACAGTCTAGCATTATCATCCGTACCAGATGGTGTATTGCACATTGAGAATGTTAAAGGATATTTAGGTTGCAAGTTTGAAACTTTGGTAGATGCAGATTTTAGTGATGATCACAGGAAATTGTACAATCAAGACATGTCAATTAAACCAGCTTATGGGCACCTAGATAATAATGAAATTATCAAATATTCCATGAAGTATGAATTCAATGATGAGGAATGTACCAAGATCATTTTAAGTAGAATCCACAATGGTAAATTATGGATGGAGGATAGAGTTATTGATATAATTGCCGACCTAATTCATGAAGTTACTGGATTATCAAAAGTTGGAGAGATTCCACTGAATGAAAAGAACATGAGAAAGATTGTTTTAGATAACACTAGATCTAGTTATAATGGTAGAGGAATTGTGATAAGTAAGATTAAGCAAGATGATGTTAGGTACCTTTGCAAGATCCTAACAACTAAATTCTATGGTAGTTCAAGGGAAGATGACATGGCTGCAGGAATGATTCATGTAGCTTATCTTATGTGTATTGAGAAGAAACTAGTAGACCTATGTGAAATTTTGAAAATTCAGTTATTTGAGAACTTAGAAAAGATTAAGAAGGCTAAGTACACACAATTTAGGTTTTCATCTCTGATAACCTATATGTTTTTCCATATTTTGAGAAGATTTCCTTACATAGTTGATTGGAGTGACAATGTGAACACAATGGAAAGAATAAACTCAGTCTACATGAAGCACCTTTTTGATAAAGTTAATGACAGTGTGAAGCTTGTATTGAAGACTTTTCAGAATATTGTTAAGAACAAATCAAGGATTCCTCAATCCTTAGTTGAAAAGCATAGAGATGACATTTTTTTTATGGTTGACAATGATTTCACCTACATTGAAGTAGTTGAGCCTAGAATGGAATTCATAGACCCTCTTGGCTATGAAATATCTGAAGCAGAAACAATAGGATATGTGAATAGATTGTTAAAGTGTGAGTTGGATGGTCATGCAAATAGGTTTGGAACCTATGAAGAGAATTTCAACTCTACAATAAGTTTGAGAGAAAAGAAGCAATCTAGTAAGAGAGTTGAATCCACTATGAAGAAAATATTGAAAGAATCTGGTATGTCAAGTCATGAGTTTGACATAACTAAGAAGACTACAGAAGCCTTGAGGCAAAGTGAAAATCTTGTAATTTCACCTGAGACATCAAGGGCAGATCCTGTTGATCCTATTGCAGTAAAGGTAAAAGTTGAAGTACTTGAAAAAGATGAAGGAGATAAATATTTTTCTCCTATTCCTAGAAAAAGAGTAAAAGTGAGTGCAACGGGACCCGGCAAGAGACAAAAAGTGGTTGTACCACCTATACCTAGAAATGTAGTAGTAATTAAAGATGATGATGTAGTTTCAATCAAGAAGAAAACTTGGAAACCAAGAATTGAAAGAGTTAATGAAGATATATTGAAGCATGGAGACTTCACTAAGTTGAATAAATTATATGATCTATATGGATCATTTGACATATTGAACTTTGAAAATGCAATGGTTACACACATGATTGTGGCAGATAAGAAACTTAGCACTATTCATGGTAAGATCCCAGAAGATTTGTATAATAGACTTGTGAATAGAAAATAGAGAGCACAAGAAGAGGACATAAAGATGAGAGAACATGTAATCAGGCAGTTTTGTGAAGTTAAGGATGAAGATCATTTGAAGAGATTCTTGAAGTCTCTTGGAAATTTATTGAGAACTAAGAAAAGAACAATCCTTATAATGGGAGGCAAAAAGGAGGAAGTACAAAAAGAGACAGAGGAAGTAGTAATGCAAGTTCTTATAGATATAGTTGCAGAAAAGCATGTCGAATCAGACCCTCAGCAGAAGAAATCAGAGGAACTACATACAGAGGAAGTTGGTATTGAAGAAGTTCCATCTTCTTCACATATCAATATTGGCAAAGAATCAATGGATATTGAAGGCACCAAAGTGACTCTAGAATCAGATGATGTAGTATATCATGATCTAGGAAACATTGTTGACAATTTGGCTTTGGGAGAGAAAGAGAAGGTCACAGAATTAGACAAGAATACAGAGGCAGAGGAAGCACCAACTGTATCAAAATCAGTTCTAGCAGAGTAGTCAGTTAAAGCCAAACAAATTTTGACAGAGGCCACTACCTCTAGTGCACCTTCTAAACCAGTTGAAGACATTAGTGCACCTGACAGTAAGAAGAGGCATATTGGTTCAATGTTTGAAGACCTTGGAAAAGAAGTTGAAGATGATGATCAGCTTGAGTTCATCACATCTCTGAATAAAATTATTGGAAAGAATAAGAAGGTTAAAGACCTTGAAGGAAAAGTTAGAGTTTTGACAGAGAAACTTGAGAGTGTGATCAGCACTAAGGTATCTGAATCGGATCCACTTGAGAAAGCTAAAATGGTAATGAATTCTTTTGACTCTAAATTTTCTAACTTGAAGAATATTGCTAAAATAAAAGTTTAGGAAGACTTTGAAGGAAAAATGCAACAAACTTTAAGTGTAAATATTCAAAATGATATTGGTAGTTTAGATGTATGCATAAAGAATTTGAGGAGACATTTTGAGATGGGAAAGAATTTGTACATACAATGCACTAAATTAGAAATCCTAACAGTTGAAGAGGATAAGAAGATCAGAGAGAAGTTAGATGCTATTACAGCTGAGACAAACACCTTGACAAGCCCTAATGTCAAGATAAGTTCTGTAGAGAAGAGCATAAGGAAATTGAAAGATGAAATCAGAATGTTAGCAAAGGAGAAGAATAGAAAGATGATCAGGGTTAACATCTTGAGAGAGCATGTCTCAATCAAGATATCAATTGTTGAAGATCAAATTGAGCAGTGTCTTTCAGCAAAGACATCATTTCAGAAGTTTAGCTTCAATTCCCTGCAAGCTTTTTAGATAGTAGCATATGGATTGAGTACTCTACTCAATGTTGCTGAATCCATCAGGAAGATATGGGAGAAAGATTTTGAATCTTGGAAGTTAGAGTTTGGTGATTTTGTTTCAAGCCTACCGGCTTTGCAATAACTGATAATAAGGTATAAAGTTTTTGAAATTTTTGTACACCCTATCTTTGTCATTGTTTTCAAAGGGGGAGAGATAGCAAAAAATTGAATATATGTTGAGGAAGGATACTCATAGGGGGAGCTATTCTATGGAGTATGATATTGTATACATATTGTATAACTTTTGGCCACAATTTTGTATAAGTGTTTTTGAAGTTTTGTTTGCACACTTAGCCAATTTTCCCATATGTTGCCACCAATGACAAAGGGGGAGATTGTTGGCAATTTGGCTAATGTGGATTCATAGATGTTGTCATTATGGAAACATATGATCTCTATTGAGAGCACAGAATCTGGAATGCAAGTATGGCAAGTTGAAGGAAGAAATTGTCTAAGTATGGATACAGTGATCCTGACGGAGCACCCGATGAAGATTTACTTGGCGACGTCCACTGGAGCAATATTTTTGTTTGCATAGTTAACTAAAGCTTCTATAGAGTATGAGGATACCCCATCTTATTGTGCATAAAGTTTGGAGCAGTACGGATAAAGTTATTTGAAGTTTACCGAAGACAATTTTTGCAGACAGAACAGTTTTGGAGACAGTATTAGCGAAAGAGTTAAGGGATTATTTTTTCTTGTCAAAATAATTACTTAACATTATGAAGGGAGGACATCCTAGATTTTTACTCTTGGATAAAGATTTTGGAAGCTGACCATGTAAAGTTATTAGCTTTAATAACTCATATATTAGGCATACTTGAAATGTAATGAAATAGACAAGTGTGATATGTAAATAGAAAGAAAAGATAACTTGTGATAGTTGTTTATTGTGATAGCAGCAAAGGCTATTGATGGAAAGTTGTAAGTAGTACCATATTACAGTCAGAAACATTTTGTATTACCTGTTTGGGCAGTGAGCTGATATGGTGATCAGGTTTTGTAATCTAACTCCTAATAGGGTTAAGGCTTCTAACAAGGCCTAAAGTCCTTTAACTAGGATAGATCTACTATATATTGTAAATTGACTCCTAACAGGGTCCAATATCCCTAACAAGATACTTTTGATTAGTGATCTTTGTGGGTACCATCCCCACTAGGGTTTTCCCTTGGCCAGGGTTTCCTCGAGAACATATGATGTGTTATGAGTTCTTTCTATTTACTGCTATGTTTGTTAATCAGCTTGATAATCTTTGTATGCACTAAAGTAATCTGTTATATCCATAAGTGGGAAAAAGAAAAAGTCTGTGAAATAATGATTCACCCCCCCTCTCACTATTTCCTATTTCTCATAGAAAGGTGATCCACTCCCTTAGAAGGAGAGGGATCACATATTGGACACGAGAGTGTCTACACCCCAAGCAGGGTCTTGAAGGACTCGGGAGAGTTTCAACATGATGTTGTGACCTATAATGAATTCATTGTTGAAATAGGGGCAGAGGTATTTACTTATGACATTAATGATTTCTAAGGAGGTACTCTTCTTGCATGTCAAAGTGAAAAAATCACGTTTAAACATAATGGAACAACAACAAATGACACAGATAAAGAGTTTAAAAATATAGGAAATAAGATTGCTTGGGGTGAGATTAATGCATTGTATCTACCTACTAGATTTTGTGAAGATACCACAATTAGGGATAATCCTCTATTCCAACTCTATTTTTCCCATCAAGTCATAAAAATTTCCTTTCTTCTCTTGGAATAAAGAATTTTGAAATGAATATGGATCAAGGAGAGGATCAAGTTGTCAAACTATTTTAGTCCCAAGTACCATTAAAAGTTTCAGCAAAAACCCTACCTCGTGAGGAAGAATTAATACCTCAGTTCTTTCCAAACATCAAAGAAAGAGTTTCTCTTGTGAAAACTATAGGTATTGATCCATCTTGTACCTCTATTTTTGATAAAGGGGTTTTAGATTTAATAGTAGCAAAGAGTGATGAGATTATCTCAACCAAGATTGACCCTATGCTTAAAGAAGCTCGCTTCTATTTTGAGGGTGTTTTGAATTCTGAAAATTATTTTACTTGTGTCAGTCCAGAGTGTGTAGATAATAAGGATGATGCATTTTTTTCTTTGGGAGTGTTTAAGCATCATTTATTTTAGCTTAAATTTGGAAATGGTCTCAGAAGTTCCTTACAAAAAGCTAAAGAAAAACCAGAAATCTACAATGAAACATGGCTCTTTGGGCATGATACTCTACTTGCGAATTCCTTGCATACTATTCATTTGATCTTTGAGATTGAAAAGGTCACTAGATGACAGCTTATCTAGGCTACCTCACTTGGATTCAACCATTATTTTTTAATGGCTCATTCTTCTCTCAACCGGTAAATAGATTTGTGTAAGTACTCTTTCTTTCTAGCTATTCATGGTGAGGTCTCCTTACTTGTACATACTTGTAAATAGCTTACAGATCTCTAAGTTTTGTCTGTTAGTTTTTGGCTTGCTAGTAGTTTAGTTGTTTTGCCTTGTTGTCCTGCTACAATCTCTACAAGTAGACCCTTGATCTCCACTTTTGTGCCGACTCTATTTCCCCAATGGCTAGACATTGGTCTTTACCAAAGATTTTTGGATTCTTCATGTCCCTCATGACCAACATCCCCAATTAGAGCTAGCTCTTGGCTTTCCTTCAGTACCCAAGTTTTAAACTTTTGACAATTAACCCCATAGAAGGAATTCCTAAATTGTTTTGGTGTCTTGTTAGTTTTATTTTCTAATGGCATTTTCGTGAAGTATAACTTGTGAAGGGACAACATTCGAAGGTTGTGTTGAACTTGAACTTTGGACCACAAAGTTCAAAGCTCAAAGGTTCACAATGCAGATTCAAAACCACAAGTTCACAAGTGTAGATCCTGATTCAAAGTTCAAATTTCAAAGTGCTCATAGTTCATATTCAAATTAGCATTCAAAGTTTACTATTTCACAGGTGCAGTCGAGCAATACAAGAACCGTAAGTGCAGAAAATTCTATGTAGAAAAACACCTTCATGGGGTAAATGTACAAAATTTCCCAATGGTCTATTTACTTAGCAATCCATTGGAAATAATGTAGCAAAAATGGATGTGTGCTTAGGCAGATTCCAAGAAATCATTCATAATAACTCTTTTTGGTATTGTTACAAAAGATGTGAAAGTGACTACAAACTTTGTTTTGGCAAGTCAGATTTCATGATAGTCATATAGACCTTCACTCTATAGCTAATATCTTTTGACTCAATGATTATCATTCCAATCGCTCTAGTCAGAATTCAGAAAACTAGGATTGAAAATATGGTTGATCCAACAGTGGAGTAAAAATATATGCCCTCTGAAACAAGACCCAATCTTATTGCCAAAAGTATTTTTCAGTCTGCCCAACAAAAGGAATATCCTTATTGTGATTTAACATATTTAAATTTCACTTGTTCAAACATCATTTAATATGTGAAGATATACCCTTATAAACTTGAAAATTAATAAGTATATCAGCTTCTAAGAACAGAAGGGGGAAGAGAAAATATAATTCCAAGATTCGGTTATGAAGGGAAAAACTAAAAAAGTCACGGGGATGATTATTTATTTGGAATATTTTCAAGAAGAAAGGCTCTTCTTTTCCAGGATTCCTATGTCTATGGGGAAGGAGAATGCTTTGGTACTAAATATAATAAAGAAAGGAGGAGTTAATGCATTTTCATTTGCTGAATAGCTCGATAGGATTGTAGAAACAAGACAATCTTATGGTTGTTTCTGTTATGTATTTTTAATAAAATAAATATATATATTAGACCCTATGATTTAAATATGTATGTTTCCAATTGAAATTGGTCATGTGGTCATTTACCTTATATTTTGAATACAGTATTGCATTATTTTTCAAATTTAATGAATCTTTTGGTTTGTGTATTCATGTTCTAATATATCAAGGTATTTAAATCCTTTGATTTCTCTATGATTGAGGAAGATCAAATGAATGATCGGTTAGTCACGTATTTACCTTTTCTCTAAGTCTTTCACATTACAATCACATTCATTCCATAGTGATGGACAAATGTTAGCATTGCCTTTGTGTCTTCTAGTCAAAGACATAATCTATTGTTTAATTCATTGTAAATCTTTCTAAGAGGGAATTGTACCTCACAATTTAGAGGAGGTTTATCAAGACAATGATAACTCATCCAACTATTGGTATCATTTGTGCCTTCATTCAGGCATCTTGAGTCATTATTTGTATTTATTTTTGAAGGATAATTTTTTCTACTAACAATCTTATTACTCAAATAAAGGTTAATTTCCAATAAATCAAGACTGTTACATAAATATATGATGTAAGATAGACATAGGAAGTGTTGGGAGACAAGGTTTTGGGGTCTCTCCCACTATTTCCTTTTTATAAAACTTGTGCTATTACTATTTGAACTCATATTAACTTTGTGAACCCTAAAAGTTATGACTATATATCAACATATATTGTTGAATACTTAATGTTTTGATTAAAAGAAAAATAGGTTTTAAAGGACAAAAAACCTTTACATCCAAAATTATGTCATATCCAGATAACCATAAGAGTCCACATAGTTACAACATAAACAAAAAGGAATCATAACTAGAACAAAAAACTAGCCGCCAAGGCAAAAAAATAACAAACCAACAACTTGACAGTAACCAAACTAAACAAGATAGAGAACCGAAAGACCAAAGAATTAAAAAATAGAATTTTTTATCAAGCTCATCTTCTTCTATCACCATAAGATTGATATTGATACCAGTATTCTTAAACTCCTCTAGGTATTTGTCTTTAATGATAGTTGTTTTCTTGGTCCTAGATCTAGTCCTCTTTCCTAGTCTAGGGGTATCATCAACAACTTCCTTTTCCCATTTTTTTCATATTGTACTCCACCTTAGCCATTTTTGTCTCCATCTCCAGCATTCTCTATTCCATATTATCAATGTAAGACATAATTTTCTCTATGGTATCAAATCTGGAAGTAAAGGTATTCTTCAGGTTTTCAACATGCTCAATGGCTTTAGTCATCTCCTCTAAGCTCTTCAAAAAAGATTTGTCTTTGTCAAACCCTATAGTGTCAAAATTTTGGATGTGTTTGTGATGGTCCTTCTTCTCATCCTTGATATGCATATTGCCATCAATGATCCCCTCAATGGTGTTGGTGAAACTTCATACCCCCAATTTATCCACTAGGATGGGAATATTATCCTAAATCCTCACATCCTTCATCTGAACCTCTTTATCTTTACCATTATCTTCATCCTGCCCACTAATTATCTTGACAACCCTATCAACCTCCTCCATTTTAATGACATTTTCCTCTTGAGTAGTAGTATGATCAGAATTAGTTTTCTTTTGAGGAATGTGAGCTTTCTTTCTGGCCTTACTCTACTCACCCTCGTCTGAATCAGAAACACCCACTTCTTCCTCCTTGGAATAGGAATCCTCAACAGTAAAGACCTTTTTCCTCCTAGGATTAGCATTCTTTTTCGAGGTGGAAGCCTTGGTCTTTTTGTTAGAAGATATTTTTTGTTTCCCTTTTCTATCTTCAGAGGAGTCCGTCTCAAACATGGAATCACTCTCTGAATTTAAACCCTTAGAAAATTCCTCATCAGTTTCATAATACTTCGACTAAGAATTCAGAGATAAAGAGCGAACAATTTTCTTGGCTTTTAGATGGTCATAAATGAGCACCATCACACCCTGGTGCAAAGCATGATCCCCTTGGGTATTTTTCCTTTTATCTTTCATGGTTTCATTCATAGAACAAAGTAAATAATGAGGTAGACATATTTTTTCCCCATGGAAAAAATGATTAAGAAGGATGAAATAGTAACCATAAGACCTAGTGTATCTACCATCCATTGCAATATAGCTCATAACAACAAACAAAACTTTTCTCCATGAATTATAGATATTTTTAGGAGAGAAGTGTTAGAAGACTTTACCACTTTCTTCCTCTCCTTGTCGATATTGGGGAAACATTTGATGACACCTTTTGTCATCTTCATGTCCTTGTAAAACATACTTCCCTTGCTTGAAATGTGAGGCCTCACTCAGACCCATCATAGCATTACTAATTCATTTGTATTTTGATACTTTGATACACTTTTTGATCATTTTGACAGAGACTCATGATGTTATGTCTTATGATGATGACTACATTATGCAAACTATATTTTTATGTGGATTAGGACCTAGAACATATGGTTGATTTTGGTTATACATGCTTAGATATGTGATTTGATGAGAAAGACTTAATCATGATTAGATTTTATTGTTTCACGGATCATGCTTTAAGTTAGGAAGTAACATGGATGATATGTCATGATGATTTATGAAGATACTATGTTTAAACATTACGAAATGAAAATTATAATTAGGAATTGAATTCTCCATCTTGATTTATATTGCTAATTATGAATGGTGTGTGTGTGTGTGTGTGTGTGTGTTTGTGTGTGTCTATATATATATATATATATATATATATATATATATATATATATATATATATATATATATATATATATATATATATATATATATATATATATATATATATATATATATATATATATATATATTCATGTAATTTTATTGCCTTGGACTACTGATGCTCGAGTTTAGTGCGCAAGAAAGAGAACCATGGAATCTATTATGAGAATCAAGGCTAAATGCATGTGAATTGAGTAAGCCAAGCTTTAATCTGATTAAGAGATTTAAACCTCGTTGTAATGTGATCTTGTTTGTAAACATGATTTTGTTGGTGTAATTAAATATTTACTAATTACACTTACTTAAGTTTACTTATGATAATGCATTTGCATATTAGTTGTCATTGTGACACCTAGGAGTTTGCATTTCATTTTAGCACATGGTTAGGAGAATTTCCACTTTAGGTGTGATAGTTGTCATCACATACCTATTTGTGTGTGAGATCCACCTTTAGAGCTCTTATCACATTATCATCCTCTCATTGTTTCACATGTTGCACATACTTTGATGTACAATGGAAGATGATCCACCTTTGGTGGACGTGATTCCACCTTGTGTGGGTGATATCTTATCATCTCCTTATCATGTAGTCTTATTGCATTGCCTATATATTTAGGCACTCCTACTTTGTATTCAATTAAATTGGCTATAATCAATTATTTGATCATTTTGCCTATCTCTCTTGTGCTATCTCTTGAGCTTCTAGATCTTGGCATTTATTCTTTTGCTTAGGCGAATTCTTACATCGTATCATAGCCATAGGAGTTTCATTGTATAGCCTATTTTGAGAGATTTTTATTGCAGGTAAAAATTGGAGCTTGTTGGTGCAAATTAGATGTTGGAATCACATTGAGAAGGTCCACATACCCCTAAATCAAATTTTGTTTCATCCAAATCAGACATTTGAAGCCAAATCTAGAGCCATTTGAATTTTCAAGGTTCGGCGGCGGCGATTCAGAAAAAATAATTTCAAAGGCAATTTTCAAACAGCGATATCTCAGTCATCCGGAGTCCTTTTTTCGAACAATTTTTTTGTTTTGGGGTAGAATTTCATGATCTACACAATGGTGCAAGTGATTTCTGATCTCTATTTTTGATGTTTTCTGAAAATCAAAAATCCCAATTTTTACAACTTTAGAGGCTTCGTTCGGGCTCATGTGGACACATTTTCAAGTGCTATTTTTTTTTAAAGTTAATGATTTTTTGTCTACTTTCCAGATCTGGTATCAGTTCGGAAAAATTTTGAGTAGACATAGTACTTTTAGAATTTGGTCTATTTTGGCCTATTTTTGGCACTTGCAATTTGTTAGATCCTTGAGAGATCTTGTGTCTTATTTTTTTGAGTCTAATATAGCTTGATATTTTCTGTTGTAATTATCAAATTCAAAAGTCCACTTTGGTTCATTTTGGCAAGTGGAAATTGTACATGCACTATATATAAAGTGTCAAAATCATCTATTTTGGGGGGGTTCTTTGGCTCATTACATTTTGGGGGGTGCATTATTTTTTTGGTCTCATTGTTTCATGTGAGAAGTACATCATGGATGGTTTAATTAAGTTGACAAGAGGAAACTATAAGCAATGGAGTGAATTATTTCTTTCTCATCTTAGTGAGCATAACCTATTTCCCTATTTGTATGAGTTGAGACCGAAAAGTCCTTCTTTCGATTGGGACTCTTACTCAGAAGTTATTAAGGTTATCTATTGGAATATGAATATGGATGTTATGGATTCCCTTGATGAATATGATGATGAGACAGAGAATATTCCTGATCTTTGGACTATTCTTTGGGAAATGTATGGAGATCCACATATTCCTCCACTTCCAAAATATCCAAAACCTCCAGTTGCAACTCCTTCTCCTCCTATTGAGATCACATCTATTGTCTCTCTTGATGATTCTTGTCTTCCTATAGCCATTGGCTCTTTGGATTCAATGCATTAGGATATTCATTGTCTTCTAGTTATAGTTCCATGGGATGCCTACTTGACAAACATTGAAGGTTTGTTTGTGGAGTCCTACATTTTAGATTTGGGAGACTTCATTGATGACATTCATCTTCTCTTTGTTGAGGATGATCCTTCTTTAATTGTTTTGAGCGAACATGTTGACCCTCATCTTCAATCTCCACTTGATCCTTCTTTCAAGATTGACATGATTGTGGATCCTTTGATACAACATTTCGAGGGCATCTCTTTAAATTCAAAGAAGAGATTTGACTCTTTGGAGATTGGTTTTCATGAATCTCAAACTTCACTTGAGATGTCACATTGCATGGTTAAGGTTGACCATACTCATGTGTTGGAGATTCCTATTCAATTTCCTGAGACATCATACATTTTGAGGATTCTTCCTTTACATTGGGGAGGATTCATTGATACACCTATGGACTTGTTTCTTCCTAAGGGGAGGAACATTATTTAGTTTTCTTGGGGCAGTTTCTACATTGATCTAGGCACACCTATCATTGGTGTACATTCTACATCGAGGGGGAGCTTTCTTGATTCTCTTCCATCTTTTTCATTTGAGGAGGTATTTTTTTCTTTGGAGTTTGATCCAAATTCTTACATGGATCAATTATCATTGGTTCCTTGTTTGTCACCTTCTTCTATTGGGCTTTCTCCTGATTGGTTCATGGCATCTTCATCAACCAAGAACATGGCGACACTTGGGCATACTTCAGAGACATCATACTTCATTTGGATTCCCCTTCCTACTTCCTATCCACAATGGGAAGCCTTCTTACATCTATACTTGGTGTATCTTCTTCCTAAGAGGAGAAATGTTGTTTGTAGGCATTGGAATATGTTTTGTCTTCAAGCACTTACCATCCTTGGAGGAGATTACTCATTATGGGGGGGATATCATGTCTCCTTGATTCCTTCCTTTGGGGGATTTTTATTGTATATGCATGATGTATGTCATAATTGGGGGGTCTTGATTACTCCATCCATGCATGCATCTTGTATTCATCTCTCTTTTTGGGGGAGGGTTTTTCCCATGAGGTTTTCCCTCTTTCTCTACTTTATGAGAGATTGCATTGTTCTTGCATTTTGTACATGGGTACCTAACATGGCCTATTAGCCAAGACCCATCTTGCATTGTGAGCTTAAGTGCATTCCCCTAAGTTTCACTTAAGGGGGGGTGTTGGTGTAATTAAATATTTACTAATTACACTTACTTAAGTTTACTTATGATAATGCATTTGCATATTAGTTGTCATTGTGACACCTAGGAGTTTGCATTTCATTTTAGCACATGGTTAGGAGAATTTCCACTTTAGGTGTGATAGTTGTCATCACATACCTATTTGTGTGTGAGATCCACCTTTAGTGCTCTTATCACATTATCATCCTCTCATTGTTTCACATGTTGCACATACTTTGATGTACAATGGAGGATGATCCACCTTTGGTGGACATGTGATTCCACCTTGTGTGGGTGATATCTTACCATCTCCTTATCATGTAGTCTTATTGAATTGCCTATATATTTAAGCACTCCTACTTTGTATTCAATTCAATTGGCTATAATCAATTATTTGATCATTTTGCCTATCTCTCTTGTGCTATCTCTTGAGCTTCTAGATATTGGCATTTATTCTTTGCCTTAGGCAAATTTTTACAGATTTGAATGTGTGTTAATAGTTTAAATTCATGTTTTTAATTAGAACATGTAATTGTTAATGTGATGTGTATTTTGTTGGTGTCACTTGACACTTATATTATACATGTGGATGGTGACATGTCAAATTAGGGCTTGGGCAAGAATTCACTAACCTTATAAGATATTATGTTTATCCCACTTGCATGTAGATGTCTTGTAGGGATCACATCAAGTTGGAACTTGGATTTGAACTTTAGGGGTACTTTAGAGGGGTCAAAAGTTACCCTAGAGTGTATTTTTGGCCAAAATTAACTAACCCTAGGGGGTACCATGGGTTGGGGGCTAGTTTCTACCTATGGGAAAGCCTAGAACACCATTATGGCCCTCCAAAAAGCCTAATTTTCAAAAGTGGCAAAAATGGAGATGGCCACATGCATCTAACTTGTCCCACACTCCTTACTAAACCCACAATTAAGAGGGGGGACAAGAGGGAAGACCAAAGGACTAGAGGGCATGTCTCATTAATTGCTAATGCTTCAGTACATTTTTTAGAGTCCTTTTTAGGGAGCTTGGAGAGACTTAGTGGGTGTTCACCCACTCTCTAATTTTAGAAACACGCAGGGTTGGAGAAAGGAAAAAGTCAAGGGATTTCGATAAGGGGCTCTTCTCAACTTCATTCTTGCCATTTTCATGGACCAAGGTTGGTGAATTATTGCCATGGAGAAATGCTCTTGCATTTTAAATTTTTGCATGGTTGTTTAGATGAACATGTAAATCTTGTGTAGTGTTTCTTATGAAAATCTTGTATAGTGTTCTTGTATGTAAATCTTGTTATTGTTGTGTTTTGTTGGGCATGCATTTGGTTTTGTATCATTCCTATTCTTTTAGTTTGGGAGTGTTGTTCATGGGATTTTAAGGAATTACTCACCCTTTGGGAAGGGAAGAAGTGGCCTTGGGTGAAGGGGTTAGTTGGGCTCTCCATTGTAGTGAGAGTCTCTTCTCTTGGAGAAGAGGGATAATTTCATGGAGTATGGGCTCCATGAAGCCATGTTGTAAATATTTGTATTTGGGAATGGAAAATGACAAAATGCATATATGGAAGGAAATGTCAATGTACCCTTGGAAAGGCATGGAAAATTCTTGTTGAGAATTTGTATATGCAATGGCATTCTCCTCCTTGGAAAATCCCACCTTCACCCTACTATAATGGGTTTGGAAAACTCATTTGTGAAGCCTTGGTTGGGAGTTAATTGTTGTTTTGTGCATATATGTTTTTTGTGAGCATTTGGTTGTGTATACCCATTTAGCCTTGGTTCTCCAAGCTTGGGGGTGGTGTCCTTGAGACCTTGGTTGGGAGGTAAGCTTCCCATGGTTATCCCCTTTTATTTTCAAGTTTGAAGGCCATGTCTTTTAAAGGGATAAAGCTCTGGAAGAGCTTCATGTTGGTGTTTTGTGAAAGAAAAAAATGTATTATGTTGTTGTTACTTTGATATCATTTCAAGACATGAAATTATGATACATGTATCAAGATGAATGTAAAAATGTTATTGTTTATTGTGAAATGGATTCAATGTTGAAATGGAAATATTGTAACTTAGTTCTTGAAATGTAAAGTCTCTTGTTGAAATTCATACTTGAGAGTAAAGGATGTTGAAATTTTATCTTGTCATAGCATCTTATGTTATCTTAGACCTTTTGACCATGTTCTCAATAAAAATTGTTTGCGTGTTATTATGAATGATATTCTCTTAAAACATGAAAGAAGTATGAAGCTAAATAACTAGTAGGTTAAGCTTTAGAAGCCCAAATTATTGCAATCTTATTTGGTTTTATGACAAAAAATGAAGCACTTATTCATGTGTTCTTCTCAAAAAAAAAAAAAGCTCTTAGTAATCAATAGAATGTTTTAATTTCCATTGTCTCTAGTTGAATCAAAAAAAGAAAAAAGAAAAAAAATTCAAGAGAAGAAAAAAAATGTAGAAAACTACAAGTGAGAAACAAAAAAAAAGAGCCAAAATGGAGACCTACAGGTCTTTGCAAAATGTATGGGAAAAATTCCCATATATTTTCCCCTTACCACAGTCATTAAACTATTATTTATTCTCCTACTTTCTTTCAAAAAAAAGTTATAACAATGCTATGTTAAAAATATGTATACATTTATTTAGCTTACCTAAGGATAGAGGTTTGAGGGTGGGACCTGTTGGGTATATTTTAGGTTTTCTAAGGTCTTTGCCTTTGGTTTTGTTTCAATGTCCTGGCCTATGAAAGTGTCTAGTTTAGGGTTTAGGTTTGTCCTAAAATTGTGTAATAATGTTGAGTAGAAACCCTTGCCTTTGATACCTTTGCTTTAAAATGGTTATTTCCTTGGTTTGCTTTGAGTGTGCCCTAGTCTTTATGTTTCTGCGTTACCTTTTTGGCCACTTAAATTCATATATGTGCACATGATTATTTCCCTCTAGGTGTTTGCTAAATCACTTAACATTGTTTCATGTATCTTTTTCACTTAGAAAACTAGCGAATGTTGTCTGCCCTTGCCCTTTTTCATGTTGTCGCTAAGTCTCCAAGTCCGGCTTGCAGTTAAGTTCTCATCTAACGCTCTAGCAACTATGTGGTCTCCTCTTTGCTTAATAACTAGCAATTTCATGTTAACCTTCAGTGACTTGATGCAAAAATTATCTCTGGTTCTCTAAATTAGGCGGCTATGACCAAGATTCTTCAGCGAACTAGCAAATGCCGTTGATTGTCTCTTCATCCAGCGGCTATGTTTTAATCTCGCAAAGACTAGGTCCTACTCAAAATCATTCGGTGATCTAGCGACCGAGTCATGTTTCCATACCCTCTAAGTTTGGTGGTTTTGACAATGAACTTTGGTGGAGCTTTAAGTTTTCAGTTGTCACTTGATCTCAAGAAAAAGTGGCAGTGCCATAAGTTTTTTAGCGAATAAGAGAATAAAGTGTTCTTGGGATCTCAGAGTTAATTAGGCAGGCTCTAAATGATTATGTGACATGGTGAATGAAGGAAAAGTCAAGTGTGTTTTCAATGGTCATTGATTCTCATGATAAAAAGGTGATGGTCAAAGTCTTTGGGTGATTTAGTGACAACCACCAATCGTGCTAGAGATCAACAGTTAGCTCTTATTCTTAGTTTGAAACCCATGGTTGGGAAAGCATTCAATGACTTAGATAATTGGTTTGTTCCCCAAATCTTGCAACCAACATGTGGTTATGTTTTCCTTTCAGCGAATAAGTGAAGGCTTTGGTCACTAGATCTCAGAATAAGTCAATAGGTTAACCAAAACATTAAGAGATTGGGAGATAACAGTAGTTGCTGATTCTCCAGATGCTGACTATGGTCAAATGCTCAGGTAATATTTTCTTTGTTTGCGGGTTCTCTAAATGAAAGATGAGTTAAGGAGTAGGTCTTGAGAATAATCAAAGTCTTCAGTCACCTATTCTCCAAATAGAAGTATGGTTAACATAACAGTTCAGAGAATACGAGACTCAATGGTCGCTTGTTCGCTGCATTGTCAAGGGTTAAAGTAAAGGTTAGAAGGAAAACATGAACCGTTGATTGCCTCAGACATCAATGATTGTCATGAAATCTCAGAGTAAAGCTGTGAGTTATGAAATCCTTCTAAGATCAAGTGAATAGTCTTGTCACATGATCTCCTAATTCAACCTTAGGTTAGCATTCCTTTTAGAGATCACGAGTTCCTTTGTTTGCGTGGTCGCTGAATTTTGCTTGGTTGATTTTTCATACTATCAATGTTATAAGCCATTGTGACATGGAAAAAGTACCGTGCCAAGCTGGAAAAAGTAGAAAGTCATCCAATCAGATTTTAATGAGGGTTTACATCAGTAATTAAGGGTTTTAATGCAAAAAAGCCATGATCATTGCTCTCGCGCACTATTTTTGATTTTTTAAATTATCCTGTCAACATCCACGCCATGGCTAGCTCTGACTTGAAGGCTGGTAATGTATAGAATTGAATGCAAAAGTGAATTAAGCTAGATTTTCTATGATTTGGAAATCACACGCACTCAATTTTTAGAGTATATAGATAGGATAGCATTTCTTTTTGTGCTCAAATTTATTCTAGAGACAATTGAGTGCGAAAGTTGTAGAATTAAGAGGTTCTTATTCTGTCAAGATGAGTCATCCTGTAGTAAGTGGAGCATCATCCAGTGGGCCTATAAAAGAACGGAGTGGAGAGGATAAGGAAAAGCTAAATTACTTAGAGGATTTCGTCAAGCTACTTCCTAGTTCGAATAAAAACAAGAAGGCCATTGACACAACATTTGAGGATCTCATGGATAAATTTAGGGACCCTATTACTCCTGTAGGTTCTATTTTTTCCTTGTTCTCATATTTTTACAATAATAGGAGTAGACTTATACCTTTTTGCAATGCTTGGGTGTTAGGAATGGAAAAGTTAATTATGCCTGATGTGTTTTTAGATGTTGATTTAATCATTGAGCTGGCTAGGTTGTATGACCCAATTTCTAGATGCATTAGGTGTGAAGACCAGTCTATGTTTATCTCTTTAGATAGAGGGTCTTTCATTAGAGCTTTCAATTTCTATTCCTCCTCCTCCACTGAAATTGACTTAAAGAAAGAAAGGGAAAAATATGCTAGTAATATAGGGTCAGTAAAGAGCCAAATAGTCAAGCACATGCCCAAGCATGATAAATACATAGCCCCTCTCCTGCCAAGTATGATTGCCCCTTATTATTTTTCATCCCATAATCATTATATAAAACTCTTGTGGCATGGGTTATGTAGGGTTCTGGGAATAGATGCGGATGATGAGAAATTTTTTGCTGATCTTTTAATGATAATCCTGGACATTCAGAATTCCCACACCAACACTGATTATGATTATATCTAGTATATAATCGACAGGATGCATGAAGGGTTTGTGTTTGTAAAGGAAAAGAAAAGGCTTATTAGGTTCATGCATTACTCCCTTCTTATGCATTTGATTCTTTACCACCATTTTATTGATTTTGATGCAAGGGTATTGAAGATTAAGACCCATTTTAAGGGTACTCCTAACCCAGTGCAGTATTGGATGAGGGTCTGGAATATCACATCCAATGAGTGTGACTTTGCCATTTTTTAGAATTACTTTGTCTATCCAATACTTGAAGTGTTAGGCATAAATGTTGTGAGGTTGCCAATTAGGGTGTTGTTTTAAGACCATTGTAATAAGAGGACAATTGGCCAGGAAACCACAATTGGGGAGATTTCTACCTGGGAGATGATTCCATAGTTATCAGAGTATATGGGTGCCCTTAGCACCCACACCTGCTTCCAAGATATGTACATCCTAGGGTAGCCATGATGGAGTTTATTTGGCAATTAATGTGGACTAACAAAGAGCACCTATGGCCTCATAGGAAAGGTAATTTCACACCCTGGCAATTCAGGGTTGATAGCTTTTTGATTGGAAAAAGGGCAATGGATCAAGTCAGTGGCTAGCTAAATCATTTCAAGATGACTATAGGTACCTACCAATATGTTGATTCCAAGGATTTCATCAGAATGGCTAGGATGACTTTGATTCCTAGCATTGGAACAATTAGAGAGCATGAGGCTCTTAATGAGGAGGATGTAATAAGAAATGTGCTGGACTTTGATGAACAAAAGACAAGATGTAGTAAATATTTTGATTTAATAGACTTGGAGACTCAATTGAAGAATGTTGGAATTCCTTTTGGTGGTTTTTTCCCTGAACTCTCATACTTGCAAAGAATGGAAAAAATGATAGAAATGCATGGTTCCCTGTCTAGCCAGTTGGAAGGGATAATTGAGGAGAAGTTGGAGGTGCCAAGGAACTATTCCACCTCTGAGCATGAAGAATTCATCAATGAATCACAGGAAGGTAGCAGTCCACCTCTAGTAGGGAAAGGACCAATTATTGACCTAACCCAAGAATCAAGAGAGGTGGAGGCTATCTCAGAGCCACCATTGAAAAAATAGAAAATTGAGGTTGGTGAACATTCTGAGAAGAAGAAACAAAAGAAGGTATTGGATAGTGCTTCAGCCCCTGTGCCTGGTAAGAGGGCCTATCACAATAAATTGAGAAAGGCTATCAAGGAAGGAAAGAAAATGGTGACACAAGAAATAGGGGACTTGGCCTTATTGTTGGGACAGGATGAAAAATAATTGTACCAAGAAGAATTCCTCAATGATGACCCATTTCTCCAAAGCAATGAATTCAGAGATTTCCTTAACTGGAGGAAATAGGAGGAAGTGAAGAGGTCCTTGCCTGAAGGTATGGAACCAAGTGAAGAGACTCTTAGGGATCTTACATCATATGATCCCAGTCTTGAGAAGATCACTATGGAGGAAGCAAGTGAAATGGTTAAAACAAGTGGCATGCTTCAGACTCCCAGATGGGATTTGAATTCTACCTTTATCATTGACCAAATTAGGAAACAACCAGAGGGAAGCTTGTTGTATGAAGTGCATATTGATGACATGATCAGAGGGAGTGGTTATGACCCAAATTCATAGGCAGTTGCACTTTGGTCTTTGGCCCTAAGAACTCAGAAACCATCTCTAGTAAGCATTGAAGATAAAATGGAAGGTAACAAGATTGTTTGGATCATCCAAAATACCACTGACTTAGAGGTGTCAAAGGCAGTAACCCATTTGGCTCACCTCAATGAAGCTAAAACTATTCAATTGTCTGAGAGGTATGATAAATTGTTTGAGAACTCAATGAGGGTTGCAAAGGGGGTGATTTAAAACTGATGTTGATCAAGAAAATGGAAGGTGAACTGGAAGAATTAAAGGAAAAACTTGAAGCAGTTAAAATAGTGCCTCCCCTACCTTTGCAAATTGAAGCCCCTCCTCAACCTGAGGCTGAGGTACCTGACCATCTAGTGGAAGATCTAAAGAAAATCAGACTAGAAGCAGACCTGGAAACTATGATTGGTGTTGTGCAACATAGGTAGAATAAGAAAAATTAAAAGATGGAATTAGTCCATCAGTCAGTTATCATGTTGCATAATACAAATGATAAAGTGAATGACTCACTGGCTACTTTGGAGCCACTTCATAGAATTTGGTTTGGGTGGAGCTTGTTGTTTGATAAATTGCATGCTCTGTAAGAAAGTAGGCCTGATATTCCTGAAGTAGTAATGGAGGTATTTGAAAAGATTGGGTTGGTTATTTCTGTTTCAAAGTTTTTCAAAGGGAAGTCCAATCAAGTGAGAGCCAAGTTGGCTATTTTTGATAAAGATTACAATAAGTTTTTACCTTCTATTTTTGCAAGTTATGGAAGTGTAGTTAGTTTGGATGAATGGAAGACATCAATGGATCAGTTGGTGATTAAGCAAGAGGCTCTCCTCAATGGTGATAATGTTTTGGATATGGATGGGTGCAATGGAATAATTGATAGTTTGTTCAAGGTTGAAGGTGATTGCACCTGATTTGTTGCAGAGGTTAAAACTATAACTAATGCAAAGTGGGACCTGCATATCAAATCATTATGGGAGCTGTAGGGTTACAATTGGCCATCTGATGATGATGTGACATCTTCAGGAAAAATGGCAAAGAAAAAGAAGAAGAAGCTAGTTGTCCAAGAGCTAGAAGCAGAGGAGAGGAGTAGAACACACATGGCACCTGATCCAGAATTCGAGGGAGAGCATGTTTCAAACATAGGATGATGTAAGTTAGCCTGTAATGGAAATCATCATTCATACTACAAATAAAATTAACTACTCTGAAATATCTCCAGATGAAGCTAGCACCTGTGAAGATATTAGTGGTTGCTAACTACTTTCTATTTCTGTAATAACTGCCTTTTGATTTTGTACTTTTTGTCTTTAGTGCAAGTCATTTTCCTAGCCATCTGAAGCTTGTTGCATCCTTTCAAGGATTCCAAGATGGTTAGAGTTATGTATAGAAATTTTTTCTCTTTTGCTGGAGGTGGTCGAAGTTTTTTGTAAAGAAGACTAAATATAGATCCTGACTTTCTTTTATGTTTTTGCTAAAATTGTAATGGATACAACTAAAAATTAATACAAACATACTAAAGTTTTGTTTCCATTTCTGATTGTCTTTGTGTATGGATGCTTTGAATTTCTTATGCATTAATTAGTAAGGCTAGTTAAATGCATTGTTCACAAGGTGAATATAGGGGCTGAACTTGAGTTTCTCTCAAGGAGAGAGTAAAACCTTCAGGGAGGTCTATGGGATTTGAAAGTCAATAGATGAATCTAATGATAGGGTTGGGAATTGAGAAAATGAATTGTTAGGCAATTTATTTGAATTTTAGTATATTTATGTTAATAGGATTATGTAGATGTTCAATTTTGACTCTAACCCAATGGACAGGGCACTGGTTTAGTTTGATTTGCATCTGTTCACCATCATTTGGTCAAGAAATTATATCCATTTAATTTTATTTGTATGTTGTGAGCTGCATTGGTTATATCAAGTACATAGATCAATTTTATTATGCTTTATAGAAGCATTTGAAAGGTAAACCCGCCTGAGTTTTATACTCAAAGTGAAGAAGGCTTGAGCCTTAGTACCTTAGCATTTAAATTTGGCTAGATGCAGCTATTGGGAATGCATTAGTCACAAGTTCAATAAATTTCTTAATATTTCAACCATCTACATATTTCAGTGCTAACAAAATTGGTGACTCTACTGTGGAGCCTTAACAAGTATATACAATAGATTTGTGCAATACTATCTGTTGTGATTGTTGTGGACCAATGTGTTATTTTGATTCCCACTTGTTTGTGGGTGGCGACTCTGATAATCTGTGTTTACCAGTCACTGGTATTTTTAAGTTTTGATATATCTTGTTGTGACATACCATGAGTGGGCCAAGGTTCACTAGGTCATATATCAAGGATCACCCAAAGAGTAATATGGGTGATGAGCTCCATACACCTAGTAGAAAATAGTGGTTTAGAAGAATTCATGCTGATACTAATCCCCAAGGATCTTCTAGAGAAAGATTTCATACACCACTTCCCCATGAGGCATCTTCTTCATTCGATGACCCTGAACATGTTAAGAAATTCATGGCTATTGCACAATTTATCTGAGAAGAAGAGATCACTGAAGTAGGTTATTTCCCTACGAGAGAAACCCTAGAGAAACCAAGAGAAACTTTTGCTCCTAAAACTGCCTCATATGATTCAGAAAAATTAAGAGAGGAAGTTATTGCTTTAAGAAAAAAGGAGCGTGAACAACTAGAAGAGATTTATAATAGAGTGAAGATAAGGGAACAACAAATTTATGAATTGCTTTTGCAAAGGCAAGAACTGATCAAAAAGACCAAAAAAATGAGATTCAAGCTAAGGATCTAAGAAAGGATGTTCGGCATTTAGATAGAGAATTGTTCGGTGACATGGATATTCTAAGGAATCAGGTTGAAGGTAGTAAACCCAAACAAGATTATTTTGAAGGAAAAGGCTACATTCTTAGGAAATTACACCCATTTGAAATCCAAAGGAATGAACATGATAGAAATGCAACAAAAGAAATCCCTAATAAGGGAAAACAAAATGTGGTGGGTGTGCATATTAATCAGCCTAAGAAAACTGTTATTACTTCTAGTATACCCTCCCAAGAGAGACTAGATTTTGAAAAGGCTAGAAAAGCTAAAGAAGATTTGAATCTCCAGCTTGAGAAATTGGAATTGGAAGCTGCTGCAGATGAGATGAAGAGAAAGATTGTTTTCTAGCATGCCAATATAAACACATCTACTAGTAGCTCTATCCTTATCATTTCAGGAATGACCCCACCCAATCAGCCTTGCAATTCACTTCCAAATCCTCAAGCCTCTCATCCTGAACAAAATGTACCTGGACCAAATTTGAATACTAATCAAGTTCACCTTATAGCTGGTGGTATGATGGGAAATGTACCCTATCAAAATGTTGGGGCAACCCCTCAGGTTCAACCAAATTTCCAAAGGAGACTAGTTCATTTGAATAGGTATAGGCCTTTATTCTTTGATGGCATCCTTGGTCAGCCTAATGCTATCCCTGATGAGATTAGACAGAAAATCCCATTATTCACACAAAACAATGTGATTACCTATGAAGAACATCTGAAATTTTTCATAGATAAAATTAATGATTATGAGATTGAGCATGAAGATGTCATAATGAATCTCTTTGTCCAGTCATTGGTTGAAGATGCTAGTGATTGGTATAGGGGTTTGCTTGAGAATAGCATTGAATCATGGGATGAGTTTGTTAGAAGTTTCAAGGAGCAGTATGCCAAACATGTGAACTCAAGTTATATGCTCATTGTGTTTAACAATATCAAAAAGCATTACAATGAGAGCATGTCAAATTTTAATAGCAGGTTCCAAAAGGCTATGTACAAATTGTTCCAAGTATTGAGGTTGGATGATGCTATTTACCTGACCACTTATTTTAACTCTATGGATCATAAAATGTCTTATCTCCTGAGAAATAATAATCCTCGTACCCTAAGGGATGCCTTTAAATTAGCCATAAATATTGAAAGCAACTGAAATACATCTGGTTAGATGTATAAAAGAGATGAGGGTAGATTGTGGAAGGAAACCAGGCCACAACCTGCAAGACCATCCAGAGATGATGATAAAATGAACAAAGGAGTTCTTATTACCAAATAATTCCCAACAAAGTTTGAAAAGGGTGGTAGAAATTTTCAAGATGCAAGACCACCTTACCAAAGAAAGGATAGACTCCCCAATTTGCGAGATATGCCCTATAAGACAAATTGGAAAAATGGGAGGCCTGTCCATGACAATAATGAACCTCAAAAGGGAAGAGATACACCAAATCCTTTGAAGAAGAGCACAACACACAATGTCAAAAATACCCCTTGGTGTATAGCTTTTAATATGCCTCATTCACCCTTGCAATGTGTTGTGGCTCAGGCCTTGGGAGAAGAGGCTAGTGATTCATATGCAGGACATTATGAAGAATTTGAAAAGCCTGCTATTAACATGTTTACTACTAAAGTAATGGGAGATCTCTTGTCTTCAAATGATGAAGAGATTTATTTTGATGTTGATAATAAAAGGAGACTTCTCTTAGATTATGAACAACAATTATTTACTCACTCTGATTTTGATGAGTCTAATAATGATAATTGTAAAGCTCATATGATGGAATCAGGGTCAGATGTAAAATAGTGGAGAAAGCCTAGTGATGAGGAAATTAGAACACTAACTATGGCTACTATAACTCAGGCCAAATCCTCATACAATTTGAGAAATAGAAAAGTGGATACTGATCAAGGAGTCCCTAGGTCAGTATTTGTTAAGGACAACCTTCAGATTAAGGACTGCCCAAAGCCTAATGTTGTAAATAATGAGGGGCTTGAGAATGATAAGAAAAGGAATGAGGAAATCATTGTTGACAAGGGTAAAAGGAAAGTTGGTAGGCCAAAAGATTATCATGATAATGCTGATGATCCTTCTACTTTTGATATGAGACATGCCCCGTCCCAAATGAAGTTTTCCATCCCTTTACTTGAAATGTTGAAAATTGAGGAGCATAAGACAGCAGCCATGGCTCTCATAAGTGACGAAGGGGTATCTCTTGTTAAGCAGGGAAAGGGGACTTCAGTAGAAGAGCCTACTTCAATTGATAACATCTTTGATGTATGTGTTGGAACCATTGTGACACAAGAGCCTTCTTCTATTGACCCTTTCTATGTTACATTAATTTTGAACAATTTTTTGCTTAAAAATTGTATGATTGACTCTGGTGCTGCTACAACTCTAATGCCCTATCATGTAATGAAAGAATTAGGATTACAAGTTGACACATCTAGTGGAAAATTCTATGCTATGGATAACAAGGAAGCACCTCTTGTAGGAACTCTAATTGGAATTGAAGTAAAGATTGTTGCTTTCTAGGAGGCCACTTACATAGTGGATGTGGTTATTGTTGACAAAAAACCTCATTATGGCATGCTACTGTCAAGGCAATGGGCCACAATAGTGGGTGGGAAATTGCCATTAGATTTGTCATATGCAACTATCCCAATCAATGGGACTGAGGTAAAGTTGTATAGGGAGCCCCATTCTTCAGTCATGGTTGAAAAGGTTGCACCAGAGGATTTGAACTACTTTGTGGATATTGACATGAATAATTTCATGATTGAAGAAATAGTACCTCAGATGAAAAATATAGATCCAATAGTAGAAGAGTTAATATTGCAGAAAAATGGACTTTGGCAAATGTTCTTTGATGGTGGATGCTCCAAGGAAGGATTAGGAGTTGGTGTTGTTTTCATTTCCCAATCAGGTATTACTTTTAAGTACTCTTTTTTGTTGACCTTTGAATGCACTAATAATACTTCTGAATATGAGGCTTTGATATTGGGATTAGATGTTTCTATAAAGCATGGTATCAAATCTTTGAAGGTTCATCGTGATTCCCAATTAGTTGTAGCTCAAGTAAGATCTAAATATGTTGCTAAGGATGAGAGATTGAAATTGTATAAACATGCTATCTGGGATAGACTAGAATTTTTTGAGGCTTTCAATCTTATTTGGGTAGAAAGGTCCAACAATATCATGGCGGATTTTCTTGCTAATGTTTCCCTCAAAAATGATGATATTACCCTCACTGGTGTGTCCATGTTAGAAATCAAAAGTAGGCTTGTAGTGTCTGACAATGTGTATAATTGGCAAGTTTTTAAGGATTATTTTGATATCCTTAGGTTTCTTCAAGGCCTAGATTAGTATGATGGGCAACAAATAGATTTTAATAAAGCACATCAGTATGTTGAAGGAAAAGATTGTATTATGGGAAATGAGATAGTCCAACTACCTTCAAATCATATACCGAAGGGGTTAGTGGAGTTAGAAGGAATGTTCAAAATAAATGATGGTTACTTGTCTCAAAAGTTTAACACAAAAATGGAAGACTTAGGGGAGATAAACTTAGGATCTGAAACTTCCCCTCAGATGGTGTACATTGGAAAAAAATTGAGTACAGAAGTCAGAGGAAATTTGATAAGACTTTTGAAGAGATACAAGCATGTTTTTTCTTGGTCCTATGATGATCTTAAGGCATATAGAGCTGACTTGTTTCAACATGAGATCCCTCTAAAGGAAGAAACCAAGCCGTTCAGATAGAAGCAGAGACCCATCAACCCTTTATTAGCAACAAAGATGCAGGCTAAATTGAAAAAGTTCAGAGATGCTGGCATCATTGAGCCTATTAGGCATTCTTCTTGGGTCTCTAACCTTGTACCAGTAAGAAAAAAGAATGGTGACATTAGACTTTGTGTTGACTTCAGGAATTTAAATGTTGCATCTCTCAAAGACAATTATGGATTGCCTAACATGGAGGCTATGTTACACAGAGTCACTGGTTGTGAGTTATTGTCTATGATGGGTGGTTTTTCAAGATACAACTAGGTTTTGGTTAAAGAGTCTGAGAAATTCAAAACAGCATTCACTACCCCTTGAGGAACTTATGTATATGTCTGCATGCCTTTTGGCTTGAAGAATGTTGGAGCAACATTTCAAAGAGCAATGGATATTGCATTTAAAGAACTGATCAATGTCTTGATGGTTGTATATCAAGATGATTTGACTACTTATTCTAAGAAAGTTGAGGACCATTGCAAACATTTGGAGAAGGTCATTGTCAAAGCTCTGGAGTTTGGCATCTCATTGAATCCCAAGAAATGCCAATTTGTTGTAACTGAGGGAAAATTGCTAGGTCATATAGTGTCCAAAGAAGGGGTTAGGATTGATCTACAAAGAGTGGAGGCCATCAGAAAGGTCCTTCCCCCAAAAAATGTCAAAGGTGTGCAATCTTTTCTTGGACAAATTAATTTTATCAGGAGGTTTATTGCCAATTTTGTAGAATTGGTCAAACCCATTGTGAAGCTGTTGAAGAAAGATGTTAAGTTTGATTGGAATAGTGAGACTCAGAAAGCCTTTGATAAAATTAAACAAGAAATCCAAGAGGCTCCTATTTTAATAACCACTGACTATTCAAAACCATTTTCTCTATTTTCCTTTGCATCTTTTCATACTATTGCTGCTATTTTGTTACAAAAGGATGAAGAAGGGTTTGAGCATCCTATTGCTTTTTTCAGTAAATCTCTGCAATCCACTGAACTTAATTATGAATTAATGGAGAAATAGGCATATGCACTAGTAAAGGCAGTTAAGGCTTTTAGACCTTATCTAGTATGTGCAAAAGTAAATGCATATGTCCCACACGTAGTAGTAAAAGATATTTTGAGTCAGAGTGAGGTTACTCGGAAGTGGTGTAAATGGATCAATAGAATTCAAGAGTTTGACATTGAAATCCACATAACCAAGCTTATGAGAGGTTTTGGATTAGCTAAGCTCATGATAGAGGAAAACATGGACTTAGTGCAAGTGAACAATATAGCCATTGGTGAAGAAAATATGACAAGTATAGAAATGCAACCATGGTATGGCAATATTGTTCACTTTCTCAAAAATACTGCTTGTCCTCAAGATTTGAATGACAACCAAAAGAGGAGTTTGAGGTTGTAGGCTCAAAGGTATGTTTTAATATTGGGTGATTTATTTTGGAAAGATAATGATGGTTTATTGCTCTTTTTCTTAGATAAGTGTCAATCTGAAAAGGTTTTAAAAGAAATGCACTCCGGGATGTGTGGAGGACATCATTCAGCTAGGTCTACAACTCATAAAATTTTGAGAGCTGGATATTATTGGCCGGTCTTATTTAAGGATACTCACTCACATGTCAGAAAATGTGAATCATGCCATAGGTTTTCAAAGAAACTAAAATTTTTAGTTTCTTTATTGTTAAACCCCGTGGTTGCAGAGGCCCCTTTTGCTATGTGGGGCATGGATTTCATTGGGGAGTTCTCAGAGAAATCCAGTGGAGGATATAGTCATATTTTGGTGGCCACCAATTATTTTACTAAGTGGATAGAAGCCATCCCAACAAAAAAGGAAACCAATACATTAGTTATTGAATTCTTGATGAATAACATTATTATCAGGTTTGGTGTTCCCATGAAGCTAGTAATGGATAACGCTATGAGCTTTAGGTCACAAGAATTCACTGATTTTTGTGATAAAATGGGAATAGTTATGTCCTATTCATCCCCATACCATCCATAGGCAAATGGGAAAGAAAAATCTAGTAATAAGAGTATTTTGCAAATTATAAAAAAGACCTTGGAAAAGAATAAAAGGATGTGGCATGTGAAATTGAAGTTGGCACTATGGGCTGAGAGAATTAGTGAAAAGAAAGCAACAGGAAAATCTCCTTTTGAAATGGTATATGGTGTAAAGTCTAGGCTCCCTATAAATAATTGGTTTCCCATCTACCAATTCATGAGAGAAGAAGAGGTGGAAGTCAGTGATCCATTGCAAGATAGGATGACCCAACTGGTGGAGTTGGATGAGATTAGAAGAGAAGGTCAAAAGGATAATATAGAATTATAGAAAAAATTGAAATATCTCTTTGACAAAAGAGCTACTACTAGAAAGTTTTAGCCAAATGCTTTGGTTTTACAATGGAATACCAGGGTTGAGGACAAAGGAAAACATAAAAAGTTTGAATCCTTGTGGTTAGGACCTTTCATTATTCATCAAGTTCATGGAAAGGATTCATACTTCCTCAGGAATCTGGATGGTGAGGAATAGGAGTTGCCAATGCATGGACAATTCCTGAAATATTTCTTCAACTAATTCTTTTTTTTTTCCATGCACAGTAGTTTTGTATATACGTATAGGTGTGTTTTCTTTCCTTTTTTAGGTTAGGGTTTTGTGGTCTGCCTCCCAGATATTCATAGTTTCTTTCTATGAACCTGCATTCAAGCATCCTTAGATAGAGCCAATGCTGGGTATATTTTAGGTTTTTTGAGGTCCTTGCCTTTGGTTTTGTTTCAATGTCCTGGCCTATGAAAGTGTCTAGTTTAGGGTTTAGGTTTGTCCTAAAATTGTGTAATAATGTTGAGCAGAAACCCTTTCCTTTGACACCTTTGCTTTGAAATGGTTATTTCCTTGGTTGGCTTTGAGTGTGCCCTAGTCTTTATGTTTCTACATTACCTTTTTGGCCACTTAAAGTCATATATTTGCACGTGATTATTTCCCTCTAGGTGTTCATTGGATCGCTTAACATTTTTTCATGTTTCTTTTTCATTCAACGAACTAGCGAATGTTGTCTACCCTTTCCCTTTTTCATGTTGTCGCTAAGTCTCCAAGTCTGGCCTGTAGTTAAGTTCTCATCTAGCGATCCAACAACTATGTGGTCTCCTCTTCACTTAATAACTCATGGTTTCATGTTAACCTTCAATGACTTGATGCAATAGTTAGCTCTGGTTCTCTGAATCGGGTGGCTATGATCAAGATTCTTCAGTGAACTAGCAAACACCATTGATTGTCTCTTCATCCGTCAGCTATGTTTTAATCTCACAAAGACTGGGTCCTACTCAAAATCATTCAGTGATCTAGTGACTGAGTCATGTTTCCATACCCTCTAAGTTTTGTGGCTTTGACAATGAACTTTGGTAGAGGTTTAAGTTTTTAGTTATCGCTTGATCTCAAGAAAAGGTGGCAGTGCCCTAAGTTTTTTAGCGAATAAGTGAATAAAGTGTTTGTAGGATCTCAAAGTTAATTAGGGAGGCTCTAAATGATTCTACAACTTGGTGAATGAAGGAAAATTCAAGTGTGTTTTCAATGGTCACTAATTCTTGTAATAAAAAGGTGATGGTCAAAGTCTTTGGATGATTCAGCAATAGCCACCAATTGTGTTGGAGATCAATGGTTAGCTCTGATTCTCAGTTTGAAACCCATGGTTGGGAAAACATTTAGCGACTTAGAGAATTGGTTTGTTCACTAGATCTCACAACCAACATCCAGTTATGTTTTCCTTTCAGTGAATAAGTGAAGGCTTTGGTCACCAGATCTCAGAATAAGTCAATAGGTTAACTGAAACATTAAGAGATTGGGAGATAACGATAGTCACTGAGTCTATAGATGTTGACTATGGTCAAATGCTCAGGTAATATTTTCTTTGTTCGCAGGTTCTCTGAATGAAAGATGAGTTAAGGAATAGGTCTTGAGAATAAGCAGAGTCTTCGGTCACCCATTCTCCAAATAGACATATGGTTAACGTAACAGTTCAGAGAATTTGAGACTCAATGGTCGCCTGTTTGCTGGATTGTCAAGGGTTAAAGTAAAGGTCAGAAGGAAAACATGAACCATTGATTGCCTCAAACATCAACAATTGTCATGAAATCTCAGAGTAAAGCTGCAAGTTATGAAATCCTTCTGAGATTAAGGGAGTAGTCTTGTCACATGATCTCCTGATTCAACCTTGGGTTAGCATTCCTTTTAGAGATCATGAGTTCCTTTGTTCCCATGGTCACTGAATTTGGCCTTGTTGAGTTTTCATACTATCAATGTTGTAAGCTATTGTAACATGGAAAAAGTATTGTGCCAAGCTAGAAAAAGTAGAAATTCATCCAATCAAGTTTTAACAAGGGTTTACATCAGTAATTAAGGGTTTTAATGCAAAAAAGCCATGATCATTTCTCTCACGCCATATTTTTTATTTTTTAAATTATCCTATCAACATCCATGCCATGGCTAGCTCTGACTTGAAGGTTGGTAATGTGCAGAAATGAATGTAGAAGTGAATTAGGCTAGATTTTCTATGATTTGGCAATCACACTTATGCAATTTTTAGAGTATATAGACAGGAAAACATGGCTTTTCATGCTCAAAGTTATTCTGGAGAAAGTTGAGATTGTTGGTGCTACAGCAGAGAGTAAGTAGTGTGAAAGTTGTAGAATTAAGAGGTTCCTGTTCTATCAAGATGAGTCATCCTATGGAAAGTGGAGCATCATCCAGTGGAGCTGTAAAAGAACAGAGTGGAGAGGATAAAGGAAAGTCAAATTACTCAGAGGAGTTTGTCAAGCTGCTTCCTGGTTCAAATCAAAAGAAGAAGGCCATCGACATGGCATTTGAGGATCTCATCGATAAATGTAGGGACCCTATTACTCTTGTAGGTTCTCATTTTTCCTTGTTCTCATATTTTTACAATAATAGGAGTAGACTTATACCTGTTTGCAATGCCTAGGTGTTGGGAATGGCAAAGTTAATTATGCATGATGTGTTTTTAGATGTTGATTTAATCATTGAGCTGGCTAGGTTGTATGACCCAATTTCTAGATGCATTAGGTGTGAAGACCAATCTGTGTTTATCTCTTTAGATAGAGGGTCTTTCATTAGAGCTTTCAATTTCTATTCCTCCTCCTCCACTAAAAATTGACTTAAAGAAAGAAAGGTTAAAATATGCTAGTAATATAGGGTCACTAAAGAGCCAAATAGTCAAGCACATACCCAAGCATGATAAATACATAGCCCCTCTCCCGCCAAGTATAAATGCCCCTTATTATTTTGCATCCCTCAATTGTTATATGAAACTCTTGTGTCATGGGTTATGTAGGGTTTTGGGAATAGATGGGGATAATGAAAAATTGTTTGCTAATATTTTAATGATAATCCTAGACATTCAGAATTCCCACACCAACACTGATTATGATTATATCCAGTATATAATCGACAGGATGCATGAAGGGTTTGTGTCTATCAAGGAAAAGAAAAGGCCTATTAGGTTAATGCATTACTCCCTTCTTATGCATTTGATTCTGTACCACCATGTTACTAATTTTGATGCAAGGGTATTGAAGATTAAGACCCATTTTAAGGGTACTCCTAACCTAGTGCATTATTGGATGAGGGTCTAGAATATCACATCCAATGAGTGTGACTTTTCCATTTTTTAGAATTACTTTGTCCACCCAATACTTGAAGTCTTACGCATAAATGTTGTGAGGTTGCCAACTAGGGTGTTGAGGGTTTTACAACCATTGCAATAAGAGGACAATTGGCTAGGAAACCACAATTGGGGACATTTCTACCTGGGAAACAATTCCACAGTTATTAGAGTATATGGGTGCCCTCAGCCCCCACACCTGCTTCCAAGATATGTACCTCCTAGGGTAGCCATGATGGATTTTCTTTGGCAATTAATGTGGATTGACAAAGAGCACATAGGGCCTCAAAGGAAAGGTACTTTCACACCCCAAAAATTTAGGGTTGATAGCTTTTTGACTAGAAAAAGGGCAATGGATCAAGTCAGTGGCTAGCTCAATCATTTCAAGATGACTACGAGTACCTTCCGGTATGTTGATTCTGAGGGTTTCATCAGAATGGCTAGGATGACTTTGATTCCTAGCATTGGAACAATTAGAGAGCATGAGGCCCTTGATGAGGAGGATGTAATAAGAAACATGTTGGACTTTGATGAACAAAAGAGAAGATGGAGTAAATATTTTGATTTAATAGACTTGGAGACTCAATTGAAGAATGTTGGAATTCCTATTGGTGGTTTTCTCCTTGAACTCTCAGACTTGCAAAGAATGGAAAAAATGATAGAAATGCATGGTTCCCTGTCTTGCTAGTTGGAAGGGCTAATTGAGGAGAAGTTGGATGTGCCGAGGAACTATTCCACCTTTGAGCATGAATAATTTACCGATGAATCACAGGAAGGTAGCAGTCCACCTCCAATAGGGTAAGGTCCAGTTATTGACCTAACCCAAGAATCAACGGAGGTTGAGGCTATCTCGGAGCCACCATTGAAAAAATAGAAAATTGAGGTAGGTGAACCTTCTAAGAATAAGAAACAAAAGAAGGTATTGGATAGTGCTTTACTCCTTGTGCTTGGTAAGAGGGCCTACCACCATAAATTTAGAAAGGCTATTAGGGAAGGAAAGAAGATAGCGACACAAGAAATAGGGGACTTGGCTTTATTGTTGGGATAGGATGAAAGAGAATTGTACCAAGAAGAATTCCTTAATGATGACCAGTTTCTCCAAAGAAATGAATTCAGAGATTTCCTTATCTGGAGGAAATAGGAGGAAGTGAAGAGGTCCTTGCCTAAAGGTATGGAACCAAGTGAAGAGACTCTTAGGGCTCTTACATCATATGATCCCAATCTTGAGCAGATCACTATGGAGGAAGCAAGAGAAATGGTTAAAACAAGTGGCATGCTTCTGACTCCCAGATGGGATTTGACTTCTGCCTTTATCATTGACCAAATTAGAAAACAACCAAAGGGAAACTTGTTGTATGAACTGCATATTGATGACATGATGAGAGGGAGTGGTTATGACCCAAAGTCACAGGCTGTTGCACTTTGGTCTTTGGCCCTAAGAACTCAGAAACCATCTCTAGTAAGCATTGAAGATAAAATGTAAGGTAACAAGATTGTCTGGACCATCCAAAATACCACTGACCTAGAGGTGTCAAAGGAAGTAACCCATTTGGCTCACCTTAATGAAGCTAAAACTATTCAATTGTTTGAGAGGTATGATAAATTGTTTGAGAACTCAATGAGGGTTGTAAAGGACAGGTATTTAAAATTGATGTTGATCAAGAAAATGGAAGGTGAATTAAAGGAATTAAAGGCAAAACTTGAAGAAGCAGTTAAAATAGTGCCTCCCCTACCTTTGCAAATTGAGGCCCCTCCTCAGCCTAAGGCTGAGGTACCTGACCATCCAATGGAAGATCTAAAGAAAATCAGACTAGAAGTAGCACTGGAAACTATGACTGGTGTTGTGCAACATAGGTAGAACAAGATAAAAGAAAAGATGGAATCAGCCCATCAGTCAGTTATCATGTTGCATAAGACAAATGATAAAGTGAATGAGTGACTGGCTATTTTGGAGCCACTTCATAGCATTTGGTCTGGGAGGAGCTTGTTGTTTGATAAATTGCATGCTCTACAAGAAAGTAGGCCTGATATTCCTGAAGTAGTAATGGAGGTATTTGAAAAGATTGGGTTGGTTATTTCTGTTTCAAAGTTTTTCAAAGGGAAGTCCAATCAAGTGAGGGCCAAGTTGGCTATTTTTTATAAAGATTGTAGTAAGTTTTTACCTTCTATTTTTGCAAGTGATGGAAGTGTAGTTAGTTTGGATGAATGGAAGACATCAATGGATCAATTGGTGATAAGCAAGAGGTTCTCCTCAATGGTGATAATGTTTTGGATATGGATGGGTGCAATGGAATAATTGACATTTTGTTCAAGGTTGAAGGCGATTGCACTTGATTTGTTGCAAAGGTTAAAGCTATAACTGATTCAAAGTGGGGCCTACATATCAAATCATTATGGGAGCTAGAGCATTACAATTGGCCATCTGATGATGATGTGACAGCTTGGGGAAAAATGGCAAAGAAAAAGAAGAAGAAGCTAGCTGTCCAAGAGCTAGAACTAGAGGAAGAGGAGTAGAACACACATGGCACCTGATCCAGAATTTGAGGGAGAGCATGTTTCAAATATAGGATGATGTAAGTTAGCCTATAATGGTAGTCATCATTCATGCTAGAAATCAAAGAAACTTCTCTGAAATATCTCTAGACGAAGGTGCCACCTGTGAGGATGTTAGTGGTTGCTAACTACTTTCTGTTGCTGTAATCACTACCTTTTGATTTTGTACTTTTTGTCTTTAGTGCAAGTCATTTTCCTAGCCATCTGAAGCTTGTTGCATCCTTTCAAGGATTCCAAGATGGTTAGAGGTATATATAGAATGTTTTTCTCTTTTGCTAGAGGTGGTCAAAGTTTTTTGTAAAGAAGACTAAATATAGATCCTGACTTTATTTTATGTTTTGGCTAAAATTGTAATGGATACAGCTGAAAATTAATACAAACATACTGAAGTTTCATTGCCATTTCTGATTGTCTTTGTGTATGGATGCTTTGAATTTCTTATGCATTAATTATTAAGGCTAGTTAAATGCATTGTTCACAAGCTAAATATAGGGGCTGAACTTGAGTTTCTCTCAAGGAGAGAGTAAAACCTTCAGGGAGGTCTTTGGGATTTGAAAGTCAATACATGAATTTGATGACAGGGTTGGGAATTGAGAGAATGAATTGTTAGGAAATTTTTTCAAATTTCAGTATCTTTATGTTAATAGGATTCTGTAGATGTTCAATTTTGACTCTAACCCAATGGATAGGGCACTGGTTTAGTTTTATTTGCATCTGTTCACCATCATTTGGTCAAGAAATTATATCCATTTAATTTTATTTGTATGTTGTGAGCTGCATTGGTTATGTCAAGTACATAAATCAATTTTATTATGCTTTGTAGAAGCATTTGAAAGGTAAACCCACCTGAGTTTTATACTCAAAGTGAAGAAGGCTCAAGGCCTTAGTACCTTAGCATTTAAATTTTGCTAGATGTAGTTGTTGGGAATGAATGAGTCACAAGTTCAATAAATTTTTGAATATTTCAACCATCTACAGATTTAAGTGCTAACAAAATTGGTGACTCTACTGGGGAGCCTTAACAAGTATATACAATAGATTTGTGCAATACTATCTATTGTGATTGTTGTGGACCAGCGTGGTATTTTGATTCCCACTTGTTCGTGGGTGGCGACTCTGATAATTTGTTTTTATCAGTGACTGGTATTTGTAAGTTTTGATATATCTTGTTGTGACATACCATGAGTTGGCCTAGGTTCACTAGGTCATATATCAAGGATCACCTAGAGAGTAATATGGGTGATGAGCTCCATACACCTAGTAGAAAACAATGGTTTAGAAGAAGTCATGCTAATACTAATCCCCAAGGATCTTCTAGAGAAAGATTTCATACACCACTTCCCCATGAGGCTTCTTCTTCATTTGATGACTCTGAACATGTTAAGAAAGTCATGCCTAGCGCACACTTTATTAAAGAAGAAGAGATCACAGAAGTAGGTTATTTCCATACAAGACAAATTGTAGAGCAACCGGGTGAAACTTCTACTACTAAAACTACCTCATATGATTCAGAAAAATTAAGAGAGGAAGTTATTGCTTTAAGAAAAAAGGAGCATGAAAAACTAGAAGAGATTGCTAATAGAGTGAAGATAATTGATCAACAAATTTATGAATTTCTTTTGGAAAGGCAAGAACTGATCAAAAAGACCAAAAAAAATGACATTCAAGCTAAGGATCTAAGCAAGGATGTTCAGGGTTTAGATAGAGAGTTGTTCCGTGACATGGATATTCTAAGGAATTAGGTTGAAGGTAGTAAACCCAAAAAAAATGATTTTGAAGGAAAAGTCTACATTCTCAGGCAATTACACCCATATGAGATCCAAAGGAATGAAGATGATAGAAATGCCACAAAAGAAATCCCTGATAAGGGAAAACAAACAATGGTGGGTGTGCATTTTAATGAGCCTAAGAAAACTTTTATTACTTCTGGTATACCCTCCCAAGCGAGCCTAGATTTGGAAAAGGCCAGAAAAGCTAAAGAAGATTTGGCTCTCCAGCTTGAGAAATTGGAATTGGAGGCTATTGCAGATGAGATGAAGAGAAAGATTGCTTTCTTGCATGCCAATATAAACACATCTGCTAGTAGCTCTATCCCTATCATTTCAGGAATGATCCCACCCAATCATCCTTTCAATTCACTTCCAAATCCTCAAGCCTCTCATCCTGAACAAAATATACTTGGACCAAATTTGAATACTGATCAAGTCCCCCTTATAGTTTGTGGTATGATGGGAAATGTACCCTATCAAAATTTTGGGGCAACCCCTCAGGTTCAACCAAATTTCCAAAGGAGACTAGTTCATTTGGATAGGTATAGCCTTTATTCTTTGATGGCATCCCTGGTCAGCCTAATGCTATCCCTAATGAGATTAGAAAGAAAATCCCATTATTCACAGGAAACAATGTGATTACCTGCGAAGAACATCTAAAATTTTTCACAGATAAAATTAATGATTATGAGATTGAGCATGAAGATGTCAAAATGAAGCTCTTTGTTCAATCATTGGTCGAAGATACCAGGGATTGGTATAGGGTTTTTCTTGAGAATAGTATTGCATCATGGGATGAGTTTGTTAGAAGTTTCAAGGAGCAGTATGCAAAACATGTGAACTCAAGTTATATGCTCAATTAGTTTAACAATATCAAAAAGCATTACAATGAGAGCATGTCAAATTTTAATAGCAGGTTCCAAAAGGCTATGTACAAATTGTTCCAAGTATTAAGGTTGGATGATGTTATTTGCCTGACCACTTATTTTAACTTTATAGATGGTAAAATGTCTTATCTCTTGAGAGATAAGAATCCTTGTACCCTAAGGGATGCCTTTAAATTATCCATAAATATTGAAAGCAACTGGAAGGCATCTGGTCAGATGTATAAAAGAGATGAGGGTAGATTGTGGAAGGAAACCAAGCCACAACCTGCAAGACCATCCAGAGATGATGATAAAATGGACAAAAGAGTTGGTATTACAAAAGACTTCCCAAAAAAGTTTGAAAAGGGTGGTAGAAATTTTCAAGATGCAAGACCACCTTACCAAAGGCAGGATAGACTCCTCAATTTGTGACATATGTCCTATATGACAAATTGGAAAGATGGGAGGCCTTTCCCTGACAATAATGAACCTCAAAAGGGAAGAGATACATCAGATCCTTTCAAGAGCAGCGCAACACACAATGTGAAAAATACCCCTTGGTGTATGGCTTGTAATATGCCTCATTCACCTTTCCAATGTGATATGGCTCAGGCCTTGGGAGAAGAGGCTAGTGATTCATATGCAGGAGATTATGAAGAATCTGAAAAGCCTGCTATTAACATGTTTACTACTGAAGTAATGGGAGATCTCTTGTCTTCAAAAGATGAAGAGATTTGTTCTGATGTTGATCATAAAAGGAGGCTTCTCTTAGATTATGAACAAAAATTCTTTACTCACTTTGATTTTGATGAGTCTGATAATGATAATTGTAAAGCTCATATGTTGGAATCAACGTCCGATGAAAAATAGTGGAGAAAGCCTAGTGATGAGGAAATTAGAACTCTAACTGTGGCTGCTATAACTTAGTCCAAATCCTCATACAATTTTAGAAATAGAAAAGTGGATACTAATCAAGGAGTCCCTAGGTCAGTATTTGTTAAGGACAACCTTCAGATTAAGCACTGCCCAAAGCCTAATGTTGTAAATAATAAGAAGGAGGGGCTTGTGAATGATAAGAAAAGGAATGAGGAAATCATTGTTGACAAGGGTAAAAGGAAAGTTGGTAAGCTAAAATATTATCCTGATATTGTTGTTGATCCTCCTACTTTCGATATGAGACACGCCCTGTCTGAAATGAAGGTTTCCATCCCTTTACTTGAAATGCTGAAAACTGAGGAGCAGAAGATAGCAGCCATGGCTCTCATAAGTGAACAAGGGGTATCTCTTGTTAATCATGGAAAGGGGACTTCAGTAGAAGAGCCTATTTCAATTGATAACATCTCTAATGTATGTGTTGGAACCATTGTGACACAAGAGCCTTCTTCTATTGACCCTTTCTATGTTACATTAATTATGAACAATTTTTACTTAAATATTGTATGATTGACTCCGGTGCTGCTACAACTGTAATGCCCTATCATGTAATTAAATAATTAGGATTACAAGTTGACACATCTAGTGGAAGATGCTATGCTATGGATAACAGGGTGGTACGTATTGTAGGAACTCTAATTGGAATTTAAGTAAAGATTGTTTCTTTCCCAGAGGCCACTTATAAAATGGGTGTTGTTTTTGTTGATACAAAACCTCATTATGGCATGCTACCATCAAGGCAATGGGCCACAGCAGTGGGTGGGAAATTGCCATTGGATTTTTCATATGCAACTATCCCAGTCAAGGGGACTGAGGTAAAGTTGTATAGGGAGCCCCATTCTTCAGTCATGTTTGAAAAGGTTGCACCAGAGGATTTGAACTACTTTGTGGATATTGACATGAATAATTTCATGATTGAAGAAATAGTACCTCAGATGAAAAATATAGATCCAATAGTAGAAGAGTTAATATTGCAGCAAAATGGACTTTGGAAAATGTTCTTTGATGGTGGATGCTCCAAGGAAGGATCAAGAGCTGGTGTTGTTTTCATTTCCCCATCAGGTATTACTTTTAAGTACTCTTTCCTATTGACCTTTAAATGCACTAATAATACTTCTGAATATGAGGCTTTGATATTGGGATTAGATGTTGCTATAAAGCATGGTATCAAATCTTTGAAGGTTTATGGTGATTCCCAATTAGTTGTAGCTCAAGTAAGATCTAAATATGTTGCTAAGGATGAGAGATTGAAATTGTATAAACATGCTATCTGGGATAGACTAGAATTTTTTGAGGCTTTCAATCTTATTTGGGTAGAAAGGTCCAACAATATCATAGTGGATTTTCTTGCTAATGTTGCCTTCAAAAATGATGATATTACCCTCACTGGTGTGTCCATGTTAGAAATCAAAAGTAGGCCTATAGTGCCTAACAATGTGTATAATTGGCATGTTTTTTAGCATCATTTTGATATCCTTAGGTTTCTTCAAGGCCTAGATCATTATGATGGGCAAAAAATAGATTTTAATGAAGCACAATAGTATGTTGAAGGAAAAGAGTGTATTATGGGAAATGAGATAGTCCAACTACCTTCAAATCATATACCAAAAGGGTTAGTGGAGTTAGAAGGAATGTTAAAATAAATGATGGTTACCTGTCTCAAAAGTCTAACACAAAAATGGAAGACTTAGAGGAGATAAACTTAGGATCTGAAACTTCCCCTCAGATGGTATTCATTAGAAAAAAATTGAGTAGAGACATCAGAGGAAGTTTGATAAGACTTCTGAAGAGATACAAGCATGTTTTTGCTTGGTCCTATGATGATCTTAAGGCATATAGAGCTGACTTGTTTCAACATGAGATCCCTCTAAAGGAAGAAACCAAGCCATTCGGACAGAAGCAGAGACTCATCAACCCTTTATTAGCAACAAAGATGCAGGCTGAATTGACAAAGTTGAGAGATGCTGGCATCATTGAGCCTATTAGGCATTCTTCTTGGGTCTCTAACCTTGTACTAGTAAGAAAAAAGAATGGTGACATTAGACTCTGTGTTGACTTCAGGAATTTAAATGTTGCATCTCTCAATGACAATTATGGATTGCCTAACATGGAGGCTATGTTATTTAGAGTCACTCATTGTGAGTTATTATCTATGATGGATGGTTTTTCAAGATACAATTAGGTTTTGGTTAAAGAGTCTGAGAAATTCAAAACAGCATTCACTACCCCTTGGGGAACTTATGTATATGTCCGCATGCCTTTTGGCTTCAAGAATGCTAGAGAAACCTTTCAAAGAGAAATGGATGTTGCATTTAAAGAATTGATCAATGTCTTGATGGTTGTATATCAAGATGATTTGACTACTTATTCTAAGAAAGCTAAGGACCATTGCAAACATTTGGAGAAGGTCATTGTCAAAGCTCTAGACTTTGGCATCTCATTGAATCCCAAGAAATGCCAATTTTCTGTAACTGAGGGAAAATTGCTAGGTCATATAGTGTCCAAAGAAGGGGTTAGGATTGATCTAAAAAGAGTGGAGGCCATCAGAAAGGTCCTTCCCCCAAAAAATGTCAAAGGTGTGCAATCTTTTCTTGGACAAATTAATTTTATCAGGAGGTTTATTGCCAATTTTGTAGAATTGGTCAAACCCATTGTGAAGTTGTTGAAGAAAGATGTTAAGTTTAATTGGAACAGTGAGACTCAGTAGGCCTTTGATAAAATTAAATAAGCAATCCAAGAGGTTCCTATTTTAATATCCCCTAACTATTCAAAACCATTTTCTCTATTTTCCTTTGCATCTTTTCATACTATTGCTGCTATTTTGTTACAAAAGGATGAAGAAGGGTTTGAGCATCCTATTGCTTTTTTCAGTAAATATTTGCAATCTGTTGAACTTAATTATGAATTAATGGAGAAATAGGCATATGCACTAGTTAAGTCAATTAAGGATTTTAGACCTTATATGGTATGTGCAAAAGTAACTGCATATGTTACACACGTAGCAATAAAAGATATTTTGAGTCAGAGTGAGGTTACTGGGAAGAGGTGTAAATGGATCAATAGGATTCAAGAGTTTAACATTGAACTCCACATAACCAAGCTTGTGAGAGGTCTAGGATTAGCTAAGCTCATGACAGCGGAAAACATGGACTTAGTGGAAGTGAAAAATATAGCCATTGGTGAATAAAATATGACAAGTATAGAAATGCAACCATGGTATGCCAATTGTGTTCACTTTCTCAAAAATGTTTCTTGTCCTCAAGATTTGAATGACAACCAAAAGAGGAGTTTGAGGTTGTAGGCTCAAAGGTATGTTTTAATATAGGGTGATTTATTTTGGAAATATAATGATGGTTTATTGCTCTTTTGCTTAGATAAGTGTCAATCTGAAAAGGTTTTAAAATAAATGCACTCTGGGATGTTTGGACGGCATCATTCAGCTAGTTCTACAGTTCATAAAATTTTGAGAGCTGGATATTATTGGCCGGTCTTATTTAAGGATACTCACTCATATGTTAGAAAATGTGAATCATGCCACAGGTTTTCAAAGAAACTAAAATTTTCAGGTGCTTTGTTGTTAAACCCTATGGTTGTAGAGGCCCCTTTTGCTATGTGGGGCATGGATTTCATTGGGGAGTTCTCAGAGAAATCTAGTGGAGGACATAGTCACATTTTGGTGCCCACCGATTATTTTACTAAGTGGATAGAAGCCATCCCAACAAAAAAAGGCAACGAGTACAGTAGTTATTGAATTCTTGATGAATAACATTATTACCAAGTTTGGTGTTCCCATGAAGCTAGTAATGGATAATGCTATGAGCTTTAGGTCACAAGAATTCACTATTTTTTGTGCTGAAATGGGAATAGTTATGTCCTATTCATCCCCATACCATCCACAGGCAAATGAGAAAGCAGAATCTAGTAATAAGTGTATTATGTAAATTCTAAAAAAGACCCTAGAAAAGAATAAAAGGATGTGGCATGTGAAATTGAAGTTGGCACTATGGGCTGACAAAATTAGTGAAAAGAAAGCAACAGGAAAATCTCCTTTTGAAATGGTATATGGTGTAAAGTCTAGGCTCCCTATAAATAATTGGTTGCCCATCTACTAGTTCATGAGAGAAGAAGAGATGGAAGTCAGTGATCCATTGCAAGAGAGGATGACCCAAATGGTGGAGCTAGATGAGATTAGAAGAGAAGGTCAAAAGGAGAAAATAAAATTACAACAAAAAATGAAATATCTCTTTGACAAAAGAGCTACTATTAGAGAGTTTCATCCAAATGATTTGGTTTTGCAATGGAATGCCAGGGCTGAGGACAAAGGAAAACATAAAAAGTTTGAATCCTTGTGGTTAGTACCTTTCATTATTCATCAAGTTCATGGAAAGGATTCATACTTCCTCAAAAATCTGGATGGTGAGGAACAGGAGTTGCCAGTGCATGGACAATTCCTGAAATATTTCTTCAACTGATTCTTTTTTTTTTTCCATGCATAGTAGTTTTGTATATATGTATATGTGTGTTTTCTTTCTTGTTTTGTGTTAGGGTTTTGTGGTCTTCCTCCCAGAGATTCATGGTTTCTTTCTATGAACTTGCATTCAAGCATCCTCAGATAGAGCCAATGTTGGGTATATTTTAGGTTTTCTGAGGTCTTTGCCTTTGGTTTTGTTTCAATGTGTTGGCCTATGAAAGTGTCTAGTTTAGGGTTTAGGTTTGTCCTAAAATTGTGTAATAATGTTGAGCAGAAACCCTTGCGTTTGACACCTTTTCTTTGAAATGGTTATTTCCTTAGTTGGCTTTGAGTGTGTCGTAGTCTTTATGTTTCTGTGTTACCTTTTTGGCCACTTAAATTTTTATATGTGCACGTGATTGTTTCACTCTAGGTGTTCATTGAATCACTTAACATTGTTTCATGTGTCTTTTTCATTCAGTGAACTAGCGAATGTTGTCTACCCTTGCCCTTTTTCATGTTGTTGCTAAGTCTCCAAGTCTGGCCTGCAGTTAAGTTCTCATCTAGCAATCCAGTGACTTTGTGGTCTCCTCTTTGCTTAATAACTTGCAGTGTCATTTTAACCTTCAACAACTTGACATGGTAGTTATCTCTGGTTCTCTGAATCGGGCAGCTATGATCAAGATTCTTCAGTGAACTAGCGAATGCCATTGATTGTCTCTTCATCTGGCAGCTATGGTTTAATCTTGCAAAGATTGGGTCCTACTCAAAATCATTCGGCGATCTAGTGACTAAGTTATGTTTCCATAGCCTCTAATTTTTGCGACTTTGACAATGAACTTTGGTGGAGGTTTAAGTTTTTAGTTGTCGCTTGATCTCAAGAAAAGGTGGCAGTGTCCTAGGTTTTTTAGCGAACAAGTGAATAAAGTGTTCACAGGATCTCAAAGTTAATTAGAGAGGCTCTAAATGATTTTGTGACTTGGCAAATGAAGGAAAATTCAAGTGTGTTTCAATGGTCCCTGATTCTCATAATAAAAAGGTGATGGTCAAAGTCTTTGGGAGATTCAGCGACAGCCACCGATTGTGCTAGACATCAACAGTTAGCTCTTATTCTCAGTTTGAAACCCACAGTTGGGAATGCATTCAACGACTTAGAGAATTGTTTTTTTCACTAGATCTTGCAACCAACATGTGGTTATGTTTTCCTTTCAGAAAATAAGCGAAGGCTTTGGTCACTAGATCTTAGAATAAGTCAATAGGTTAATCGAAACATTAAGAGATTGGGAGATAATGGTAGTCACTGATTGTCTGAATGTTGACTATGGTCAAATGCTCAGGTAATATTTTCTTTGTTTGTGGGTTCTCTGAATGAAAGATGAGTTAAGGAATAGGTCTTGAGAATAAGCGGAGTCTTCAGTCGCCCATTCTCTGAATAGAAGTATGGTTAATGTAATAGCTCAGAGAATTTGAGACTCAATGGTCATCTGTTCACTAGATTTTCAAGGGTTAAAGTAAAGGTCAGAAGGAAAACATGAACTATTGATTGCCTCAGACATCAATGATTCTTGTGAAATCTAAGAGTAAAGTTGTGGGTTATGAAATCCTTTTGAGATTAAGCGAATAGTCTTGTCACGTGATCTCCTAATTCAACCTTGGGTTAGCATTCCTTTTAGAGATCACAAGTTCCTTTGTTCACGTGGTCGCTAAATTTTGCCTTGTTGAGTTTTCATACTATCAATGTTATAAGCCATTGCGATGTGGACAAAGTATCGTGCCAAGCTGGAAAAAGGAAAAAGCCATCCAATCAAGTTTTAACGAGGGTTTACATTAGTAATTAAGGGTTTTAATGCAAAAAAGCCATGATCATTTCTCACGCCCTATTTTTTATTTTTTAAATTATCCTGTCAACCTCCACACCACAACTAGCTTTGACTTCAAGTTTGTTAATGTGTAGAATTGAATGTAGAAGTGAATTAGGCTAGATTTCCTATGATTTGGCAATCACACGCACATAATTTTTTGAGTATATAGATAGGACAGCATGGCTTTTTGTGCTCAAAGTTATTCTGGAGATAGTTGAGATCATTGGTGTTACAACAAAGAGTAAATAGTGTGAAAGTTGTAGAATTTAGAGGTTCATATTCTATCAAGATGAGTCATCCTGCGGCAAGTGGAGCATCATCTAGTAGGGCTTTAAAAGAACATAGTGGAGAGGATAAAGGAAAGTCAAATTACTCAAAGGAGTTCGTCAAGTTGCTTCCTCATTTGAATAAAAACAACAAGGCCATCGACAAGGCATTTGAGGATCTCATGGATAAATGTAGGGACCCTATTACTCTTGCAGGTTGTGGTTTTTCCATGTTCTCATATTTTCACAATAATAGGAGTAGACTTATACCTGTTTGCAATGCCTGGGTGTTGGGAATGGCAAATTTAATTGTGCTTGATGTATTTTTAGATGTTGATTTAATCATTGAGTTGGCTAGGTTGTATGACCCCATTTCTAGATGCATTAGGTGTGAAGACCAGTATGTGTTTATCTCTTTAGATAGAGGCTCTTTCATGAGAGCTTTAAATTTCTATTCCTCCTCCTCCACTGAAATTGACTTAAAGAAAGAAAGGGAAAAATATGCTAGTAATATAGGGTCATTAAAGAGCCAAATATTCAAGCACATGCCCAAGCATGATAAATACATAGCCCCTCTCCCACCAAGTATGAATGCCCCTTATTCTTTTGCATCCCTCAATCATTATATAAAACTCTTGTGTCATGGGTTATGTAGGGTTTTGGGAATAGATGGGGATGATGAGAAATTGCCTGCTGATCTTTTAATGATAATCCTGGACATTCAAAATTCCCACACCATCATTGATTATGATTATATCCAGTATATAATTGATAGGATGCATGAAGGGTTTGTGTCTATCAAGAAAAAGAAAAGGCCTATTAGGTTCATCTATTACTCCCTTCTTATGCATTTGATTATGGACCGCCATGTTACTGAATTTGATGCAAGGGTATTGAAGATTAAGACCCATTTTAAGGGTACTCCTAACCCAATGCAGTATTGGATGAGGGTCTAGAATATCACATCCAATGAGTGTGACTTTTCCATTTTTTAGAATTACTTTGTCCATCCATTGAAGTGTTAGGCACAAAGGTTGTGAGGTTTCCAACTAGGGTGTTGAGGGTTTTAAGACCATTGCAATATGAGGACAATTGGCCAGGAAACCATAATTGGGGATATTTCTACCTGGGAGACAATTCCATAGTTATCAAAGTATATGGGTGACCTCAGCACCCACACCTGCTTCCAAGATATGTACCTCCTAGGGTAGCCATGATGGAGTTTATTTGGCAATTAATGTGGACTGACAAAGAGAACCTATGGCCTCATAGGAAAGGTACTTTCACACCCTGAAAATTTAGGGTTGATAGCTTTTTTATTGGAAAAAGGGCAATGGATCAAGTCAGTGGCTAGCTTAGTCATTTCAAGATGAATGCGGGTACCTACTGGTATGTTGATTCTGAGGATTTCATCAAAATGGCTAGAATGACTTTGATTCCTAGCATTGGAACAATTAGAGAGCATGAGGCCCTTGATGAGGAGGATGTAATAAGAAACATGCTGGACTTTGATGAACAAAAGAGAAGATGGAGTAAATATTTTGATTTACTAGACTTGGAGACTCAATTGAAGAATGTTGGAATTCCATTTGGTGGTTTTTTCCCTGAACTCTCATACTTGCAAAGAATGGAAAAAATGATAGAAATGTATAGTTCCCTATCTAGCCAGTTGGAAGGGCTAATTGAGGAGAAGTTGGAGGTGCCAAGGAACTATTCCACCTCTGAGCATGAAGAATTCACTGATGAATCATAGGAAGGTAGCCATCCAACTCCAGCAGGGGAAGGACCAATTATTGACCTAACCCAAGAATCAATGAAGGTGGAGGCTATCTTAGAGCCACCATTGAAAAAATAGAAAATTGAGGTTGGTGAACCTTCTGAAAAGAAGAAACAAAAGAAGGTATTGGACAGTGCTTCAGTCCTTATGCCTAGTAAGAGGGCCTATCACCATAAATTGAGAAAGGCTATCAGGGAAGGAAAGAAGATGGTGACACAAGAAATAGGGGACTTGGCCTTATTGTTGGGACAGGATGAAAGAGAATTGTACCAAGAAGAATTCCTCAATGATGACTAGTTTCTCCATAGCAATGAATTCAGAGATTTCCTTATCTGGAGGAAACAAGACGAAGTGAAGAGGTCCTTTCCTGAAGGTATGGAACCAAGTGAAGAGACTCTTAGGGCTCTTACATCATATGATCCTAGTCTTGAGAAGCTCACTATGGAGGAAGTGAGAGAAATGTTTTAAACAAGTGGCATGCTTCTGACTCCCGGATGGGATTTGACTTCTACCTTTATCATTGACCAAATTAGAAACCAACCAGAGGGAAACTTGTCGTATGAAGTGCATATTGATGACATGATCAGAGGGAGTGGTTATGACCCAAATTCACAGGCTGTTGCACTTTGGTCTTTATCCCCAAGAACTCAAAAACCATCTCTAGTAAGCATTGAAGATAAAATGGAAGGTAACAAGATTGTCTAGACCTTCCAAAATACCACTGACTTAGAGGCGTCAAAGGCAGTAACCCATTTGGCTCACCTCAATGAAGATAAAACTATTCAATTGTCTGAGAGGTATGATAAATTGTTTGAGAACTCAATGAAGATTGTAAAGGATAGGGATTTAAAACTGATGTTGATCAAGAAAATGGAAAGTGAATTGGAGGAATTAAAGGCAAAACTTGAAGAAGCAGTTAAAATAGTGCCTCCCCTACCTTTGCAAATTGAGGCCCCTCCTTAGCCTGAGGCTAAGGTACCTGACCATCTAGTGGAAGATCTAAGGAAAACCAGACTAGAAGCAACCTTGGAAACTATGATTGGTGTTGTGCAACATAAGCAAAACAAGATAAAAGAAAAGATGGAATCTGCCCATCAATCAGTTATCATGTTGCATAAGACAAATGATAAAGTGAATGAGTCACTAGCTATTCTGGAGCCACTTCTTAGCATTTGGTCTAGGAGGAGCTATTGTTTGATAAACTAGATGCTCTATAGGAAAGTAGGCCCGATATTCCTGAAGTAGTAATGAAGGTATTTGAAAAGATTGGGTTGGTTTTTTCTATTTCAAAGTTTTTCAAAGTGAAGTCCAATCAAGTGAGGGCCAAGTTGGCTATTTTTTATAAAGATTACAGTAAGTTTTTACCTTCTATTTTTGCAAGTTGTGGAAGTGTAGTTAGTTTGGATGAATGGAAGACATTAATGGATCAGTTGGTGATTAAGCAAGAGGCTCTCCTCAATGGTGATAATGTTTTGGATATGGATGGGTGCAATGGAATAATTGACAGTTTGTTCAAGGTTGAAGGTGATTGGACTTGATTTATTGCAGAGGTTAAAGCTATAACTAATTCAAAGTGGGACCTACATATCAAATCATTACGAGAGCTACAAGGTTACAATTGGCCATCTGATGATGATGTGACAGCTTGGGGAAAAATGGAAAAGAAAAAGAAGAAGAAGCTAGCTGTCCAAGAGCTAGAAGTAGAGGAAGAGTAGAACACACATGGCACCTAATCCAGAATTTGAGGGAGAGCATGTTTCAAACATAGGATGATGTAAGTTAGCCTGTAATGGTGGTCATCATTCATGCTACAAATCAAAGTAACTACTCTGAAATATCTCCAGAGGAAGGTGGCACCTATGAAGATGTTAGTGGTTGCTAACTACTTTCTATTGTTGGAATCACTACCTTTTGATTTTGTACTTTTTTTCTTCAATGCAAGTCATTTTCCTAGCCATTCGAAGCTTGTTGCATCTTTTCAAGGATTCTAAGATGGTTAGAGGTATATATAGCAAGTTTTGCTCTTTTGCTGGAGGTGGTTGAAGTTTTTTGTAAAGAAGACTAAATATAGATCCTGACTTTCTTTTATGTTTTTGCTAAAATTGTAATGGATACAGCTGAAAATTAATACAAACATACTAAAGTTTCATTGCCATTTCTGATTGTCTTTGTGTATGGATGCTTTGAATTTCTTATGCATTTATTAGTAAGGCTAGTTAAATGCATTGTTCACAACATGAATATAGGGGCTAAACTTGAGTTTCTCTCAAGGAGAGAGTAAAACCTTCAGGGAGGTCTCTAGGATTTGAAAGTCAATACATGAATCTAATGACAGGGTTGGGAATTGAGAGAATGAATTGTTAGGCAATTTATTTCAATTTCAGTATCTTTATGTTAATAGGATTCTGTAGATGTTCAATTTTGACTCTAACCCAATGGATAGGGCACTAGTTTAGTTTGATTTGCATCTATTCACCATCATTTGGTCAAGAAATTATATCCATTTACTTTTATTTGTATGTTGTGAGCTGCATTGGTTATGTCAAGTACATAGATCAATTTTATTATGCTTTGTAGAAGCATTTGAAAGGTAAACCCTCCTGAGTTTTATACTCAAAGTGAGGAAAGATCAAGCCTTAGTACCTTAGCATTTAAATTTTGCTAGATGCAGCTGTTGGGAATGCATGAGTCATAAGTTCAATAAATTTCTGAATATTTCAACCATCTGCATATTTAAGTGCTAACAGGACCCACCTGGGTTGCCACCCAAGAAACCTAAAAAGTGCTTCATTTCATAAAATGTATATATATAGTACAGGGCCCAAAATTTTCAATTAAATAATATAAAAAAAAATTGAAAAGAAAATAACATGGCACGCATGTAAAAAAAAAATTCTTTTAAAAAATAATTTATTAAAAAAAAAAATTAAAAAGCATTTGGGGGGGGTGGGGGGGGGGGACCTCAGGCCCCACACCCCCAGCCACCTGCGCATGGCAAGTCGGTAGCCCTACCAAATCAAGGTACCCCCTACCATGTCCTACGGACCCCTTCCTTCTACGGGTACCGCACTACAGCGGTGACCCCCACACGACAGTCCCCGATGGGCACTTAAAAAGAAAAGGTGGGGGGGAGGGGAAAAAAAACCCCTTTTAATATTATTTATTTTTTATTTTTTTAATTTCATTTTTTTATATATTATTTCTTAATTAAATCAAGATTTTTATTTTGTTAGATGTTATTTAAATAATTTAATTTAATTTAATTTATTAGGTGTAAATTAATTAAATTAAGTTGGAGTTATTAAACATAAATTAATTTAATAGTGGGAGACGTGATAATTAAAATGTGTTTTTTATTAAGTGTAATTTTAATTAGTTTAAAATTTGAGTTGTAAATAATAATTATATTTAACAATAGTTTTGTCATTAATTAAATAACTTTGTATACAAATTTAATACGGTTATAATAAACCTAGTATTAAATTTAGAAATATATAATAATGAGTTTACAATTCTAGACCCTAGTTAAATTGGAATGGGTACTTCTTATTGATTTGAATAGGATATTAGGAGTAACTTAATAAATTTAGTATTTAATGACACCCTTTGTCAAGACAATTGTATTAGGCTAATTTAACTATGTTAGCATGATAATAGTAAAATTTTACTAGTTGAATAATTAGTACATAGGTATTGATTGAACTATATTATCATGTTGCAAAGTGATTAGTTAACTTGGTAGATGTAGGGTTGCTCTTCTAGTGGACTAATTCTCTAGACTTAATTAAATTGGGTCGACTAACCCAGTTATATATTTCGATTAAGGATGAAAAAAAAAGGAGAGGCTAATATTTCTTGTCACAACATCCTTTTAGATAAGGTCCTTATTAACGAAGAAAAGTTGTTTATGTGGGCAATTATTGAAAAGAATCATAATCCTCCTAAGAATATTGTTTAGTCAACTTCTACATACTTACATAGTTATCACCCTTCAACATATAGTAGGTTACAGAGGATTAGCTATTGTTAGTGGAAGTTTTAATTTTCATCTAAATAGAGTTAATAGTAAAATTACACATACTCATGAATGAATCGTAATTATGAATTTATTAAGACATTTTGCACCAATAGGATTCATCACTCGAGATGCGTTCAACAAGCTAACCTTAGTAAACTTAACCTTACTCCTAGAAGTTTATTTATACCCTCTAATCACCTTGCGATGTGGAAACAATCTAACGTCTTAAAATCAAACAACTAGTTTTTTTTTTAAAATTGTTATATTTTTGCATGTAATATTTTGGGCATGACATTTGGTATCAGAGCCTAGGTTTTAACATTGGAACCTAAACCCATTAAGTTTCAACTCATCTAAACTTAAACTATTGTGTAGGATGCCTGTTGTCACACAAGCTGGCTGACGAGGTAGGGGTCATAGAGTTGTACATGTTGGTGCAGGACAGGGTGGTGGATCACCTCCATCACCTCGAAACCCTAACTTGGATATTATGGACATCCTCTAGAATTTGATTGGGGTGATCCAGCAAAGACTACCACCCATAGTTCCATATCCAGAGTAGTAGATTCCTGAAAGGGAAGCACAGATCCCAGGAAATGATAGACCAGTTGGTAGAGAGAGGAGTAGGAGTCCTCCACCCAGGCTTGTTGAGGTTCATGGTGATCATGAGGGTGAGTTAGTTCATTAGTTAGAGGTACCACTTGAGCATGAGATATGAGTCAAAGAGAGACCCCCTAGAGATGTTGGAGATGAGATCCAAGAGTTAGTATGACTCCATCCACCCTTGTTTTTAGGGTCCACTAATAGGTCAGTAGCAGAGGTCTAGTTACAAATTTTATAGTGATGCTTTGGATTGCACCCTTATAGGAGTAATCTAAAGGCATGACTTGTAGTTCATCTCCTACAGGAGAAAGCCTCCACTTGGTGGTAGCAAGAGGAATCCATTGGAGAAGTGGATATTGACACACTCACTTGGGAGTCTTTTGTGGCCTATTTTTTAGAGAGATACCTCTCCAAGAATTTTAGACAAATATAGATAGAGGAGCTCCATGATCTCTAGTAGAGTGGTCTCATAGTGACCCAGTATGAGAGTCAATTTCTCGAGCTCCTTCCATACATAGATTATATGAAGGATGAGAAACTGTGTATCCATCATTTCATTAAGGGACTTAATATGTCTCTTTAGGGTACAGTGTGTCTAGCCTTTCCTACCACATTCATAGATACAATTGAGATGACACTTGTAGCTAAGGATATCTATACTAGACAGGAGTCTCAGGATTGGTCTCAACATCGAAACCCCTCATTCCAGTAGTTAGGATAGTAGAGAACCCCATGGAAGGGGAAATAGAATCATTCAACAAGATCCTTTAAGGGTCAATAGACTTAGCAGCAGGGATCTCAGCAAGATTCTAGACAGAGGCATTCACAGGGTTATTAGGGATCTAAGCCCAAACAGTGGAAGTTTCAGGGCCCTAAATAGGATCAGAGGACACAAACCCCTCAGGAACAGTTATCTAGGACTCAGCAATCCTCTAGGGGAGGATACAGTGGTTCAAGTAGGACCAGAGGATCACATTAGCCTAGGACATAGGGAGTGTAGATTCAGACCTGAGGGCCATGTTACACTTGCGGTGGTATGGGTCATATAGCGAGAGAGTGCCCATAGGGATAGTCATCTGGTGGTTAGAGAGGGGCTATCTCAGAGCCTACAGTTGGAGATATAGGTAGGTCCCATAGATTATTTGCAGTGGTTGATAACCACCAGGCTAAGCATCATGCCATGATCATAGTGGCCATAGGTATGATTCAGGGTATTAGTGTTTCTATATTGTTTGATTCAGGAGCCACAGACTCCTTTATATCTCCCTATATAGTGGATCATTGTGGGTTGGTGGAAGTTAGATATGATGTTATTTCAGAGATCAAGTTAGCTTTAGGAGCTAGAGTGTCGGTTAGTTCCTTAGTACATAGTTGCCAAATTCATATTGGAGACTTAATCACGATGTCTGATCTTCGCATTTCCCCTCTAGGTTCTTATGATGTAGTCCTTGGCATGGATTGGCTATATGCCCACATCACCAAGATGGATTGTCGACAGAAGAGGGTTAAGTGAGTTGATGATCATGGTACTCCTATGGTAATATTTGGGGTAGAGAGACTGATATCTCTCCACATGGTTTCCACTATGCAGTTTAGGCAGTGTGTGTGGAGGGGATGTCAGTTATTTTCCATCACCATTAGTGATAGAGAGGAGGATTTAGGGGGGAGCCTTCACTCGAGGATCATCCTATCCTTCAGGAGTTTGTAGATGTATTTCCAACTGGGCTACCAGGTATGCTTCCATCTAGGGCAATTGATTTTAATATAGACCTTGTTCCAAGAGTCGAGCCCGTATCTAGAGCACCTTACTGGATGACCACACATGAGCTCAGTGAGCTCAAGATTTAGTTAGAAGAGCTCTTGGAGAAAGGGTATATTCAACCTAGTGTATCACCTTGGGGTGCACTAGTAATTTTTGTGAAGAAGAAGGATGGAACACTTAGGTTGTGTATTGATTACTGATAGTTGAATAAAGTAACAATTAACAACTAATACCCACTCCCCAGGATCGATGATTTATTTGATCAGTTGTAGGGTGCCCGAGTATTCTCAGAGATATATCTAAAGTTGGGGTACCATTAGTTGTAGATAGTGGAGAGTGATATCCACAAGACTACTTTTTGTACGAGGTATGGTCACTATGAGTTCACAGTGGTGCCATTTGGCCTCACGAATGCTCTAGCTATTTTCATGAGCCTCATGAATGGAGTATTTTATACATTCTTGGATAAGTTTGTGGTAGTGTTCCTTGATGACATTTTGATATATTCTCATGATGAGGAGGAGCATGAGGAGCATCTGAGACAGGTTTTGCAGCACTTGAGAGAGAATCAATTATATGGTAGCTTGTCAAAGTGTGCTTTCTTTAGACCCAAGGTGCACTATCTTGGTCATGTTATATCTAGCAATGGGATCTCTTTGGACCCATCAAAGATTAGAGCCATCATGGATTGGCCAACACCCACCAGTGTCACTGAGGTCAAGAGTTTTATGGGCTTACCAAGTTATTATAGATGCTTTGTGGCAGGATTTTCTAGAGTACCTCATCCCATCACTTCCCTTCAGAGAAAGGGGAAGAAGTATGAGTGGATAGAGAAGTGTGAGAGATCTTTTTAGGAGCTCAAGAGAGCCCTCACTAGTGCACTGATCTTAGCAGTGCCAGATCCTTCAGTGGATTTTGTTGTATACATTGATGGTTCATTGGATGGTTTAGGAGTAGTCCTTATGTAGGATGGTTGTCCCATAGCTTTCGAGTCTAGGAAGCTAAAGACTCATGAGCTTAATTACCCTACTCATGACCTAGAGCTCATAGAGGTGGTTCATGCTGTAGACTAGGATTTGAGCATGTACCTAAACCTGTTTTGAAGGCCAAAGACAAACAAACGTCATAGCATATAATCAAATCAAATTTAATGGCAAACAAACTAAAATCAAAGCCACCTCAGTTTAAGCCTAAAACGGATGCGCCCATGCACCGTTTGATATGCTTAGATATAGATGGATGTGGGTGTGCAAACTCAAGCACTTGGAGCATGTAAGATAAATGATGATTTGAGGTTGATGAAGACCCAAAATGACACAAAATAGGTATGAGGAACCTATTTTGCCTCAAAAGCCTCAAGAACACACAAATATGCAAAGCTTAAAGATGAACTAAGATTGATTAAACAAGAAATGAATCTATGTTAATCCCATTAAGCTAATTTAGATGTGATTTAAGCTTGAAAATGATCTAAAATGATGAGTTTATGCTTATGCTAGAATGAAAATAGCATTATAACTTTGCTATTGAGTTTGAGAGAAAAAGATGATTTGCCTTAGGAAGTGAGGGTATTTATAGGAAAAGGGAAGGGCTTGGTTAAAAAGGATGAGTCAGAGTTAGGGCTAAGGTTAGGGTTGAGTCAAGGACAAGTGTCCTGACAAGTGTCAAGGGAGGATTGAGTTGAAAGTTTGAGGGCATTTGCACAATTTGGTAAATGTGCCCAAGGCCAAGAGGTGGCAAGGAAGGGATAAAAAGGTCTTGAATGCATAATGAATGCATGTAAGAAAGATAAGGAAGGCTTAAATGCATCCTTAAATGCACTTGCAAGAGGTGGCCAAGAGGTGGCAATCCTTGTTGACTAAGGAGGAGGTTAGCATAAGTTTTGGTAAACCTTTTGCTAATGGAATGTGACAAGATTAGAAAGGGGATTAGGATTAGGATTAGGAGAAAGGGATGGGCAAGTGGCTTTTGGTGAGATTTAGATATTTATTAAAGGTAAATTTAATAAATATTAAATATCTAGGCTTAGGGTTTGAGGGGACTAGATTAGGGATTTGACCCATTTAGAGGAAGGTTTAGGACTTTCTAGAAGAGTTTAGTGCTCTTTAGAATTTTGGCCAACTTTGGGATAAAAAATAAATTAAAAATAAATTAATTTATTTTTGAAGTTTTTGGGTCAATTTATTAATTAAATAATTAATAAATTAGGGATAATGTCCAAATGACATTTTTAGACTAGATTCCTTAATTAAAGATTTTTAATTAAGAGAGAGGGATTTAATGGCATAAAAATAAATTAATTAAATAAATAATTAATTAATTAATAAATGATGATGTCATCAAGGATTTTTAGGAAACAAAAAAAATTTATTTTCTAAAGGATTTTTCGGTGTCTACATTTTGCCCCTCTTTGATGCGATGCCGCAAGTGGCATGGCGTCAAAGACAAGAAAATAAGATGCCAAGGCTAGAATCAGAAGAAGAGGGTAACGCCCGGGTGGACTAGGAGAAAGAGGATACATGACCCGGTGGGACAAAATCATGGAAGATGCACCCAGTGGGACAAGGAGAAAGAGGGATTACGCCCTGGGATAGAGTGTGCCCGACGGGACGAGGAAGGAAAGGCCTAGGAAGAAAGGGGAGATAAATAACCTCACTTTTAAGAACAAAAGGTGGATGATATGCAAGATGAGATGGAAATGCAAGATGTAAGATGCAGCTATATGCAAAGATGCAAGATTAATCTATATGATAAATGCAAGGGACCAGATAGCTCCAAGTGCAAACGGGAGTGCACAGCCTAGATTTAATATAGCTATGTTAGAGACCTGCCAAAGATACTGGGATCACGAGGCCTGTCAACAACGTCGCAGAGGACTGACGAGGACTGACGCTAAACAAACACACAGGGTTGCCCCAACATCACACATTAAGCGCAGAGGCGACATGGCGGATCCGATGCTGAAGGAACCACAAACACACAACTGACTCATAGGAAGAAGCGAAAGATCAAAAGACCTTGCCCCATATTATCCGCACACGCAGCACACCGTGATATAATGAATCGTGGTGACCCTGGTGGGATAAAGAGAAGCCAAAAAGATTAACAAGACCCAAAGGACAAAAATCCAAGATCAAAATGATAACTCCAAAAAGACATCCTTTGCCAAGGAGAGAGATTAGGTTTGATTGATGGTGGGAAGATTGGTTGGACAGGAGGAATGATATATCCTCAAGGACCAGGATGGAAGATTAGGTCAGACGGGAGGAACGATATATCCTCAAGGACCCATGGGTTGGTGAGAGAATAAGTGTAGTTGTTCGCTGGCAAAAGCTGAAGTTCAAGGAATAATCAGGATGAGCAAGGATAAGTCGACAATTGATGTTGCTGAAGCACAAGGCCCGAGTGGGACTAAAAATTTTCTGAGGCTGGGGATGGGACAAGATATTTGATCAAATGCTGCTGCAGGATGGACAAAGGCTATGTACAACAAGGAGGAACGATATGCACAAGGGATATGTACAGAAGCTTAGGATTGGGGATAGGAAGATCACACTCAGCGGGACTCTCACTAGGACGGAGACAAGAAGGATAAATACAGGGAGGAATGCGCTGTATAGGAAAGGGAAAAGGATATGGTACAAGATATGGTACAAAGCTTTGGAATAGGATATGGATTGCAGATGGGTTGGAGGAAGATGGAAGCTGAATGCTTGGAAGATAGGGGAGATGGAACTGCTGGGAGATTTGTTAAGAGATTATGGATGGAGGAAGAGGACGGTAGCTGAAAGGACAACTAAATAGATAAATAGCTCAGTTTACTATGTTGGCGCCTGTTTGCCAGGTTTTCACCAACATACTTGTCCAAGGCGCTTGAATTGCCAAGTTTTCACCGTTGGACGATTATTTTCTCTTTCTCTTTTCTTCTTTTTTTACTTTTTGCTTTTTTGCTTTTTTTGCTTTTTTGCTTTTTTTTTTGCTTTTTTGCTTTTTTGCTTTTTTTTTGAATGTTTTTGGATTTTCTGATATATGCAGGATCAGGTTCAGGCATAGAACCTCTTCAGATGGATGATGTTGATAGGATCATTCAAGGGCTCGCCTTCTGGTGTTGATAGCTGATAGGCTCCTGAGCCAAAAGATGCGGTGACAACATAGGGGCCCAACCAAGTAGGCTCAAACTTGCCTTTCTTTTCTCTATTTGCTAGGACCTTCTGATTTTCTTTAAGGACCATGTCACCGACCTGGAATTGTCTAGGATGGACCTTTTTGTTATAACTCCTTTTGAGTCGATTTTGGTATGCCACCAAATGATCATAAGCTTGCTGTCTTTTTTCATCTAGCAGATCTAGCTGTGTGAGCCAGGCCACACGATAGTCTTCATCAGTTGTATAGTTCTTCATGGAGACTCACAATGATGGGAGCTCGACCTCGATCGGCAGAACGACTTCTGCACCATATACAAGGGAGTATGGGGTGGTGCCTGTGGGAGTGCGATGGGCCCAAAGGGCAGGATTGATTTGGAGGTGCCAGTCACGACCAGAATCATTGACAACCTTCTTGAGGATTTTCAAGATAGTTTTGTTAGTTGCCTCAGCTTGGCCATTTCCTTGAGGGAAATATGGACTGGAGAAACGGTGATGGATGCGGAGTCTGGCACACAGATCATCCACATGCTGGTTTTCAAAAGGTGTGCCATGGTCTGTGAAGATGGTAGATGGTATGCCGAAGCGACAAATGATATGATAGAGGATGAACTTGGATATTTGGATGCCCATAGTTAGCGTGAGCGGAATCGCTTCAACCCATTTGGTAAAGTACTCTGTGGCTGTTATGATATACTTGTGTCCATCTGAAGAGAGGGGGGTGATCAAGCCAACGAGGTCGAGGCCCCAACATGAAAAAGGCCATGGTGGTGTAATAGGCTGTAGATCCTGTGCTGGTGCATGTATCAAATTGGCATGCTGTTGACATGGGAGACATTTCTTGACAAATTCACACGCATCATGTTCCATTGTTGGCCAATAATATCCAACTCTAAGCAGCTGCTTTGCTAGAACCATGCCACTCGTGTGGGCACCACAAATTCCAGCGTGAACTTCTTGTAAGGCCAGGACGGCCTCGTTGGAATCTAAACATCTAGATAGGACATTGTGATACCCGTGACGATATAGGGTGTTGGCTACAAGAGTGTAGCGGGAAGCTCTGCGAATAAGGTTTTGGTGTTGGTTATTGGTGAGATGGGGAGATATGATACCATTTTTTAGATATGCATGGATGTCGTGGTACCATGGGGATTGGGGACCAACCAAGACACACACCATTTCTGCCTCAGCGTTCTCATAAGCTGGCATATGTAGCTGCTCGACTAGGAATTCATACTGTGTTGCGTCACGTGGGATTTTCAATAAGGATCCGAGGGTTGCCATTGCATCTGCTGCTTTGTTTTGAAGCCTTGGGATCTGATTGAATTGTAGATGTAGGAAATGCTCTTTTAGTTTATCCACCAGTTGCTTGTAGGTTAGCAATTTGTCGTCCTTTGTCTGATACTCATCAAGGACTTGCTTGATAATGAGCTGTGAATCTCCAAAGACTTGTAGTTCTGTGATGTTCCATTGGATAGCTGTTTTGAGACCTAAGATGAGTGCCTCATATTCTGCAATGTTGTTGGTACAGGGGAATCCCAACTTGAATGATTTTGGAATATAGTCACCTTGAGGTGTGACGAATAGGATTCCTGCCCCAGAGCTAAGGGATGTGTTGGAACCATCAAACTATAGTTTCCACATGGGCTGCTCTTCAATCATGCATAAGTGTTCATCGGGGAATTCCATGATTAGTGGATAGGCATCCACCAGTGGTGCTTCTGCTAGTTGATCGGCAATGACTTTCCCTTTGATTGCTTTGCAATCTACATACTGAATGTCAAATTCACTGAGTAACATGACCCATTTTGCCATACGGCCTGTGAGGGTTGTCCTTGATAACAGATACTTAAGAGGGTCCACCTTTGATATGAGTTTGATTGTGTGGCTAAGCATGTAATGTCTAAGTTTTTGAGTGGCAAAGACCACTGCTAGGCATGCTTTCTCCATGGGTGAATAGTTAAGCTCATAGCCCACAAGAGTGCGACTGATGTAGTAGATAGCTCGTTCTCTATTTTCATCATCATGCTATGCTAGGAGTGCCCCTAATGCTGTAGCTGTTGTTGAGATGTAAAGGATGAGTGGGCATCCTGGAACTGGTGGTACAAGGATCAGAGCGTTAGCTAGATACTCCTTGAGCTTATCAAAGCTTCTTTGACATATGGGATCCCACTTGAAGTTGGTGTCTTTGCATAAGAGATGTGAGAAGGGTTGGCACTTGTCTGCTAGTTGCGAGATGAACCGTCGAACTGATTGAAGCTTTCCTTGTAGGCTTCTGATTTGTTTAAGATTTCTTGGTGGAGGCATCTCCGTTATTTCTTTTACCTTTTTAGGATCGATCTCTATGCCTCGTCTAGAGACAATGAAGCCTAGAAGCTTACCAGATGTAACACCAAAGACACATTTCTTAGGATTAAGCTTTAAGCCATAATGATTCAGACGATCAAATACACGCTCTAGGATGTTGAGGTGCTCATCTCTTGTTTTGGATTTTGCAAGGATATTGTCTACATAGTCCTCAAGGATCTTGTGGATCATGTCATGAAAAATGGCTGTCATTGCTCGCTGATATGTTGCTCCTGCATTCTTTAGCCCAAATGGCATCATGTTGTAGCAGAAGGTACCCCATGGGGTTGTGAATGCTGTTTTATGTTGATCTGCTTCTTCTATATGAATCTGGTTGTAGCCGGAAAAGCCATCCATGAGTGATATCATTTCGTGACCCGCTGTGAGGTCTACAAGCATGTCTATGTTTGGCAATGGGAAGTCATCCTTAGGGCATGCCTTGTTCAAGTCCCTGAAATCAGTACAGATTCTGATGTCGCTAGAAGGCTTTGTGACTGGCACCATGTTAGAGATCCACTCTGAATAGTCAATTGCTCTGATGATCTTTGCATGGAGGAGCTTCTCAAGCTCTGTTTTGACGAGCAATGCTACCTTTGGATGCATTTTCCTTAGCTTCTGCTTCACTGGCTTGATGTTTGGATCTACTGATAGATGATGAACAACAAGGTTTGGATCAAGCCCAGGCATGTGGGCGTATGACCATGCAAAGTTGATAATTGATTCCTTGAGCAAGGCGTTGAGAGCGATTTCTTCTCCTTCTGTTAGGTTGACTGCAATGTAGGTGATCATTGGACATTCTTCTGTTCCCAAGTTGATTGGCTTGGTCTCTTTTATGATGATCGGTGACTGCTCTGGTCTATAATCTTGGATAGGGGGAAGAGGCAAGGCTTCATCTTCTAGCGCTTGAATTGCCAAGTTTTCACTAGAAGATACGCCCTTTATTTTTACTATTTTGGAATCAGAATGTGCCCCAGAAGGGTTTTCACATAGAGACTCATGATGTTCTTTTGCTTTATCATTTTTGCGACTAAAGCTTGCCTCTTCCCCAAAATATCCTTCTGGGTGAAGCTGATAGACAGAGGTTGATGTTGGATCTTGATTGCTTGCTGGACCTGATGCCCCCATGAATTCTAGGGGTGCTTGTGCGCTTTGGAACTCATTGATGTGTGCGATGCTTGGTTGGTCCCAATCTATGAGGTCGGGGTTTGTGAGGGGAAGATCTATGAGGTTAATGGAGAGTTGTTGGAGGACAGAAGTCCCCAGGAGGGTGTCGTCGGCAAAGATATCATCGTAGGATGGGATGTCTTTCTCTTCGGGGATGTCTTCGATTTCCACGAGGTCATCCTAGCTATTCGAGAAGTTAACGCCAGTCATGTTGGTGCCCTCAGTTGCAGTATTGGGCTCTTCCTTAAGTAGGTGAGAGGTATTAAAGCCAAGTCCTTGCTGTTCTGGATTCTAGGATGGTATGATAGGAAATAAATTTCCATCCTCTTGTGGTCCTAGACCACCACCTTGATAATTATAGTGTTCTGTGACATTTTTGTAGGGGATTGGGTATTTCTCTTTGAAGTACTCAAGAAGTTGTGTGTCACGTGATGGGGGATCTTTGTATAACCATTTGTTAATAACTGGATCCATTTCTTTGCTGTTGATGGTACCATGAGACTCAAAAGTCAGGTTTCCGATTTGCTTGAGCTTATAATGTTCCTCAACAGGCTTGTTTTGACAACTTGGGCGGCCTTGAGTATGTGGATCACGTGGAAGAGCTCCTACAGCAAATGCATCACTGAGGCTGTATTCGCCACAACCCTGGTTGTTGATCTTGACGGATGATAAGGTGGAAGAGAGGATGGTCTCTGGATCACGATGGGATCGGGATGAGCTAGCAATAGAAGTACCAATATCGGTTCCAGGACAATGAGTAGAATGAGGGAAAGATGTTTCCATCGCACGGCAGTATGCGAAGGGGTTTGGATCAGCGTGGATGGTAACCTTAGTGCCTTGATGTGGAAACTTGATGCACTGATGGTAAGTAGATGGCACGGCCTTAATGGAATGGATCCATGGACGATCGAGGAGGATATTGAACGGTAGGTCAAGATCAACAATGTGGTAGACAGTATCTTGCGTTGCTAGGCCTAGCTGGATAGGCAAGGTGATAGTACCTTCAGAGGTATGCTCCAAGTTGTCATATGCTTTGATAGTGATCATCTCATGTTGTATGTCGGCCTCCGTGAACCCGATCTTCTTGATGAATTTTAATGTGCACAAGTTGAGGGCTGAGCCATTATCCACCAGAACTCGTTTGATGGCGAAATCTCTGACCATGACAGTAATGCGGAGAGGGAGAGTATGGTCAGGAGCGACATCTGGTATATCAGATTCTTTGAAGGATAAGGCACATGCTGCTGATAGGTGTCCCACAAGAGTTTCAAACTGAGTTGTGTTAATATTCGTGGGGACATGGCCTTCTTTTAGAGCTTTGTCCAGGATCTCCTGATGGATGGGTGATGTGCGGAGCAAATCCAAGATAGATATTTGGGCTGGCATGTTCCCAAGATGCTCTATGATATTGTATTGTACACTTGGTGCATTATGTTGTGTTGTGCGTGCATTTGATGCTGGCCTGGTGTTAGACTGTGCTGTGGATGCAGTAGATGTTGGCCTTGGAGGAGCAGCTGACCTCGAAGGAGCACCGGCAACAGTTATCCTACCACTGCGGGTAGTTGCAGCACATTGTCGATCCAGCCCTCTGACGTGGATGGTATTGATGGTGGGCTCATCTTGGATGGGCTCAACTTGAGTTATGCACCTGACATACTTGTCATAGTTGATGTAGGCCACTGTGTGATCTTCTTGCTTGCCTTTTCCATGATTTTGGGGCTGATTGGCGTTGGCTTGATTCTTCCCGGTATCGTTCTGAGGGAACACATTTTGATATATTTGCAAACCGGTATTGGGTGAAGCTTGAGCTGGTGCATCGACCTGGATCTCCTTGCGATCAATGCGATCCTGGATGTAGTTCTTAAGCCGCATGCACTTCAATGTTGTGTGCCCTTTCACACGATGGTAATCACAGTATTCATTTTCTTTATACCAATCAGACTTTGGTGCATTGTCATCCTTCTGTGGGATGGGCGGATATGTGATCATATTTGCCTTGGCTAGCCGATAAAAGATCTGATCCAGAGGCTCACCCAAAGGTGTGAAAGTCCTCTTTGGATTGTTCTGATTGTTGGGTTTGTTCTGCCTTGGGGCAACGTTAACTGCATTAACAGGATTGCCCTGACATGCTGGCTGTTGCTGTTGATATTGCTGCTGATACTGTTGCACAGGTGGTTGATGAGCTTGAGGAGGCTGTTGATAAATAGGTGCTTGATATGCGGGAGCTGGTGGTTGCTGATAGATGGGTGCTTGTGGCGGTTGGTATGTTTGAGCTGGTGTAGGACTAGCCACAACGAATTGTACATTCTTAGTGTCAGTGGCTCCATCTGTAACAACATTCTTGTTATGATTCCAGTAACAAGATTTATGATTGTTGGGTTTGTTTTTGGAATCATCCTTGAAGTGACGAATAGTGCCTTCATCTAGGAGAGCTTTCTCGATGCCTATGCCTTTGCTCTTGATATCTTGGTATGTCTGGAGACAGTTCATTCGCATGTGATGGGATAGCTTTGGATGCAGGTTATCAATGAAGATCTTTGTTAGATGCTTCTCTGGCGGCTGGTATGATAACCTAGTTGTGAGATTCTGCCATCTTTGCAAGTATTTTGCAAGGCTTTCTCCGTCTTTCTGCTTTGAGTTGCATAGGTCTAGCAAGGACAACTCATTCTCCACATTATGGGCATAGTGTGTGATAAACTTCTCAGAGAGTTCAGCAAAGGTTTTTATTGTCCCATGTGGTATTTTGTAAAACCACTCAACAGCAGTTCCTCCCAAGCTTTTGGGAAACAGGCACAGGAGATAGTTATCACTGTAAGCCACTTCTTGGCACACCATGTAAAACTCTTTGATATGGTTTACTAGATCTCCTTTCCCCCGATACTTGTCGAACTTGGGCATCTCAAAATGCTTGGGGAAAGGGATAGTTGCTATGGACCAATCGAAGGGATATGAGCACACCTCTTTGAACTTGTATGTTTTATTCTCTGTTCCACTTTGGAGCTCCTTTAGAGTGTTTTTCATTGCTTCCCACTCAGCATTGAGTAGCGAGGGAACTGGAACTTCTGCTTGTGATGGAAGCTGTAGAACTGGATATGGTGCTTGCTGTGGATAAATGGGTTGGAACTGATTTTGGGGCAATGGTTGCTGGGGATATTGCTAGTGTGGCATAGGGGGATATTGATATGGGACCGCTTGATGTTGTTGGGCTACTTGCTGTTATTGAACTGGCGGTTGTTGTGGGACTGCTTGCTGATATTGGACATTTGGAACTTGCTGTTGTAACTGATGGGTGGGAACTTGTTGTTGCTGGGGGATGATAGGGTTTTATTGCTGAAGCTGATAGCAAGGGACTTGCTGTTGTTGAGGAATTATGGGTGTTTGCTGAAAGGGGACATGTGGTTGCTGTTGGGGAGGCTGTTGGAACGATGCTGCTTGTGGGTATGATGGTGGTAGTTGCTGAGGTTGGCTTTGGGTTTGGCTGATATAAGCTGGGTGCATTCCTGCGTTACTTAGAGGTGGAACAGACGTGGGGAAGCTAGAAGCAAAAGGTGATGGGGTAAGATAGCTGGGGAAAGTTGGCTGTTGAGGTGGTGGAACTTGCTGGAAGGTATTTGGGATTTGGGACGAATAGCTTGAAGCCAGCGGTGGTTGGGGTAGTTGCTGCTGTGCTACTTGGGCGAAGGCGGTTTGTTGACTTGCAACCACAGATGTAGGGGATTGAGATGGAATCCCCCATGCCTTCATTTCTTCTTGTGTAAGGCCCCACTGAGAGCTTGTGTTAGGGTGCACTGCAGCGGATGATGGAATGGCAGGAGCTTGGGACACGAATGATGGTTGAGATAAAGGAGCTTGTTGAGGTTGTGGTTGAGCGGATGCTTGTAAGGAGGAAAATGAAGGAAACACCCAAGAGAAAGATGAGGTTGGAATGAGAAGCGATTACACTAACCCCAAAGAAGAAGGTACGGGTGCTTGAGGGGTGAAGGGTGATGGTGCTCCTTTGATGGTGAAAGGTGTTGCTTGACTTGCGGATGGTGGCGAAGCTTTTGGTGTAAAAGCTTGCATGAGAGGTGGAAGCTGACTTTGGGTTAAGTGTTGGTTTTGGGCTTGGGCAGCCATAGCAGATGATGAAGCAAAAGGGGTATGAGATGGAGCGGATGGTGCTGCAGCTTGTGTTGCGGGACTGGCGAGGCTTCCTTGCAAGAAAAGGGGAATGGTGGAAAGCTCTTGGGGTGTTTGCATGATAGGATCGGGAAATGATTGGACAAACGGAGAATACGCTTGTGCTGGAACTTGGATAGTTTTGATGGGGATGCGTGGATAGAGAGATGGTGGGATGGAGATACTTTCTGGCAGGTAGTGAACAAACGTGCTTTGCTGATGTTGTGGTACAAGGGCATTGGTTGCTGGTGGGCTTTCTGGAGGATTTACAAATGCTTGGTTTTCCAAGGGGGACGAAGGGATGTTTGGATCTTCACATGGGTTACTGGCTTGGATCTGGGGATTGTAGGTCATCATGGCGTTGGTGAAAAGGTTGGGATCGGATGAGGTTGTTGGTGGATAAGGATTCATGCTTCCTCTTTTCCGAGATCTGGTCTCAACAGGCATGGAGATGCAAGTGCTAAATGGATGCAAGATGTTTGGCTAAAAGATGTTGATGGATGCAAAGTTGATGAACTTCTAAAGATGATGACTTCTAAGATGCAAATGCAAAGACAGGGATCAAGATGGCGATGATGGAAGCTGGATGAAACTGATATGGATCAAGACGGTGGAGGAAGGATAGGTTGCTGGTGGAAAGCTGGTGAAAGATTACTGAGTGGTCAACAAATGAGCTGCTATTTTTCCCAAAAGGAGGATCAGAGATATGATGGGGTCAACCTAAGATAGACTGATGATCTTCGGTCAACAAGTTTCTTATCAATACACTCCAATCTCTTGCTCGAGATGATGGCTATGCAAGGACAAGGTTTGATTTCTTTATGACAACACTTTGTGCCAAAAAAGAGGATGATGGTCTCTGATCTTGGATATGGGATAGGAACAACTCAAAAAGGTAGAACACTAAGTGTTGGTGGGTCTCTAGATTTGGAGCAAAAGATGATGGATCTGCCGGAAAGATATGGAAAGCTGATGGGGGGATGCTGGTGGAAAAGGTATTGAAGGGTGAAGGGACAATGCTCTATCTAAAGGGATAATGCAAATGACAAGGATTGATTCTAGAATGCTGGTAGGAAGATGAATGCATATGCAACTTTATGATGTTTTGAAATGCAACTAAGGTTTTGATGCTGATGCAAAGGGTGAAACTAGGATGAAACCAAGATGCAAGGCTGTTTGAGACAAGATTTCAAGATCTGAAGATGGAACAAGACATGAACAAGGAATTGGCTAATCTTCTGGCTCAAGGTTGACAAAGTGATGGTTAACTCATAAATGGAAGGCGAACTGTTTGATGCGGGCATTATGGGCAATGTTCTCAAGTCTGGCTTGGGACTTTTCTTCGGCTTTGGTTGCTTGGATAGTGGATTAATAGGTCTTGGTGTTCTTCTTGGCAACTTTTCGCTCTTGATAGGCTTGGGATTTGGGCAACTTCGCTTTAGGATGTTTGTTCTTGCTGGGCATCACTTGGAGAAAAGAGGGTTCTGATTTTGAGGCAAAGGTTTCCAATGGCAAAAGTTAAAGTCAAAGCAATCTCTGCAAGGGACAAAGTAACCCTGCGGGATACAAACAAAGACAACTGACTCTGACAAAGCTTTGAAAGTGTATGTTTCAACAAGTATTTTCACGGAGTCTTTGACTGTCAAGCACTTCAAACAGATCTACCTAAGGAAGGTGAGTATCAAAATCGCTTGCCCACAGCTTGGTATTCCCCAGAAGGGAATACAAATGGTGAGTAATCTTGAGGCGACCCGGTAAACCCCTTGGAATTGGTCCTTGCACAAGGATTTTGATACTTTCGGATGTAGATAGGGTAGCCTCTATTTTATCAAGTTTTTAATAGTTCCGTGGAGTCTCCATACCCGGTTATGCTGATCATCCATGACTCACTTAAGAGCCTTGCCAATAATGCTGGGGGAGAGGAATGTTTACCATCCCCAGACACGTGTTTGGCATGAACGCCCGGTGATTAGGAGATATAAGTGATTCTTTTGGTATTCGCTTATTTATATACCGGCCGGAGGGGTACCGGTTTGAGGTCATTTTCCAAGGAGGAAGCGCTTCTCCTTGGACAGGCCTCGCTAAAAGCAGAACAGGTGAACTTGTCCAAGTTCAAATGTTCCACGTTGCTTACTCTAACAAGGATTATGCAAGAATTGAAAAACTCCTACATGCACATCAAGCAGATTTTGTTCATTTTCCCAAATTTGATTAAGTGATGTTTGAACTTTGAAATGAAGACACTCGTGATTAGATTTTGATTTGTTCTTTTCTCCAAAATGTAAATGAATTGAATGTTTGCAAGTTCTTTCCTTTTGTGCATTCAAGATTTGATTAGCGAGTTGATTTAAGAACTTTAAAAAAGCTTTATTTTATCCCTTAGATCACTCAAGATTGAATTTGTTTGCTTGCTTTGAAATCTGAAACAGATGAGGGAATAGAGTTGTTTGTTCCTTTAGTGCATTCGAGATTTGGTTTGATTTTCAAATTGACAATGACACTTAGGACCTAAGTTCATTCCTTTAGTTTCATTCGAGATTGAGTTTGACCTTTGCTGTAATAAAAGAAATAAAAAAAACCAGTCCCTAGAACCTCAAGACAAAAAGCCAAAAAGAGACACTGTCCAACTTATAGGCGACGCTGGAAAGTTCAGAGGCGACATTTAATTCTTACAGGTGACATTCTGTACCTAAAAAGGCGACAGATAAAAAAGTAGAGGCGTGATTTCTTTCGTTACAGGCGTGATTTCTTTACATGCAGGCGACAGAAGAAGAATTCTGGGACGTAACAGAAGTTATCGATCACGGGAAAATCTCAGTTATGCAGGTGTGAAAACAGAGCTCATAGGCGTCATTTCTTTCCTCAAAGGCGTGATTTCATTGCAAGAAGGCGTGACTGGATTATTTGTAGGCGACATTTCTTTTCATGAAGGCGACATTTCTTTGGTTGAAGGCGACATTTCTTTTCTGTAGGCGTCATTTCTTTTCATGAAGGCGACATTTCTTTTGTTTCCTGCAAAATATAAGCATATAAAGTATAATTTCATCAAAATGATTGTGGTTAGGGTCCCACCAGGTGTGCCAGAATGTAGACTAGGATTTGAGCGTGTACCTAAACCTGTTTTGAAGGCCAAAGACAAACAAACGTCATAGCATATAATCAAATCAAATTTAATGGAAAACAAACTAAAATCAAAGCCACCTCAGTTTAAGCCTAAAACGGATGCGCCCATACACCATTTGATATGCTTAGATATAGATGGATGTGGGTGTGCAAACTCAAGCACTTGGAGCATGCAAGATAAATGATGATTTGAGGTTGATGAAGACCCAAAATGACACAAAATAGGTATGAGGAACCTATTTTGCCTCAAAAGCCTCAAGAACACACAAATATGCAAAGCTTAAAGATGAACTAAGATTGATTAAACAAGAAATGAATCTATGTTAATCCCATTAAGCTAATTTAGATGTGATTTAAGCTTGAAAATGATCTAAAATGATGAGTTTATGCTTATGCTAGAATGAAAATGGCATTATAACTTTGCTATTGAGTTTGAGAGAAAAAGATGATTTGCCTTAGGAAGTGAGGGTATTTATAGGAAAAGGGAAAGGCTTGGTTAAAAAGGACGAGTCAGAGTTAGGGCTAAGGTTAGGGTTGAGTCAAGGACAAGTGTCCTGACAAGTGTCAAGGGAGGATTGAGTTGAAAGTTTGAGGGCATGTGCACAATTTGGTAAATGTGCCCAAGGCCAAGAGGTGGCAAGGAAGGGATAAGAAGGTCTTGAATACATAATGAATGCATGTAAGAAAGATAAGGAAGGCTTAAATGCATCCTTAAATGCACTTGCAAGAGGTGGCCAAGAGGTGGCAATCCTTGTTGACTAAGGAGGAGGTTAGCATAAGTTTTGGTAAACCTTTTGCCAATGGAATGTGACAAGATTAGAAAGGGGATTAGGATTAGGATTAGGAGAAAAGGATGGCTTTTGGTGAGATTTAGATATTTATTAAAGGTAAATTTAATAAATATTAAATATCTAGGCTTAGGGTTTGAGGGGACTAGATTAGGGATTTGACCCATTTAGAGGAAGGTTTAGGACTTTCTAGAAGAGTTTAGTGCTCTTTAGAATTTTGGCCAACTTTGGGATAAAAAATAAATTAAAAATAAATTAATTTATTTTTGAAGTTTTTGGGTCAATTTATTAATTAAATAATTAATAAATTAGGGATAATGTCCAAATGACATTTTTAGGCTAGATTCCTTAATTAAAGATTTTTAATTAAGAGAGAGGGATTTAATGGCATAAAAATAAATTAATTAATTAAATAAATAATTAATTAATAAATGATGATGTCATCAAGGATTTTCAGAAAACAAAAAAAAATTATTTTCTAAAGGATTTTTCGGTGTCTACACATGCCTTAGTGAGATGGCAAAAATTTCTTCTAGGTCACTGATTTGAGCTTCATTCAGATCACCAGAGTCTACAATATATCTTTACACAACCTAATCTTAATGTCAGGCAGAGGAGATGGATAGAGTTCTTATGTGAGTAAGATTTTGATGTTCATTACATCAAGGGGAAAGAGAATGTTGTTGCAGATGCCTTGAGTAGGAGGCAACATGAGCTCTTATCTATGAATTCTAGTACAGATCTGAGAGAGCGCATTTTTCATCATTTGCTAGAGGATGATTGTATATGGAGGTTTGTCAGTTTATCCATTCTCAGAGACCTCTTGAGGGGAGATTTGCAGAGTATTCCTTAGAGTCTGATGGCTTACTATGTCATAGGGGACACATCTATATACCTTCTATGGGTGACTTGCGAGATTTTATTGTGCTTGAGGCTCACAAAGCACCTTATGTAGCTCATCCGAGAGTTAAGAAGTTGCAAGCTGATTTGAGATAGTTATATCATTGGCCAGGCATGAGATTGCAGATTGCCAACATAGTTTTTATATGCCTAGAGTGTCAAAAAGTGAAGGCAGAGCATATTCATCTAGGTGGGCTCCTGTAGCCACATGAGATATCAGAGTGGAAGTGGGATATTATCTCTATGGATTTTATTGTTGGTCTCCCTATGTCCTCTCATCGTCATGATGCCATCATGGTGATAGTCAACACATTGACCAAGGTCACCCACTTCTCACCCATACGTACCACATTCACAACACCAGCAGTGGCATAGGTGTTCTTGTGAGACATTGTCAAACTTCATGGCATTCCTCGTAGGATCATCTCTAATAGAGATTCACTTTTCACATCCTCCTTCTAGAGAGAGCTTTAGTTAGCCCTGGGCACTAGACTTAATTTCAGTATGGCATACCACCCTTAGATAGATGGAAAAATAGAGGGGGTTAATCAGGTGTTAGAGGATATGTTGCGTATGTATGTGATGGACCATTAGGTCAAGTGGGAGGAGTACCTACATTTGGTCAATTTTGCCTATAATAATGGGCATCATTCCTCTATAGGTATGCCACCATATTAGGCCTTGTATGGTAGACTATGCAAGACGCCATTGAGTTGGGATAGGATCGAGGATAGAGTATCTATTAGACCTTAGTTGGTCAAGGATATGGAGCAGTAGGTGGTTTTGATTAGACAGTGTCTTAGAGAGGCTCAGGATAGACAAAAGAAGTATGCAGATGTGAAGAGGGTTGATCGTGAGTATTTGGTTGGAGATAGGGTTTTCTTGAGAGTGTGCCTCTATAAGAGTCCAATCCATTTCTGAAAGGGCTCTAAGTTAGTGCCTCTCTTTGTTGGACCTTTCAAGATCTTGGAGAGGATAGGACTAGTTGCCTATCATCTAGCTTTTCCACCTAGCCTATCACGCATCCATGATGTGTTTCATATATTTGTATTATGGAAATATGTTTATGATGAGTCTCACATTATAGATTAGGATGCCTTGTAGGTGGAGTTGGATGGATAGTTAGCGTTGGAGCCTATTCGTATTTTAGCCCGATGAACCCTAGCACTTCGAGGCAGAGAGCTAGACCAGGTTAGGGTCTAGTGGGATTGTTATGATGAGGTCATGACTTCATAGGAGGATGCAGCACAGATGAGATCATAGTATCCATACCTTTTTTATGAACTCTAGGAGGAAGTTCATGCCTAGAGCGGGAGGATGTGAGGCCTCACCCTGACCCATCATAGCATTATTGATTCATTCACATTTTTATACTTTATGTTTTAATACTTTGATACACTTTCCGATCATTCTTATAGAGACTCATGATGTTATGTTTTATGATGATGACTACATTATGTGGACTATATTTTGATGTGGATTAGAACCTAGAACATATGGTTGATTTTGGTTATACATGCTTAGATATGTGATTTGATGAGAAATATTTAATCATGATTAGATTTGATTTTTTCATGGATCATGATTTAAGTTAGGAAGTAGCATGAATGATATGTCATGATGATTTATGAAGATACTATGTTTAAACATTATGAAATAAAAATTGTAATTAGGAATTGAATTTTCCATATTGATTTATGTTGCTAATTATGAATGGTATATATATATATGTTCGTGTGATTTTATTTCCTTGGACTACTGATGCTCGAGTTTAGTGTGCAGGAAAGAGAACTTTGGAATCTATTTGGAGAATCAGGGCTAAACACATGTGAATTGAGTAAGCCAAGGTTTAATCTAATTAAGAGATTTAAACCTCATTTTAATGTGATCTTGTTTGTAAACATGATTTGAATGTGTGTTAATAGTTTAAATTCATGTTGTTAATTAGGACATGTCATTGTGAATGTGATGTGTATTTTGTTGGTGTCACTTAACACTTGTATTATACATGTGGATGGTGACATGTCAAATTAGGGCTTGGGAAAGAATTCACTAACCTTATAAGATATTATATTTATCCCACTTTCATGTAGATGTCTTGTAGGGATCACATCAAGTTGGAACTCGGATTTGAACTTTACGGGTACTTTAGAGGGGTCAAAACTGACCCTAGAGTGTATTCTTGGCCAAAATTAGCTAATCCTAGGGGGGTATCATGAGTTGGGGGCTAGTTTCTACCTTTGGGAAAGCCTAGAATACCATTATGGCCCTCCAAAAAGCTTACTTTTCAAAAGTGGCGAAAATGGAGATGGCCACATGCATCTAACTTGTCCCACACTCCTTACTAAACCCACAATTAAGAGGGGGGACAAGAGGGAAGACCAAATGACTAGAGGTCATGTCTCATTAATTGCTAGTGCTTGAGTACATTTTTTAGAGGCCTTTTTTGGTAGCTTGGAGAGACTTAGTGGGTGTTCACCCACTCTCTAATTTTAGAGACACGTAAGGTTGGAGAAAGGAAAAAGTCAAGGGATTTGGATAAGGGGCTCTTCTCAACTTCATTCTTGCCATTTGCTTAGACCAAGGTTAGTGAATTCTTGTCATCAAGAAATGATCTCCCATTTTATTGTGCATGGTTGTTTAGATGAACATGTAAATCTTGTGTAGTGTTTCTTATGAAAATCTTGTATAGTGTTCTTGTATGTAAATCTTGTTATTGTTGTGTTTTGTTGGGGATGCATTTGGTTTTGTATCATTCTTGTTCTTTAAGTTTGGGAGTGTTGTTCATGGTAGTTTAAGGTGTTACTCACCCTTTGGGAAGGGAAGAAGTGGCCTTGGGTGAAGGGGTTAGTTGGGCTCTCCATTGTAGTGAGAGTTTCTTCTCTTGGGGAAGAGGGATAATTTCATGGAGTATGGGCTCCATGAAGCCATGTTGTAAATATTTGTATTTGGGAATGGAAAATGACAAAATGCATATATGGAAGGAAATGTCAATGTAGCCTTGGAAAGGCATGGAAAAATCTTATTGTGAATTTTTATATGCAATGGCATTCTCCTCCTTGGAAAAGCCCACCTTCACCCTATTCCAATGGGTTTGGAAACCTCATTTGTGAAGCCTTGGTTGGGAGTTAATTGTTGTTTTGTACATATATGTTGTTTGTGAGCATTTGGTTGTGTATACCCATTTAGCCTTGGTTCTCCAAGCTTGGGGGTGGTCTCCTTGAGACCTTTGTTGGGAGGTGAGCTTCCCATGGTTCTCCCTTTTTATTTGCAAGTTTGAAGGCCATGTCTTACAAGGCATAAAGCTTTGGAAGAGTTTCATGTTGGTGAGAAAGAAAAAAAAATGTATTATGTTGTTGTTACTTTGATATCATTTCAAGACATGAAATTGTGATACATGTATCAAGATGAATGTAAAAGTGTTATTGTTTATTGTGAAATGGATTCAATGTTGAAATGGAAATATTGTAACTTAGTTCTTGAAATGTAAAGTCTCTTGTTGAAATTCATACTTGAGAGTAAAGGATGTTGTAATTTTATCTTGTCATAGCATCCTATGTTATCTTAGACCTTTTGATCATGTTCTCAATAAAAATTGTTTGAGTGTTAGTATGAATGATATTCTCTTAAAACATGAAAGAAGTAAGAAGCTAAATAACTAGTAGGTTAAGTTTTAGAAGCCCAAATTATTGCAATCTTATTTGGTTTTATGACAAAAATAGAAGCACTTATTCATCTATTTTTCTCAAAAAACAACTTAGCTCTTAGTAATCAATAGAATGTTTTAATTTCCATTGTCTCTAGTTGAATCAAAAAAAGAAAAAAATTACAAATTCAAGAGAAGAAAACAAATGTAGAAAACTACAAGTGAGAAACAAAAAAAAGAGCCAAAAATGGAGACCTACAGGTCTCTGGAAAATGTATGGGAAAAATTCCCATACATTTTCCCCTTACCACAATCATTAAACTATTATTTATTCTCCTACTTGCTTTCAAAAAAAAGATATAATAATGCTATGTTAAAAATATGTATACATTTATTTAGCTTACCTAAGGATAGAGGTTTGAGGGTGGGACCCACCTGGGTCACCACCCAAGAAACCTAAAAAGGGCTTCATTTCATAAAAAATATATATATATAGTAAAGGGACCGAAAATTTCAATTAAATAATATTTAAAAAATTGAAAAGAAAATAACATGGCACGCATGTAAAAAAAAAATTCTTTTAAAAAAAAATTATTTAAAAAAAAAATTAAAAGCTTTTTGGGGGGGACCTTGGGCCCCACACCCCCGGCACCTACGCATGGCAGGTCGACGGCCTAGCCAAGGCAAGATACCGCATGCCATGTCATGCGGGTCCTTGCCTTGTAGGGGTACCACACTACAACGGCGGCCCCCACACGACAGTCTCCGATGGGGACTTAAAAAGAAAAGGCGGGGGGGGGGGGGGGCGGGTGGGGAAACCCCTTTTAATATTATTGTATTTTTATTTTTTAATTTCATTTTTTTATATATTGTTTCTTAATTAAATCAAGATTTTTCTTTTGTTAGATATTATTTAAATAGTTTAATTTAATTTAATTTATTAGATGTAAGTTAATTAATTAAATTAAATTGGAGTTATTAAACATAAATTAATTTAATAGATGGAGATGTGATGGTTAAAATGTGTTTTTTATTAAGTGTAATTTTAATTAGTTTAAAATTTGAGTTGTAAATAATAATTATATTTAACAATAGTTTTTTCATTAATTAAACAACTTTGTATACAAATTTAATACGCTTATAATAAACCTAGTATTAAATTTAGAAATATATAATAATGAGTTTACAATTCTAGACCCTAGTTAAATTGGAATGGGTAATACTTATTGATTTGAATAAGATATTAGGAGTAACTTAATAGATTTAGTATTTAATGACACCCTTTGTCAAGATAATTGTATTAGGCTAATTTAATTGTGTTAGCATGATAATAGTAAAATTTTACTAGTTGAATAATTAGTATATAGATATTGATTGAACTATATTATCATGTTGCAAAGTGATTAGTTAACTTGGTAGATGTAGGATTACTCTTCTAGTGGGATAATTCTCTAGAATTAATTAAATTGGGTCGACTAACCCAGTCATATATTCTGATTAAGGATGAGAAAAAAAAAAGAGAGGCTAATATTTCTTGTCACAACATCCTTTTAGATAAGGCCCTTATTAACGAAGAAAAGTTATTTATGTGGGAAATTATTGAAAAGAATCATAATCCTCCTTAGAATATTGTTTAGTCAACCTCTACATACTGACATAGTTATCACCCTTCAACATATAGTAGGTTATGGAGGGTTAACTGTTGTTAGTGGAAGTTTTACTTTTCGTCTAAATAGAGTTAATAGTAAAATTACACAAACTTGTGAATAAATCATAATTACGAGTTTATCGGGACATTTTGCACTAATAGGATTCATCACTCGAGATGCGTTCAACAAGCTAACCTTAGTAAACTTAACCTTACTCCTAGAAGTTTATTTATACCCTCTAATCACCTTGCTGTGTGGAAACAACCTAATGACTTAAAATCAAACAACTAGTTTTTTAAAAAAATTGTTACATTTTTGCATGTAATATTTTGGGCATGACATGGAATACTAGTAATCTCTAACATTAGGGCATCATCAATCTTAATAGTTTGTTCCCCCATTGTTAAGCTTCCCTTCTTCCAGTGATTAAGGAAAAACTTGGTTATGACATAATCCCTACCATGCAACCTTTCTGTGAGGCCCACTTTCGGCCCACATAGTGATCCTATTTTATAGATATTAGCCTATCATTTTGATTATGTTACTTTTAGAGATACTTGGACTCTGTCGACTACTGATATATTATGTTTGACTCATTAGACTATTCTTTTGATGATTCGGCAGATGGAATCCATGATGAGTGGATTTGGTTTATGTTATTATATGATGTTTTGTGAACCTGATGACCTTGGTAATATTTGAATTACACTATGGAATTTCATTTGAATTATGCAATTAAATTATGAATATTATATGCAATTGAATGATTAAATTTAAGATTGTTATATCATGTATGTTTATTGTTTTGGTTTTCTTCCTTGAATTACTGATGCTGCATTGAGGTATTGCAGGTGGAAGGACCATGGAAACACATTCGGGGAAATCACATTGAATGTAGGGCAACCAGTTAAGCCAAGGCCCCGTCTATTAAGAGACCTAAGGCCTTGTTGTTAAGTATTTTTATTCGTAACAGTAATCTGGATGTATGTGTGTTTTAATGTTATGTGTTGTGACTTTGGACGTACCTTGCATGAAATGTTATTTTGTGAAGTGTCGCTTGACACTAATGTTAAATGTTATCAAGGTATGTCGAGTGATTGTGTGAGAGCACATTCTAGGAGTTTTAGGGAAATCTTAGCATGCTTTTTTGCCATAGGAACCATAATGCAGTTCCCATTCCCCATTCTTGATCTTATTCCTAGACATGAGTTTAGAGGGTTAATAGTGGCCTTAGGAAGTGGTTTTATGCTTTAATAGTTAACCCATTCCATGTACCCATGGGTTAGGGGTATTTTCACCTTAGGAGTAGCCTAAAATTGACTTTTTGACCTTTTTAATATTGCATGTTCAAACTTGAACGAAATTGCAACTTGCTTGGTAGGACCTTATTTATGAGGTTTGTGGGGGTAGGTTTTAGAGGCCTTTTTAGAGGACTTTTGGAAAAGGATAGGTTGTTCACCCATTCTCTATCTTTAGAGAGTTCCAGAAAGTTAGAGGAGAAAGCTTGGAGTTTGGATTAGGGCTCAACAATCCTTCCATTAGCATTGGACTTGAGGTAGGAAATCTTGCTCTCATATTGTTTTAGAAGTGGTATGTGTTTTGTGTTTATGTTCTTGGCTTCCCATGGTTGGTCATGGTGGAAGCTTGCATTGTTTCATGTTGTGTTTTAGCTCCCCATGGTTGGTCATGGTGAGAGCAAGCATGCAATGTATTTTTCATGTAATTGGATTTTGGGTTGTAACTCTTGGATTCACTCACCCTTGGGAGGGAAGAGAAATCAAGAGGGGGTGTGGGAATGGAGGCAACTCCATGTGTAGAGTCTCCTCCATGTGTGGGGAAAGATGAACTTGGGTGAGGGATTTTCCCCAAGAAACCTTGCATTTAGCCCGTGTGGCAATGGGGGTATAAGGAAGGAAGATTGGCCATGTGAGCCTTGTATGAAATTGAGATATATGGGTCCATGTGTGGCCTTGTTTTTGTATGCATTGGTTATCTCCATGGTTTTGTCCACCCACACCCCACAAAGGATATTCATGGAATTCCTCGGTTTTCATCCTGAGGGAATTTTGAGTTTTTCATTGTATATGTTCTTGTTGTGTTTGTGTGTGAGTGTTTGTATCCCGTTCATTGTGGTTTCCCCAAGCTCGGGGGTGGCCTCATGAGAGGCCTTGGATGGGAGGTGAGCTTCCCATGGTCATTTCCCTTGTCTTGTTTTTCTTTTATTTGCAGATTTCAAAGTATTGATGCTTGAAGATGAAGTTGATAAAGATCTATTCCTTGATGTTTTTGAATGAAGAAATCACTCCATGAATTGGAGTATTATTGTTATTTTGGATTAGTGTTTTTTATTCTCTCCTTGGAGCACTTGTAAAATGTATATTGGGAAGAAAGGAGGAAGTAATCATGGTGTTGAAAATTATCTATCATTGTATATTTGAGAGAGTAAATGTATTAAATATGATACTCATGTAAAGAAAATCTAGTTTCATTTTGAAGATTGCAATGCTATGATGAAAACTAGAACGTTGTAGCCTTTATCGATGTATTTGTATATAAGTTGAGATGGTTCCTTATTGTATAAGATTAAATTCTTGCAAACAGGTGAAAGAAAAATCTCTCTCTCTCACAATAATTTAACAATATTCTCTCCTTGCAAAGGAATTATCCAATTGTTAGTATAGATATGGTAGCAATTTCATTTGGAATCCTTAATTGGATTGATATATGAAGGATGTAGTATTAATAATGATGAACTAAGTGTAATGATCGTGGTAAACTATCTCTAAATGCAAATTATATCCCATTCTTAGTCATATCAAATGCAATGAAGAACTATGGAGAGAAAAGCATGATAGTTTAATTGTTGATATCTCTTTTGTAATGCAAACATACCATATTTATCCCTTAACAAAACACTATCTATTACATTCCTATGGTCTACACAAAACTATAAGGAACAAATGAAAATGTTTATTAATATCTCATAGTTGCATAGAAATTTAAACATGGATATATTTCAATGAGAGTTCTATTGCAAGAAAGAGTTGATATTCAACTCTCTGGAATTTGTATGGGAAAATAATTCCCATACAAATTCCTACCACAGTCAATAAAAAAATATTAAAATTGCCACCTTGTCTCATAAAGAAATTAAAATAACAATTAATAATACTATCCCTTACCTTTTTAATATTGTCCCTTACCTATTTAAAGACTTCCCCAAAGTCAGGCGCATGTGGTGGAAGACTTGTCTTGCAAAAAGATTTTTAAAATCCATGAATAGACATGGGTTATTATCAAGCATTGTGATTGGACAGGCTGGTGTACTTGCACTGCCACCTCATAAATCCCTTCCACTCTTTGTCTTCCCTCGTTTTTTGACTTTAACCCACGCAGGTTCTTTGGGAGAGGATATTAAAATTTAAGAAAACATTTCAAACTGCAATCCCATTAATGCATTAAACACTCCCCTTGGTAATGGCGCAGACTTTTGTTGGTCTTGTTTGTGGTAAAGTTTATGTGGGCCCCAAGCCTATTAAGGCTGGTCATAACATCTTGCAGGCTTACATTTACTCCTTGTCATGCGTTCCCTTCATCATTCTTTCCCTTGCGTACCCCAATGTCCTTGGGTGATGGGAAGTGTGAGTAGGGGGATAGGTTAGAAGTTTGATAGGTTCATAGGTTGATTTGATTGATAGTTGGAGTAGGTTAGTAGTTAAGTTTAATTAGTAGGATGTTTATTTTAGTAGTTTTAGTTTATTGTTAAGTTAATTTAGGTAGTTAGTTAAACATGATGTTTTGAATTAATGTCTTGTTAATACCTTTAGACAATTATTATTAATCACTTTGTTTTATTGATTGTTCATACTAATAATTAAATAGTATGTATATATAATAAATTAATATATTAAGTTTTATTAATTAATTAATAACTATATTAATTAATTAATATATGATAATTACTAATTAATTTTATATATGTAATATTAAATTATAATCGTTAATTAAATATCATTAAATAATATTCTATTAAGTGTGATTTGGTTAGAAGTGCATTGAATTGATGGGTATGTTGAAAAAAAAAAAGAGAAAAGGATATTGACGATATCGTTAATTTAAATTTAGATTCCGATATAATCATAAGTTGGCAATATTTACCACCTCAATCAGATTGGTCTCGATATAAACATATTTGGAATATAGTTAACCTAATTATAGGATTTCGTTATCATTCCATCTCTCTTTGTTCACCTATGGACTTTGTAAATCTTTTGATCGACGATTTTGATCGAGAAGACGGTTGTCAACTTTCTACGATTATGTCGTTATTGTCTGACATCTTTGGTTTCAACCTCATCTTGGTTGAACACCTAAAACATTATGGCCACGTTATCATGGTCATTCTTATACCGCAACGTCGATCATGACATCTCTTTACCTTTTAAAAAAAATTTGTTGGTTGTGTTTTGACCCGAACTTTTGGGCATCACACTTTCCATAAACATAGAAAGACCTCCCCCCTTAAGAATGTCCTAGACCTCATCCTTGTTCTTCCAATCTTTGCAGTAAATAAGCTTCATTCTCTTTCTATTTCCTCCCATCTTTCTCTTCCAATTACTCCGCTCTGGTTTTTTGCTCTCTTTAGATATTTGGTGAATGTGCAAGAACTAGTAATACAAAAAAATACCCACCAAAAGCAATAAATCCCAATTCACCTAGAAAACATGTCAAATAGTAATGACACAACACTTCGTATTACAATCCCTTCTTAAAAAATAATTATTCTTTATGCCCTTTGTCATGTCACAATTCATTATTTTGATCTGATTCTGACACATTGTGTACTTTGTATTTTATCCCTAAAGAGTAATGATTTGACATCATATGCCACACCATTTATTTCCTTGTAACCATGGGTAATAGTGCACTTATCAAATTTGGCAATAATATCTTGTGAGGCTTTTATAATATTGTTAATAGTCCATGAGGGGTCATAATTGTTTGTGAGACAATTTATAATATTTTTAGAATCCTCCTCCACCCATAATTTTTTTCAATTCCATTTCTTAGCTGGGAGAAGACCATGGAAGGCTGCTATGGCTTCTGCCATGTGATTAGTTTGTGTTCCAAGAGGGACAACAATAATCTCTTTACATTTACCTTCCTCATCCCTCAGAATAGCACCACAACTAGTAGGTCCAGGGTTACCTTTAGAGGCCATGTCAAAGTTGATTTTCATCCATCCCTTATGGAGAGCTTGCCATGTATATTCTTCCCCATTGATGATGTTATTATTCTCCTTATTTCTATATGTATTTTCTATTTTTGAAGAATATCCACATCGACTTTCTTAATAGGCATAGTATAATCAACCAGGATTTGAATATTTTGATGAATAGCTCTTTAAATTATTTGGAAAACAACTTGAACCGGAGAATTCTTATCTCTAAAAATTATGTCATTCTACTCCTTCCATAATCCCCACATCAAATGTGGCATAGAAAATCTGTAGAGATTAATAATAACAAGATTTTTGAGGGGGGATGCCAAGATGAATAAAAGCTCTGCATATCCTTAGGGAAAACCCAGACAATCTTAAGCAAATCTAACATTCTGGACCACAAAGAGATCTTCAATTAGGGATACTAAAGCCTATGCACTTTAGGTTATCAATAGTAATAACTTTATTCTACATTAATACCCAGTGGAACATATTGATCTTAGGAGTAAGACCATTAATCCAAATATTAGACCATCAAGGAGGCTCTTCTTGAGTGCTAGAAATCATGTTGATCATGTCAGCAGTAGTGAAGATACCTTTAGAATTCATCTTCCATATTAGAGTATCATCTTCCTCATTAAGGATCATGGAAAATAGAATATTTTTAAGATGTATCAAATTAGGGCTTATATCTTCAATGTCCCTCAATTTTTCCTTATCCCAGTAATCAACAACTTAATTATGAAACTTTATTTTATATTTTAAAGAAAAAGGATCCCATTCATGATGATTGATAAGAGGATCATTATTAATCTAGTGATCTTCCCATAACCTAATATTCTTACCATTCCCAACCTTCCATTGAATATCCTTGATCATCAAGTTTCTTTTGTTATATATATATTCTTCCAAATGTGTGAACCATTGGAGATAGCATCAGAAAAAAATAAAACTTTCCAAAGTAGGGAAATTTATAGAGTATTTATTTTTCCAAATTTGATTCCAATTCGAGTGGTAAATTCTCCATATCTATTTTGAAATAAATTTTTGTTCATCAATCTAATCCTCCTAAAACCCAAACCACCCTTGTTTCTTGGTCTATACACTTTATCCCATGCAATAAGAGACATTCTCTTTTTTTCCTCAACATGTGTCCATAGGATTTTTTTTTTAATCTTTTTAATAGCATCAACGTATTTACCTATAATTTTAAATAAGCTAAGAGCATAGATAGGAATACTTTGCAAAGAATCCTTGAGGAGCTGGACCTTACCAATTTGGCTTAGGAGAGTGCCTTACCATCCTGCTATCTTATTATTGAGCTTGTCCACTATAAAGCTCCAAAAGGAGTCTGAGGGGTTGATGCAGAGGGGGAGTCCTAAATAAGTAGCAAGCATAGAGGTCATCTAGAATCCCAAAATCTTACTAATTCACAATTGTCTTTTATCATGAGTATTTCTAAAATAAACACTACTTTTGGCCCAATTAATTAGCTGACCAATGGCAAGGCCATACTTATTTAAAATATCCTTTATAATCTTAACTTCTTTAATGGAAGCCTCCTCCATGATAATCAAGTCATCAACAAACTGTTGGTGAGAATAGACCCGAGGAGAGGACGAAGGGTGAAGCCCTTTGAAAGACCCATTGTTCACCATGTGAGAGATATATCTTCCCATGCATTCTACCATAATCACAAATAATATAGGAGACAGATGATCCCCCTTGTCTTAGATCCCTAGAGTATTTGAAGAAAGGAGAAGGAGAACCATTGATCAAAATAGAAAAAGTAGTAGTAGAAACCAGTTGCATGATCAATTTGACACTTAATGTTATTATTAGATGGAAATGTTGAAAAATGTAATGTCAAAATTATTAGAATAGTATCTTTATGATATCATTATTTTTCCTTATTTAATGGCCAACATTGTAGATTCTGTAAATATTAGATAGTTTCTATTTCTATGATTGTTTCATAATAGAAACATCATCTCTTTGTAATCTATAAATGATCACTTGATCATTCATTTAATACATTTATTTTTTACCAATTACTTTCATAATATGATATATATATATATATATATATATATATATATATATATATATATATATATATATATATATATATATATATATATATATATATATATATATATATATATATATATATATATATATATTAGGCAAATGGTTGTAGCCATAATATTTAATTAATAAAATATTAAATACAAAGTCTCCATTCAGTGCAGGCACTAGTAGGAAATAATGGAGAAGAAAACCTCCAATCTATCCTGAGATCTTACAGTCCAGAAATACAACCGTGTTAGGATAAGTGTCCTAACCAAAGAAAATAATATCACAACTTATAACCTTGACTTGTTTCATTATAATACAATAACCAGTGATACTAAAGAAAATGATATCTACAAGGAATCTATTTGATTCATAGCTCCATCCAATTTGATGACCCAAAGCTACTTTGGGGCCATAACATCTCAATGAAGATATTTTATCTTTGATCCAAACATAAATCATCTATTCCTGAAAAGATCAAGAAAAAATAACAAACAAGCTACCACAAATCTAAGAAGTTAGTGGTTAGTACTCCATAAATATTTATATGAAACTAAACTCATCAGAATTAAACTCTAAATGGAATTACTATATCTCTATTGAAAACATCGCAGGAAAATCCATAGATATAAATATTTAACTTATATCCATTCCCAAGAATAAGTTAGCCTTATTTTCTTAAAAATCTCCTTAGATTAGTATAATAACAACAATGCTTAATTAAATTACTCTAACCTACATTCCTCACTCTAAACAAAATGACCACCTAGCTATGTATCGAGTCACTCACACTGAGAGAATGATTAAGCATACAAATTTACTCCACCTTATATTAACAGACTTATTATAATCCTACTCATCTTTACTATTTGTTACATTCAAATTAATTCCCAATCTAACTAGATATCTATAAGTACATCATACTCATATCTAAAAGTCATGTTGTCAGAAAGGACATTATGTCTTTTAATTAATCCACAAGTCTTTCCACTAGTACTAAGATTGTAAATATTATCCCTACAAAAGCCTACAACTAAATTGATGAAAGGAGATATGTTTCAAGGATCGAGCCTTAAATGAGAGTAATAATATACCAAGATATATTTCAGATCCTTAAAGATATAACACAAAAACCCCCAAGCCACTACATCAGATCCCCTAGTATTATTAATACATTTTTTTCATGACTATACCTTACAAAAACAACACAAAAGGCTTGCGTCATGTGAACTCTCGTGGGTGATCTTGTATCCCCTGACCCCTTCTTTGTGAATATGTAATATTTATATTTTTTTAATAGAAATGAGACTACTCATAAAAAAAAATCTAAATGACAATAAGGCCTATAATAGAAAATAGGAGACTCTAGATGAAGATATCTCCCATCATAGGCCTTACCCACTTAGGACTTATACCTGTAATTTAGGTACCATGGTAAAAACATTAAACATAGGATCATGATGACATTCTATTGACTATCTTCACCAAAACCAATTCATCTTTGAGAAAATAAATATATACTAACTATGGAACTGTGAACTCTGTCCTACCCAATTGGGAGCAAGCTTAGATAGGAAAACATTAGCGATATGAATGCTAATCTAACATATAAACTCAAAATAATATTTTCAAGCCACACCACCTCTGATTGAGCCAAAATGGGAGCACCCAAGCCCCATTTTATTTTCTCTTTTGGGAGAATGTGGATGTGCTCTCTTGACACAAGTATGATGATCTCCAAATGCAGAATGAGAGCTCAAAGAGACATAAAATGGCTGCAAGAGGCTAGTATGAGGAACTAGCAAGAAACTAAAATGTGTTCAAAGAGTGCTTAAACTATGAAAATGCATTGAAAGACAAGATTAATTAACCATTAATTAGTATACTATGTGATTTAGGATTGGCTAAGATAAAGAAACAATGATATGATATGCTAAAATGCTAAAAGCTAGAATAAAATGGACATGATAACAAAGCATGAGATGAAAGAGTGATTGCCTTTTTCTTATGGAATGAGGGCTATTTATAGGATTTTAGCCAAGGCCTTGGATTAGGAACAAGGGTTAGAGTTAGAGGTAAGGTCTGTTGGGATAGGAAAGATATAGTTCTGAGAGGGGAGGGGTGAATCAATACCCTCAAAAACTTTCACTAATTAACAATCTGCAATAGTAGTGCTTAACTAACCTACTGATCCCATTGTTTACAACATACTTTCAAATAACTTGTAAATATAAAATGAATATAAAAATAACAATAAAACATTCATGAAAATGCTAACTCATGACTCAAGTATTTCGGTTATGCAAAAACCCTTGTAAGAAGGTAAAAACTATTGTGGGGATGACACCCACAAATTCTTCACCACTGTAGTAAATAAAGTATGTCGATTATGGCTACAATTTTGATCACTTCTGATGATCTTACCCTGTTAGGAGTAACATAAGATCGATTAGATCTACCTTTTGAAAGGATTTTAACAACACCAAATAAGTGTGCACTCAGTTAGGAGATTTACAACAAATTGTTAAGTCTACTTTGTTAAGAGATTTGCAATCCTGCTACAATGGTTAAATTGATAACATAAAATATCTCTAAATGAACTTGTACTTGTCTAAATCAAATCTATGAAATACTAAGTATATTTCACCTTGATGTGTAGAATATTACTATTTGTCTTGCTCAGTAGCCTTGTATGTTTCTAATAAACTGAATATTGTCTCTAATAATTGTTCATTCATGTAAACCTTTGACTAATCTCTGATGTCCTGTATGCGGCTACTACTTCATGATCTCCTTGTTATTCTTATATCGAAATGACATCTTTTTCAATTATATAGCAAACTGCTTTGACCTAATTAGGTTTACATCATCTTAGAAAACCTAAGATCTATGATGTACAAAAATAACCTAGATCTAACTATTACATAGGAATCATCACAACATTAAATGATTGCATCCATCATAAATATGTCTCGATCTTGGTAAATTGTTTATAGATCTATGTAAACCATTTGCATAGATATGTGTCATTTTTTATTACTATGTCATTTCTTGAATAACTCGGTAAACACTACATTCCATGTTCAGTGATTAAACTGATGCTCGGTGTGTAGAATTCCCAATGTTCACTGACTTAGTGCTTAGTAAACTTTGATGCTCAGTAAATATGCTCAATTAAACCTATGTCCTTTTAGCTTTAGGTTCTTCCTTTTAACTACTCGATATGAAGGCTTTGTAATCTCAAGCGACTAACTTGTTTAACTCCTTATTACAACTTTTACCAACTCGAATGGCTTAGCTTACCGACTGATCTTATTTGATACTAATGACAATACTTAATGCTCAAATAGAGATAACAATATCCCTCTTTGGCATTAGTATCAAAACCATAATGTATAAGTACTGAATCTCAAAAATGTTCTAACTCCATATGAATACAAAATATACATTCTCTAAAATTTACTAACTTCTATACAAAACTCCCCCTTTGTGCATGCTCCCGGTATATAGTGAAGTACATAGGTATATACATGATTTCCCCCTTTTTAAAATTAATTCCAAATAAAAAATGTACTTACAGCTTGTCAAATATGTGCTAGTGGGTTTTCTATAATGAAGCTAAGAGGTTTTCCCATTCCTCTTTCAAGTTTTCAAGAGAAATGTGCTCTAGACCAACTTGTGCATGCATGTCAAAAATATTTTCCAAATCTAAAATCTCTGGGTGGCTACTAATACCTTAGCCTTTTCAATATGTCATTCTATGATCTTCAAGTGTGGTAGCATCTCAACTTGCAACTCGGTGACTTGGTTACTTATGATTTCTTCATGCTTCCTTAAGTCTTCTCTCAATTGCCTCAATTCTCGTACTTTAAGTATATGCTTATGAAAAGAATTGGGCTTGGTTAGAGATGCATTTGCACTAGCCAAATTTTTTGCATCTATCTTCTTTATCTTTTCACTGACCTTAGCAGTGAAGGTGTTCAGAGTGAAATATAACTTAAACAAAATTTGGACAATTTTCTAAGTGATAGATTGTAACTCGGTTATGACCTCAGAAAGTTTTACCTTATTTATAGCCACTTCTTGGCCGATTTTCTCTGCAAGTTTTTGTTGTATTTTTTCTTCTTCCCTCTCTTCAATCCTTTTCTATACATCTATATCAAGTGCATTAATGTGGCTTTTAAGAGATGCAAGTTGGTCCAATTTGGGAGTATCTTCATTTATTTGTTAGTCATGAACAACCTGCTGAAGGATGTCTCTTACATCTTCTAATATTTGTTTTCTTTTTCTTTCTTTCCTCAATTTTTCCTATGCAGCCTTCCTTGTGCATAATTCTCCATATTTTCTCAACTCTTCAGCATCCAAATTCCTTGGGTCACATTTGGGAATCTCTATTATTTCTTCCAAAGTGACTGACCCTTTTCCATTCTTCTTTTTCATCTTCTTTTTCTCTTATGGTGAAGGCTTTACAAATGGAACTAGACCTTTTACCTCCATGTTTGTCTTTCTTTCTCGGTTGACACATTATCTTCCTTCTTTTGTTCCTCAGTGACCTAAGTCTCAGTCAATTGAGTAGGGGCCTTTGATTTAGTGTCAATTGTGGTTGTATCGGTGGTGTCTATCATCATAGGAACTTTTGGTGCTTAAGTTTCCACCTCTTTCTCCTTAGGCTCATTTGTCTTAGATGTACCTTGTGTATTTGTCCCTGATGACCTACACCTGATTAAATATCTTGATGAACTAAAGAGATAGTGATTAGAGATTGTTGAGTTATTAAAGTGATATGTAAGATGATTAAATCAGTCAATATGTTGTCATTAATGTCAACTAGTTTTGACTATACTTATCATGATAGCTACAAACATCTAAATATCTATAGAATGAAAAAATGGTGAAGAAATGAGATATCTACATTAGGAAAAGATGGATATGATAGATAAGGATAAGGTATACATTGGGTAATTTATTGATGAGTCTATGGCTTTATATTGTTGACTTGACCATGTTACATTATTCTATTATGAAGAAGAGATCAGAATTGAATAAGTTAATGTGGTCGGTAATTGAATACTTATGTATACACCGAGCTAGTGTAGTGTATACTGAGTGACAATAATAACTGAGTTAGTTATCACCGACACATTCAGTATTAACTGAGTATGGATGAACACATTAAATTCTAAGAACAACCAACAAAAATTGATGACCTGGAAATTGTTATGATTTCAAGGTAACATATGAAGTTTGTTATAAGATCCATGACTGACAAAATTTAGAGATGATTTAAAGGATGAGATTGAAATGTGTTATTGACACATCTACCGAGGAAGGTTTAAGTGGAAAAATGGATGAAGGAGATTAAGAGGCAAAATTTGATGGCTAATATGAAAATGGTTTACTTGTCTATTTAAGAGACATGAGTTTCATTGTTGAAACATGTCAGATGAATAGAGACTGCAGAAGATTTCGCGTGAAGACTTTATTCATGAATTCTTGATCAAACTGGTTACAAATAGAACCGAGCTGCAGGCATAACCCAGTGTTAGAGATATATACACTGAGTAAATTAAGCTAGGGAAATATTAGGAAGTGAATTGATTAATGATCAGATGAGTTTTATGAGCTTAGCATAGATCCAAATATTTGTAATTGAGTTGTATTTGAATCAGATCAAAACTGTATCAATTTAACCATTGATTCAGCAAAATATCTTAACCGAGTAGACCTAACAGTATTTATGTATTACCATATGACATTCAAGGAATGTTAATTTTTATCTTGTTGACCCCATAGTGAATGCTGGTCAAAACTTAACTGTTAGTGATAAATCCTCTAACCAGGTCACACCTAATAGTGTGCATTATAACCTTTAATAGGGTTGGCTCTTAACTAAGCTCACTTCAGAAGAGTGAAATATTTTTGGGTTACTGGTCCCAGGTTGTTTTTCCCTTAGCAGGGTTTCCATATTAAATCATTGTTTTATGTGTTATTTTCTATGATTATTTTGATATCATACTTTACATACTGAATATTTGATTTAATCAGTAATCATAATTTTGATAATTACTGGTATTTGGTAAATGAACAGAAAGATTGATATTTTATCTTACTGAGCTATTTGAATTATTGAAAAAGGTTTGAAAAGTACATTTGAGAGTTTGGGATTGTAGGATAACTGATTTAACTGATTCACCCTCTATCTCAGTTATTATAACAATTGGCATCAGAGCATATTGGTTGCTTGGAGGACTGGTGATGAAGATAAATTTGAATACCTTGAACACTGCAATGGAGGATCAGTTAAAATGGGAAATGATACACCTTGTCAAGTGAAAAGAAAATGGTCTATCTTATTGAATTATAGGATTAGACGTGATAATGCATACTGGGTAAAAGGACTTAACTACAATTTTTTGAGTATAGCACATCTGAATAACTTAGGTCACTGAGTTGCATTTGAAAGTAAGAAGATGAAAATCTATGATGAAACCAAAAAACTAGTTGGTATTGGAGGACAATCAAAAGGTAATCTATTCTATCTTGACAATGCTGAAACTTCTTGTTTGTTGGAAAAAAATGAAGATGTATGGTTGTGGCATAAGAGACTGTGTCATGTGAACTTTGATAACATGGTTAAGATCAGCAAAAAGATAAGAGTTAGAGGTTTATCAAGTCTAACCAAACCCAATCATGCGATGTGCAATCAATGTAAGAAAGGAAAGATGACCAAATCTAGTTTGAAAAGAAAAGACTATTCATCTAAAGGTATTTTGGAGTTGGTACATACCGACTTATGTGGTCCTATGAGAACTCAGAGCTATTATGGTGACAAATATTTCATTTTATTTTTTGATGACTACTCTAGGATGATGACAGTCATGTTCTTAAAAGAAAAATATGAGGCTTTCAAGTTGTTTAAGTGGTATAAGGCTAAAGTTGAAAAAGAAACCGGGAAAGAATTAAAATGCTTAAGATCTGATAGAGGAGGTGAGTTTATTTTTGATGAATTCACTAATTTCTATAATGATCATGGAATCAAAAGATAGGTTTATGCACCAAGGACACCACAACGGAATGGAATTGTTGAAAGAAGGAACCGATGTATTGTTGATTGTGCCAAAACATTGATGATTGAGAAATATGTTGCACAAATGTATTGGAGAGAACCAGTTAGCACTTATGTATACACCTTGAACCAAGCTCAACTGAAGAAAGACACAAATAAGACACCTTATGAGTTATGGTTTGGCTATACACCAAATGTAAGTTATTTCAAAAATTTTGGAAGTAGATGCTACATTCTGAAAGATGATAGAAATGGTAAATTTGACTCTAAAGGTGATGAAGGAATATTTTTAGGATATTCTACTAAGATTAAACTTATAAATATTTGAACAAGGCTACTAATAAAATGGTTGAAAGTGCTAATGTAAAACCTGATGATTTTTTTGAAAAGAATGATGAAGAAAGCAGAAAGGAACTAGAAGACTATGGTAGGTTTACATATGTTGAGCATCTAGACTATCTACTGAAGCCACGGGCTGAGTCTACCGAGCATCAGGAAAATGCTATCGAGAATCAGCAAATGCAAATTGAGAACCAGGAAGAAGCTACCAAGGAACAAAATGAACCTAAACCGAATGATGAGAAAAGAAGAGAACAAGTGCTAGCAAGATTTATTAGAAGACACCATCCATAGAACCAAATCATTGGAGAAAATCAAGCTGGCATGATTACCCGAAGTAAGTTAAGACAAAACACATGCTTAGTTTGTGAATTTGAGCCTAAGAATGTTAGAGATGCACTTGAAAATGATGAATGCGTTAAGGCTATGATTGAATAAATTGAACAGATTGAGAAAACCAAGACATGGACATTGGTACTGAGACCGAATGATAAAAATGTAACTAGTACTAAGTGGATTTTCAAAAACAAGTTAAATGAGAATGGTGAGGTCACTAGGAATAAGGCAAGACTTGTATGCAAGGGTTATGCACAAGAAGAAGGTATAGACTATGGTGAAACCTTTTCACCAGTAGCAAGACTTGAAGGAGTCCTTATATTACTTGCATATATTGCACATAAGGGACTCAAAGTATATCAAATGGATGTGAAATCAACATTTTTCAATGGAATTCTTGAGGAGGAGGTCTACATAGAACAACCGTAAGGTTTTGTTGATTTGAATTAGAAGAACATGGTATGTAAATTGCACAAAGCTTTGTATGGACTGAAGCAAGCATCGAGAGCATGGTATGAAAGACTACATGCTTATCTTATCAGTATTGGTTTTGTAAAGAAACATGACACTAGTAATTTGTACATGAAAGGAGAATCTTATGATAATATTTTGATTGCTGAAATTTTTGTTGGTGACATAATCTTTGGAGGACATGATTTGATTTGCAAATCTTTTGTTGATGAAATGAGAAAATAATTTGAGATGTCAATGTTTGGAGAGATTAAATTATTTCTAGGTTTGCAAATTATACAATAGATTGATGGGATTTTCATCACTCAATCAAAATACATAAAGGAAGTGTTAAAGACTTTTGGCATGGAAGATTCAAAATTGATAGGAACACTAATGGTAACAAGATGTAAGTTGACGAAGGATGATGAATCAACTAAGGTAAATCAGACACTATACAGATTAATGATTGGAAAATTGATGTATGTGGTACATAGTAGACCTGATATAGAACATGTAGTTGGATTGTAGCAAGATTTTCTGCTAATCCTAAAGATTCACATATGGTTGTTGTTAAAAGGATTCTAAGATATTTGAAGAAGACTGAAGACTATGGTTTATGGTACACAAAGGATGAAAAATTTGAACTCTGAGTTTACACTGATGTAGATTGGGCTGGAAACATTGATGACTGGAAGAGCACAATAGGTGGAGAATTCTTTTTAGGAGAAAGGTTTGTGACTTGGATAAGCAAGAAATAAGCATGCATTTCTTAGTCTACTGTTGAAGTAGAGTATGTTGCTGCTGCTACAAATTGTTCAAATATTATTCGGATAAAATAAGTGTTGGAAGGAATGAATGAGGTGATCACTAATCCAATGATTATATATTGTGACAACACAAGTGCTATAAAAAATTCCAAGAATCCGGTGATGCATTAAAAAAAAAAGAACATATCTATTAAGTATACTATTTGAAGGAACAAGTACAAGAAAAGAAAGTCAAATTGGAATTTGTGAAATCTAAAGAACAACTTGTTAATATTTTTACCAAGCCCTTACCGAAGGACACTTTTGAGTATTTGAGGACTAGACTAGGGGTTCATCCTCTGTCTATCAGTCACTACGGTGATCAGGAGGTTGCATCAACCTATACTTTATCATAAAATCATTCATGTTGATGCACATAGCTCACACTTTAGGATTCATAAGGTTGTGAAAGATTGTAGAAGCTGGAATAGAGAATTGTATATCATTACATGAAGGTACTTGATCTGGACCGAATCACAGAGACTAACTTGGTTGCTAAAGAGCTATTTATTTTCTTTGGAATTATTGTCAAAGGGAGAGAGAACTAACATGGGAGAGAAATTTACATGAAATATCTATTGATGAGAACATTAGAAAGAATCAGAGAACTAAAAAAGATCAAATTCACAGGGAGAGTCTACATGGAATGTTGTTTGTAGTGATTAAACATATTAAATATCAAGTTAGGGAGAGCTTACCGAGCTACAAAATTTATCTGTATAGTTGTAGTACAGATTTTTGGTATGTGTATGACATATTTTATATTTTTTGTGTTGCCATTAATGCCAAAGGGAGAGATTTATGACCTACAACTAATTGAATATCTTGATGAACTGAATAGACACTGATTAGAGATCACCAAGCTATTAAAGTGATATGTAAGATGATTAAATCAGTCAATATGTTGTCATTGATGTCAACTAGTTTTAACTATACTTATCATGATATTTACAAACATCTTAATATCTGTAGAAGGAAGAAATGATGAAGAAATGAGATATCTACATAAGGAAAAGATGGATATGACAGATAAGGATAAGGTATTCATTGGGTAACTTATTGATGAGAGTATGGATTTATATTGTTGACTTGAGCATGTTACATTATTCTATTATGAAGAAGAGATCAAAATTGAACAAGCTAATGTGGTCGGTAATTGAAGACTTCTGTATACACCGAGCCAATGCAGTGTATACCAAGTGACAGTAATAACTGAGTTAGTTATCACTGACGCATTCAGTATTAACCGAGTATGGATGAAAACATTAAATGCTAAGAACAATCGACTGAAATTGATGAGCTGGAAATTGTTATGATTTCGAGGTAACAAATGAAGTTTTTTATAAGATCCATGATTGACATAATTCAGAGATGATCTAAAGGATGAGATTGAAATGTGTTATTAACACATCTGGTGAGGAAGGTTTAAGCGAAAAAATGGACGAAGGAGATTAAGAGGCAAAATATAATGGTTGATATGAAAATGGTTTACTTCTCTATTTAAGAGACATGAGTTTCATTTTTGAAACTGCTACATGAATAGAGACTATAGAATATTTCATGTGAAGACTTTATTCATGTATTCTTGATCAAATTGGTTACAGACAGAACTGAGTTGAAGGCATAACTGAGCGTTAGAGATATATACACTGAGTAAAGTAAGTTGGGGAAATATGAGGAAGTGAATTGATTAATGATCAGATCAGTTTTATGAGCTTAGCATAGATCTGAATATTTTCAATTGAGTTGTATTTGAATCAGATCAAAACTGTATCTGTTTAACCATTGATTCAACAAAATCTCTTAACCAAGTAGACCTAACAGTCTTTTTGTATTACCATATGACATTCAAGGAATGTTAATCGTTATCTTGTTGACCCCATAGTGAATGCTAGTCAAAAGTTAACTATTAGTGATAAATCCTCTAACTAGGTTACACCTAACAGTGTCCATTATAATTTTGAATAGGGTTGGCTCCCAACCAAGCTTACTTTAGAAGAGTGAAATATTTTTGGGTTACCGGTCCCAAGTGGTTTTTCTCTTAGCAGGGTTTCCATGTTAAATCATTGTGTTATGTGTTATTTTCTATGATTATTTTGCTACCATACTTTACATACTGCATATTTGATTTAATTGGTAATCACAGTTTGGATAATTACTAGTATTCAATAAATGAACAAAAAGATTGATATTTTATCTTACCGAGCTGTTTTAATTATTGAAAAAGGTTTGAAAAGTACATCTAAGATTTTGGGACTATAGGATAACTAATTTAACTGATTCACCCCCCCTCTCCATTATTCTAATAGTCCCTTGCTCTCCTATTGTATCATTCTACTACTCAAGGGTTTAGCCTTCAGGTTCCTTTTGAGAAATAATCTCAACTGCTTGAACTAAAATTGGAAGGTCACTTGGTATAGTGCTTGCTCCTGACTCGGTGGGAGATGACTCTTCAGTTTGTGCTCTAGCAACAGTGATGTCCTCATCATCTTACACATCATTAGGATCATAATTAGTGATATCTTCAATAAGAACATCATTTGTACCTGTTATAATCATCTTTTTGGGTGGATCCTAATACACTTCTTGATAACCATCCAAATGAAAGTTAATGGCAAGGGTTGTATCTGGTACCTCAGTTTCTAATAAGTATATTGTTTCATTTGTGGCCAGATCAACATCATCTGCATGGATGCCTTTTCCTTTTCTTTTACCTTTCCTCTTGAGAATCACAACCAATGCCAGCTTATCAGCTTTAGCTCAAGCATGGAGGATGGAAGTCCATACTAATTGACTATTATCATCAACCTTTGCAAGCTTCCTGACTAGAATTTGTAGTGCTATGCTTTTCACTAGAAATATTTTTGAGTATTGCTTCATCAACTCTTCAATCTTAGGGACTATTAATGTTGGCATTGCCAATATTAGGAAGTGTTCCCTCATTTTATTTTTAGTTCTTAGAGCATAAGTCCACCTAGAAGATACCTTATCATATAAACTTTTAGGTACATATTTGGAAAATTCTATTGGTACCTTTTTTATTTTATCATCATTTGAATTACTGCCTCCTCTATCTTGTTCTGGTCCTCGGTTGTCATATGTACAAACTGACTCAACTATGGGGTACTGAGGCCTCCAGTGTCTATTATTGTTCCTACTAGCACATCAATTGATTGTTCTTTATTCACAACTACCTTAAATTGATTTATGTCATCCTCTTCTTCATCAACAACATCATCTTTACCTCTTATTATTTTTCTTCTCTTCTTTGGTGCCTCAGAGGTAGCTTGAGTATTTCTCTTCTTTTGATAGGTCTTTTTTAGTGTAGGCCTTGAAATATTGACTAATCCCTTTTTCAGTGTTGATGAAAGAGTAGTGGTAGATCTTGTTTGGGCTCTAGTTTGAAATTTTGTCTATTTCTTCTTGGGAGTGGGCTTAATCGGTGTAGATTCAGCATCTTTATCAGACTCAATTTCCTCTTCATCATATGTAGTGTCAGCAAGAAGTAACTGACCCTCAGTTTCTACCTCAACCAGAATTTCCTCAAATGCGTCAGCATCATCTTCATCTTCTCCAAATCTTTTCACCTGTTTGTCTATCATTTGTAGCTTTCCCAATAACTAAATCTATTTTTATTCTTTGTTTTTCTTCCTCATAGGTTCCAAACCTTGAAGCTTTTGGATCCTTAGTCTCTACCAGTAAATCCTTAATTGACCTTGATGCTCGGTCAATATCAATCCCGTATCCCATTGGGGCTAACCATTTTGTTCTCGGCTCAACTGATTTTATCAGTGTATAGTCTGTGTTGACTAGGAAACAAATGTCATGCTCATACTCTTCAACCAACTATCTCAGTATCCTGCTTCTAGCATTCATTCTATCTTTAAATTGCTCAAATTAAATATCTAATATACTAAGAAAGTTCTCACCCAATTTTTATATCAAATCATTTATTTGTAGTCACTAGCTTGTCAGTAGTCTAGTCAACATTACCGATGGAAGGGAAAAAACTTTACACATAAAAGAATATGCAAAGTAATAATGATCCAAACTTACATGTATTCGATTCTACTGACCAAATTATTTTCATGTTTTCTTCAACTTGTTTCAACAATAACTCAGCGAGGTCCAGCTAAAATCCCTTCTTCACCATCTTATAAGAAATATCTACCACTCCACATGGTACACTATTAGGTCTACATGATTGAAAGATTTTGTACCCAATAACATATGCACTAAACCTAGTTTTAGGATCTACAATCATGTTTACTTTCAATCCTCTACCATCCCATTCTGCTCCAGTGGTTTTCTCCAACTCGGTTCTTGGTGCACTCCTCAATGCTTTCACTTTGTTGGTGGTAGGGTAACTTGTTACTGCATGAATGATATCCTTTATGATTTTCACAAGCTCATCTAGCCATTATTTTCCATCATGAAAATGTCTTAGAACAATTTTGATCCATTCATTCCTGAATACTTTCAAGAAATGTAGGGAATTTATCAAACCCTTGACTCTCAAATGCTCATGATCATCCTTTAATTTCCCATCAACACTTAGCTCTTGAAATGTGGAAATGAGCTCAAAATCACCAATCTCACCAATTTTATAGTGAATGTAGGCACGTATGTCTTCAACTAGCAAAACCCTAGGTAGAATGCCAGAGAAAGCTCTGATTTTATTTATCTACAAAGAAACTTCGGGGTGAATTTTATACTTTGGCTCATCACATGTAGTAGAAATCATCAATCTAATATCCTCCTCAACTACAATCTTAGATTTGTTAACTTTTGATGCAGATGCCATTGTTCTTCAATTTAGGGCTTTGGGAAATAGTAAATAAATAGGTTGGTGATGATATAAATTACTCATAATAGTGATGATTCTACTCAGAATCCTTCAAATATTTGTTCAATCACTCTGAAAATCCTTCACTAAAATTCACTCTGAAAACTCTTAGCTCTTCATGATCACAATGTGAGAAATAAGCTAAGTCCTTCATGTATCTATATAAATTTTTTGTCATAAATGCTTGACCTAACACGGCTTGGTAACAACAATCACTCTCAGTGTATACCACAAAATGTCATAAGCTCATTTAACACATGAAAATTTTCTCAGTTAATACTGGCACTCAGTTAACCTTGCCCATAGTTACCAACTAGAAAATTCTCACTCAGTCTAGCATATACTGACTGTAAACACTTAAAGATCAAAATGTGTAAAACCATAGTGCATCTTAATTCATACCGATTTGGTATGTGAACACTTGATATAAGTAATTGTATGATAGATATAATCGATTAGCATTAGCAATTCCATACATACCTTTTCAGCTTAGGTGGAGGTGGTGATGTCACCCAATCCATTGGATGAGGTGTCATCGACTGCATTACTTGACTCAGCATTATCTCTTGATTCTTTTCTCCACATAGTTTTTCTTATCCTTGTAATATCTTCAATTGTATTTCCATTCTCATAAGTTTGTGTCTCTGGTGCTCAGTCTCTACAATCATTACTTAAGTGACCAACCTTGTGACAATGTAAACATGCCATACCAGTGTTTGTCTAGTTGCGATATCTACCTCTCTAGTTCTTCCTCATGCAGTTAGCTACAATATGTCCATATCTCTCACATGATGTACAACTAATCCATGTGTTGTAATCCCAAGTATAAGCTTTACCTTGTCTTCTCAGTTGATAGGTATTGTTTTGTCCTTTCGGTGTCTAGACTTGCTTCATCTTTGTTTCATATTCTTGTGATGTATGTCCATTCATGTTGCAAGTGTGATAATGTTTCTCCATATAGGGTTTTCTAGGAATCCTATTCAACTTAGATCTACACTCATGTTCTTGATGTCCATACTTGTTACAACTATAACAATAACCATTAAAATTAGGAGTGGTTTTAGGATTACATTTATCCTTACTCTTGCAAACATTTGATGTGTGGCCCGATTTACCACAATGATAGCATGAAAGTTTCTTAGGTCTTTGACTCTTGTAGGCATTCATATGTTTAGATTGATTAGATGATTCTCCTTGCTCGGTGTAGCCTAATCTAGTAGTACTTCCAAGTCCTCTTTGACTGATCAGAAATTCATCAATTTTCTTGGAGCTATCTTCACTTCCTAACTTATAATAACCATTCGGTTAGAGATTTCAAATTTATTTTTGGTAAGTCTTAGTATTTGAGATTATTTCTCTTGTAGTTTCTCTATCATTTGTATTATGTCTTCAACAACCAAATTTCTCTCTTGTTCAGCTTGCCTAGCATTGTTCATAACATCAATCATTCTCACCATTTGTGCTTCTTGACCAATCTATAGGGCTTTAACTTGTTCAGTAAGATAAATATTTTTCTCAGATAAATCAGATATTCCTCCTTCAAATATGTTAGCTATACTGCCTGAACCAAATCTAGTTGTTTCAAAAATATCTTCAATATATTCTTCATGATAGTCAATTTCACTATACCGAATAGCCATATCCTTTCTTTGAACAAGTAACTTCTTTAATTTATCCCTTTCTTGCTTGTATTTTTTAATGAATATTTTCATCTAAATCTTTTGATTTTTAATTGTCTAGTACAACTTATATCTCTTCATCTTGAGATCTTTCCTCTTCAGTAGTTAAACTTCCAAATAAGAGATCCAGCTTTGATACCAATTATTGGGATAGGAAAGATATAGTACTGAGAGGGGAGGGGTGAATTAGTACCCTCAAAAAATTTCATTAATTAACAATCTACAATAGTAGTGCTTAAGTAACCGACTGAGTCCATTGTTTACAACATGTATTAAAATAACTTGTAAATATAAAATGCATGTAAACAAAACAATAAAACATTCATGAAAATGCTAACTCATGACTCAAGTATTTTGGTTATGTAGAAACCCTTGTAAGAAGGTAAAAACTATGGTGGGGATGACACCCATAAATTCTTCACTACTGCAGTAAATAAAGTACACCAGTTAAGGCTACAATTGTGGTCACTTCTGAAGATCTTACCATGTTAGGAGTAACATAAGATCAATTAGATCTACCTTGTGAAAGGATTTTAACAATACTAGATAAGTATGCACTCAGTTAGGAGATTTACAATAGACATTTAAGTCTACTATGTTAAGAGATTTACAATCCTACTACAATGGTTAAATTGATAATAGAAAATATTTGTAAATGACAACTTGTACTTATCTAAATTAGATCTATGAAATACTAAGTAGATTTCACCTTGATGTGTAGAATATTACTCTCTATCCTACTTGGTAGCCTTGTATGTTTCTGATAAACTGAATATTGTCTTTGATAATTGTTCATTCATATAAACCTTTGACTGATCTCTGATGTCCTATATGCGGCTACTACTTCATGATCTCCTTGTTATGCTTATGTTGAAATGACATCTTTTTTAATTATATAGAAAACTACTTTGACCTAATTAGGTTTACATCATCTTAGAAAACCTAAGATCTACGGTGTACAAAAATAACCTAGATCTAACTATTAAATTGGAATCATCACAACATTAAATAATTATATCCATCATAAATGTGTCTCAATCTTGGTAAATCATTTATAGATCTGTGTAAACCATTTTCATAGATGTATGTGCCATTGTTTATTACTATGTCATTTTTTGAATAACTCGGTAAACATTGCATTCCATATCCGGTGATTAACCCGATGCTCGGTGTGTAGAATGCCCGGTGTTCACTAACTCGGTGCTTGGTAAAATTTGATGCTTGGTAAATATGCTCGGTTAGACCTGTGTCATTTTAGCTTTAGGTTATGCCTTGTAATTTATTAGTATGAAGGCTTTGTAAGTTCAACTGACTAACTTGTTTAACTCCTTATTCCAACTTTTACCAACTTGAATGGCTTAGCTTACCGACTAATCTTATTTGGTACTAATGATAATACTTAATACTCAAATAGAGATAACAAGGTCAGGGGTAAGGTTAGGGGTAAGGGAAAGGTTAGGGTTAGAGGTAAGGTTAGGGTTAGGCTCAAAAGTACAACATGGGATAAGGAGAACATTTATGGCATTTATGGTTTCTATTAAGAGGGTTGTAAGAGCCATTAATGAGGATGTTGACTATGGGGAGTGGGGAAGACATTAAGGCTAAGAGGGTTAGGAATCACCCCTTAAGTGGGGTTATGAAGTGATTAGGGTAAGGGGATAGGATTTGAAAGTTTCTAGAAAAACATTAGGATTTAAGGATTTAAATAAATACTTAATTTATCTAAAAGGGGGTTTGGGTTGAGCACTTTATTTATTAAATTGATTTAATAAATAGGAGGGATTAATATTTATATTTGATTTAAATATTTTTGGAAGTGATTCTTTAATTAAATAGATTTAATTAAAAGGGGAGGGGATAACGTTAATAATAATTAATTAATTAATTATGATGTCACCATGGATTTGTTAATTAAAATAAATTTAATTAATAAAATGAATTTTTAGGTGTCTACATTTTTCCCCTCTTTGATGCAGTGTTGAAAGTGGCATCACATCAAAGACAAGAAAATAAGATGCCCCAGGCAAGGTTAGATGGTAAGGGGTTGTGCCCCCTCGAGAAAATAACACAAAGAGGAAACTTTGTGTAATTTTCTTGAAAAGGATGCAAGCGGGAAGGAAGTGGAGGAAGGAGAGGCAAAAGAGGGTAGAAGTTCAACCATGAGCAAAGATGTATGAATGCAAAGATGCATGCATGCAGTAGGATTCTAAATGCAAGATGCAAGATTAATCTATATATTAAAGACAAGACTTGGGGATTTCATTGTGTTAAATGTGGAGAGCACAACCTAGTTTGATATAGCAACATTAGAAACCTGCCAAGGTTACTAGGAACTCAAGGCCTTGTCCCCAAAATTGTAGAGGACTTGTTGGTGTTTCAAAATGGCTTATGCTCTTAGGCTGCCAATATACCCTCAGATAGATTTTAGGATAGGTAAATTCCAAAATGTAGAAGGATCTTAGGGTAACTGGACCAACTATAGGGACAAGATTTCCCTCTTCACTTCTGGCTCTACAAAACCAAGGCGGGTGCACCTAACCCAGTGAAAACTATACTTTACACACCAAAGACTAGGTTTGAATAACAAATTTATAGTAAGAAAGTACTAAATGTTAACCACACATTCATTGACTCTCCATTACTATTGGGTAACACAACCACACAACCAAAGACCTAAAGCTTAAAAATGTTATTGATTTTAAGACTTGGAATGTAATAACTTCAATCAATGTATGTCAACAAGAGAAATACTCATTTAGGCCAGTGCCTCATCCATTGGGCAAGATTTCTTAGACACAAAGACACATAGATTTGAGAATATCTAAGAATTCATATCCATAAATACATTTATCCTAATCTTTACTACTTAGAGAACATCCTTACATAAACAAGGGCAAACTCATATCCCATTTAGAGCATTGTTTAATCCAATCCTAGATCAGAACTCAAGAATGAAGATACATACATAAAAACAATATGTAATGAGCTAGAAAACTCAAAGCTTACTTGGCTTGACACAAAGGAGAGATAAGAATCAGATATTTATATTAAGTATGATGAATTCCTTCTGTGTATACAATGAATCACAAGACACCCTACTTGCAAACTACACCTTAGATCTGCAGCTTTCTTCTTTCATCAACAAACACTGAATCAAAAACTATTACAAACCCTTGGGACTAGAAACTTGGGACTGATTTTGAACTTTGAAACTGGAACCCTTTCAAAATCAATAATTCAACACTATATACCCCTAGTTACCTTGGAATCCTAAACAAGTTAGGATGCAATAAGCTATGGATAACCAGGGTAAGGGCTAGGGTTTTCACCCACCAAAACAATTCAAAAGAACAAAATTCAATACATTGGAGGGAAAACCAAGAAACCCTGAGTGATCAAACCTAAAAATCAGTCTTCATTTATGGTAATTCTTCTGGGACTTTACTAAAGACCATCAATCAACCATGTTTGTCAACCTGATTAGACACTTGTAACACGCCTCGAGCAAGAAAACCCATCCCCTCATGGTACAAAAATCTCTACAAATAATCATCAAACTCACTGGACCACACTGCAACAGTCAGCACCACCAAACTAATAAAATCCAGCCGCTAAAAAATTAAAAACCAGTCCTTTCTATCACTGGAAACCCTCTAAAAATTTGAATTTAAATTTAAACGGCTAGTTTCATAGCGCCTATAGCAAATCGACGGTCAATATTCAAACTTGAATCAACTTTATGTCGTGGCCATCAGATTTTCTCCTTTCTTGAGCTTTATGACTTAACACTTAATAGGACCCCAGTTATATTTGGTGAATCAGTGAATGAAGGCAATCTTCAGTTCATTGAATACTTCAGGCTACCGCTAACTAATTTAGAGAATGTGTGAACACATGTTCACTGAATCACCAAATGATTTGAAGCATCACCAATTTATTACATGAACAAGTGAACAAGAGGAAAATTTATCGGGGCCACTAAACCTTTTATCAAAACTGCTAAACTTTAGACCCACACATGGGCCCGCATTATGCCACCTGTCAACACTTCATTTGTTATTACCGCCCGGTCACCATTGAAAAAGGACCCACCACATACAAGCTTTATAATCAGATGGTGGGCGTAAGATCTCATAGCTCTGACACAACCCATGAGAACTTACGCCCACCGTTGATTCTCTACAGATGTCAGAACCCTCTGACAAGCTAGAAACCTAGGTCCCACTGACAACTACTAAGTCATAACTATGTGGACCAATCAAAGATGAACACTTTGGCAACACATGGAAAATGGTCCCATTGGCACAACCAATAAGAAAGCTCCAATTGTAACACCTGTCAGCAGACCCACAACCATCATCTTGCACACCTGGAGAATCAGATGATTGTTTCATAATCTCAAGGGCTCAAAAGATTCATTGAGATCATGCGCTCGTCGTAGATCTTGAATCTTTGCCAACATCACCGAAAGCCTGACCCCACCCTCCCATGTAAGATGCCTCGACAAATCATGAACCACCATGTTTGAAGAACTAACAAGTGGGCCCCTTTGACTTTTCTTCCTCAGCCATGAACAATTCTGACAGGTGCCAAATCACTATCCCTTCAACCACTTAGAAAATGCCAACTGTGCCACGTAGCAGTGGACCCACCCATTTGAAGTGTTGTGTCATAAAGGAGAATCAATGGATGGTGTAAGATCTCATGCCTCTGACACACTCTATGAGAACATACACCCATCATTAGATTGAGATGGTGTCAGAGAACCAAGCCCAAGAAATATAAAAGGCTGAAACATTAGAAAAAATCAAGCTCAGGACTTAGGAAAATTTATTTCACTGGGCACTTAGACTTAGGAAATATTAAAGGCTGCTAGGGCTACCAAAAATATAAAGCATGTGTGTTAAAAGACTTTTAAGTGGCCCAAAAAGTAACATGAAATTAGAACAAGGCTAGGGCACACTTAGTTTTTTTTTGCATGCAACGGCTAGATTTTTTGAAATTTTGACTAGGGTTTCAAGCCAGGGACATAGAAAACATTGCAGAGACCAGAAGAAAATGGGTAAGGCCATGAAATTTTTTGCAGGTACTAACAATGGCTCTGTCTAGGGATGCATGCCTCTTCCAGGCATGACAAGAATTTAGGAATCACTAGGAGGAGCAGACCACTCCACAAAACCCTTATTGAACAACTTATTGAAAACAAGAAAACTACTCCTATTATGTACAAACAATGGCCTTGAAGCTGGAAACTTTCAAAACTTCTTACCTCTATCATATACCTGATTTTCATTTCCTTTTTCTTGAGGTAATCTGAATATTTTATTCCCATTTGTTTTATCAAGTGTACCAACACCTTCAATCAACCCATTAGACAAAACAAAATTTTTGTCTTCATTTTCATAGTGCATGTAAAAACTTGAGACACTCTCATCAGCTTGCTCACTATGAAAGTAAAACTCAACATGCTCATGAATACCACCATCAAACTAAAATTGATCTTTATCTAATGATTTATGCATGCTATCAATCTGAAATGCAAAAGTCACATACTTTATTTGATAAAGGTCTTCATTCATACCTTAACTTTGTGTATCCTCAGGTGTAGCTGGTTGGAGTTCAAATAAATAATCAGATTTTCATTCACACATGTCATCATCACCAAAAAATTTGTCACTCATGGAAGAAGAACATCCTAGTTCCTCATAGCAATATGACAATATGTCATCATTCACATTCAATTCAACTACATTTGAAACATTCATGTGTTCTTCAAACAATGGATTGATAATTCCATGTAATACTCCCTGTTGAATGTTATGACAAAAAATGGGTTGATCATCATAGTAGTCCTCATCATATAAAGTATTAGAAAACACTTTAGACTCACTACCCATTTCATCTTCATGGAGACTCTCAGCATATGAAGAAAAATCAGAACCATATGAAGATTCACAGTCAACATCACCTACCAAGTATATAGTGTCCATAATTACATCTTCTTCATTATCCTATTTAGGAAAACCATTATAGCAAAACCATGGTTCACTCTTAAAATCTCTACTATATGTTGCAACTTCATTACCCAATGTAAGACCATTAGATGACCCTTTACTCAAATCTTCATGCTCATCCTCACTGATGTCATACTAAATCACCATTTCCTTATCTTCATATTTTGAGGACAAATCATTCTCAAAGTCATCGTATTCAAACTGATTAGTACAATGCAAGAGATGAGATGCACTTTCATTTTTAGATTCAGAAAAAGGAATCATACCTTCACTGTCAAAGGAGTTTTCACTTCCATCATTACTTTCTTCTTCCCATGTTGCATCTGACTCATATGAAGACACCTCAACATCACTACCTTCATCATTTTCACCTAAATAACCACCTTCAGCACTATATTCCTCTGACTGTGACTGATATGTCTGTGAGTCATATTCCTCATGTTGTGCAGCAACTTCAAACTAATCATTAGAGACATAACTTTCAGCCTCCTCATTTGTATGATATTGAGATATAGAGGCAGCAACCTCATGTCTAGGATCATTAGAAAAATCATGCTCATAATCAAGATTACAAGAATTGACTACAGTAGTTAATTCACAACTCAAAACACTAGCACACTACTTAATTCTATCAAGGTCTGGAATATATCTCATTGTTGTAGCATCCTGAACACATGCCTGATCAGTAGTAAAAGACTCAACAACATTTATACACAAATTTTGATTTGACATTTCAACTTTATTACAAACTACAATAGAAGTGTTGGTATACTGATTTGAAATTGTGGTATCAATACTACATTCTTCTTTTCTTTCATATTCATTATACCGGCAGAAACTCATGGCAAAATGACCTCTGGTCAATCCATATTTCAAATTGTTTTCGATATCCATTGCAGTTATAAATGCCTAATATAATGACTCCAGTTCTTTATCCCTCAATAAGTAATTCATTTTCTTATTAAATGCATCAAAGTAAAAAATTACACACACTTGATCATTGGGCCTATAACTCTAAGGGATTTCATTCAAGGCTTTTGCAAATCTAATATTGAATAGAGGAACAAGTTCATCTTTCTCAATATGAATTTTCAAAAACTTATTATAAGAATCAAATATGCTTACCCTTTCTCCAAATTGCTCCATGAAGGCTGAATGCATCTCTCCCCAAGATGAAATAGAACATGTTGGTAAAAAAGAAAACTAGTCTCTTGCATCACCTTCTAAGGTCTGAACAAACAATCTCATCCAAAGGTCTTCATGGAAAACCTCAAAATCATTCATCACATCATCAAAGCATTGAACATGTTTCCTTGCTAACTAATATTGGTCCCTACCATACTTTGGTAAATATCCCCTGATTTCATTAGGGATCTTATTAGGGAAACCAAGTATGCCATCATAATAAAATGGCACATATGACATAAGAAACCTTGTGAACATCCATCACTAGCTGTAGCTTTTGCACATCCACTTGAAAATCTTCAAGACTAATGATAGGAAATCTTTACTTAAAACTAACCTTCTTTTGTCACCAAACCCATCCTATATACTTCACACCTGATTCCTTTTCTTAGTGCTTGATCACTTAATAAGGAAACATTTCCAAAAATGAAAGTATGATACCTGGAAGTTCAGCAGCAAAAAAACTTTGTTGACTGGAAGGCACGGCAGATCTAGAGCTCATCCTGAAACTCCATCAAGTTCTTTGCTATGTAGAGTCACCACCTCCTTGAAGAGGAAAAATACTTCACCTTTTGTGTCTTCTTCCAATCAACCAAGAACTTCACCAGGCCTCACTATTTATCAGAAACTACAGTGATCAAATAGAGAACTCAGAGTCACCACTCAACACTTGGTGAGAAAATTTTACAAGTGTATTTTTTCTATTTGACTCTGTATTATGGCCACCAAAGATTATGATTTCTTTAACAAGATTTGTTGTCCATTCCCCAGTAGAGTCACCATCTTGTTGGTGTTTCAAAATGGCTTATGCTTTTAGGCTACCAATATACCCTTAGATAGATTTTAGGATAGGTAAATTCCAAAATGTAGAAGGATCTTAGGGTAACTGGACCAACTATAGGGACAAGACTGCCCTCTTCACTTTTGGCTCTACAAAACCAAGGTAGGTGCACCTAACCCAATGAAAACTATACTTTACACACCAAAGACTGGGTTTGAATAACAGATTTATAGTAAGAAAGTACTAAATGTTAACCACACATTCATTGACTCTCCATTACTTTGGGTAACACAAACAAAGACCTAAAGCTTAGAAAGGTTATTGATTTTAAGACTTGGAATGTAATAAATTTAATCAATGTATGTTAACAAGAGAAATACTCATTTAGGCCAGTGCCTCATCCATTCGGCAAGATTTCTTAGATACAAAGACACAGATTTGAGAATATCTAAGAATTCATAGCCATAAATACATTTATCCTAATCTTTACTGCTTAGAGAACATCCTTACATAGACAAGGGCAAACTCATATCCCATTTAGAGCATTGTTTAATCCAATCCTAGATTAGAACTCAAGAATGAAGATACATACATAAAAAAAATATGTAATGAGCTAGAAAGCTCAAAGCTTACTTGACTTGACACAAAGGAGAGATAAGAATCAAATACTTATATTAAGTATGATGAATTCCTTCTATGTATACAATGAATCACAAGACATTCTACTTGAAAACTACAGCTTAGACTTGCAACTTTCTTCTTTCATCAACAAACACTGAATCAAAAACTATTACAAACACTTGGGACCAGAAACTTGGGACTGATTTTGAACTTCGAAACTGGAACCCTTTCAAAATCAACAATTCAACACTATATACCCCTGGTTACCTTGGAATCCTAAACAAGTTAGGATACAATAAGCTATGGATAACCAAGGTAAGGGCTAGGGTTTCCACCCACCAAAACAATTCAAAAGAATAGAATTCAATACATTGGAGGGAAAACCAAGAAACCCTGAGTGATCAGACCTAAAAATCAGTCTTCATTTATGGTAATTCTACTAGGACTGTACTAAAGACCATCAATCAACCATGTTTGTCAACCTGATCAGACACCTATAACACACCTTGAGAAGGAAAACCCATCCGCTCATAGTACAAAACTCTCTACAAATAATCATCAAACTCACTGGACCACACTGCAACAGTCGGCACCACCAAACTAATCAAATCCAGCTGCTAAAACATTAAAAACTAGTCCTTTCTATCGCTGGAAACCCTCTAAAAATTTGAATTTGAATTTAAATAGCTAGTTTAATAGAACCTACAGCAAATCGACGGTCAATATTCAAACTTGAATCAACTTTATGTTGTGGCCGTCAGATTTTCTCCTTTCCTGAGCTTTATGACTTAACACTTAATAGGACCCCAGTCATATTTGGTGAATTAGCGACTGAAGGCAATCTTCAGCTCATTGAATACTTTGGGCTACCACCAACTAATTTAGAGAATGCATGAACACATGTTCGCTAAATCGCCAAATGATTTGAAGCATCACCAATTTATTACGCGAACAAGTGAACAAGAGAAAAATTTATCGGGGCTGCTAAACCTTTTATCAGAACTGCTAAACTTTAGACCCACACATGGGCCTGCATTATGCCACCTATCAACACTTCATTCGTTATTACCACCCGGTCACCACTGAAAAAGGACCCACCACATACAAGCTTTATAATCAGATGGTGGGCATAAGATCTCATAGCTCTAACACAACCCATGAGAACTTATGTGCACCGTTGATTCTCTACAGATGTCAAAACCATCTGACAAGCTAAAAACCCAGGTCCCACTAACAACTACTAAGTCATAACTATGTGGACCAATCAGAGATGAACACTTCGGCAGCACCTGGAAAATGGTCCCACTAACACAACCAATAAGAAAGCTCCAATTGTAACACCTATTAGTGAACCCACAACCATCATCCTGCACACCTAGAGAATTAGATGGCTAGCGTATAATCTCAAGGGCTCAAAAGATTCATTGAGATCATGCACCCGCTGTAGATCTCGAATCCTTTTCAATGTCACCAAAAGCCTGACCCCACCCTACCATGTAAGATGCCTCGATGAATCACAAACCGCCACATTTGAAGAACTGACAAGCGGGCCCCTTTGAATTTTCTTCCTCAACCATGAACAATTCTAACAGGTGCCAAATCACTGTCCCTTCAACCACTTAGAAAATGCCAACTATGCCACATAGCAGTGGACCCACCCATTTGAAGTGTTGTGTCATAAAGGAGAATCAACAGCTAGCGTAAGATCTCATGCCTTTGACACACTCTATGAGAACTTACACTTGCCATTAGATTGAGATGGTGTCAGAGAACCGAGCCCAGGAAATATAAAAGGCCGAAACATTAGAAAAAATCAAGCGCAGCACTTAGTAAAATTTATTTCGCCAGGCACTTAGACTTAGGAAATATTAAAGGCCGCTGGGGCTACCAAAAATATAAAGCATGTGCATTAAAAGACTTTTAAGTGGCCCAAAAAGTAACATGAAATTAGAACAAGGCTAGGGCACACTTATTTTTTTTTTGCATGCAATGGCTAGATTTTTTGAAATTTTGACTAGGGTTTCAAGCTAGGGACATAGAAAACATTGCAGAGACCAGAAGAAAATGGGTAAGGCCATGAAATTTTTTGTAGGTGCTAACAGGATTGACACAAAAAGACACGTAAGGATTACCCCAACATCGCACATGAATCCAAGAAGAGGCATGGTAGAAACGATGTTGAGGAATCCACAAACAAATGACATGTCTCAAGTGCACCATGTAACCCAAATATCACATGTGGAACGTGCAAGGGGCATATCCAACTGACTCACGGGAAGGAGAAAGATGATCAAAAGACTATGTCATAGTTTCCCTTATTTGTAGTGTACCATGATATAAAGGATCATGGTGACCTTGAGTAGAGGAACAATAAGAAGCTACAAAATATAAATAAGATCCAAAGGACCAAATCCAAGATCAAAGTGATAAATCCACAAGACGTCCTTTTCCAAGGAGAGAGATTGATTATTGGATTGATGGGAGGCAATTATATCAGACATGAGGAAGAATACATCTTGCAAGGAATCATTTGATGAGGAGAATGTTATGTTGTTGTTTGGCACATGATGAATCAAAGATAATCATGTGATCAAGGATAGTTGACAAAATATATTGTTGAAGTACAAGGCTAGGTGTGACAAGTTCATTTGATCATAGCTTGTATAGGATGAATGAGGATATGCACAACAAGACACAATGATATAGTACAAATGATGGGGAGATATTTATAGAAGCTGAGGGATTGGGATATGAGGATCTCGCTATACAAGATATATAGGATGCTCAAGATTGGGGATAGGAACTGATTGTTGTGTTGGATAGGCTTGAGGATAGAACACCTTGGGAAATGGGTTGATGGTGTTGATTTGGGGATGGTTTTAATATGATTTAGAACAATAGAGAGGGGGGGTGAATCAGTTGTTCTCAGGTCCTGATGTATAAAAAAAACTTAAAACTTTTCCTTAAATCAGATCCAATAACCAAAACAAACTCAATCATCACTAATTCAATAATAGAAACATATAACAATGCAGTCCACTACCCAGCTGTAACTTAACTTGTAAAATATAGAAATGTTCAAACTAAAACATTCACACAAGTATTAACACTAGGATTTATAGTGGAAACCCAATGTGGGAAAAACCACTTTGTAACATGCTATTATTATTTTCACTCTTCTGAAGTGAGCTCGGTTAAAATCCAACCTTGTCAAAGGTTATAATACACACTGTTAGGTGTGACCCGGTTAAAGGATTTCAATCACCTTGTTAAAAGTGAGCCTTGTCATAGGACTTACATACACTCCATTAGAATGCAACCTTGTTCAAAGGATTTAACATATGACTATTAGGTCAACCTCTGTTAAAAGGATTTTGACTGTTACAATGGTTAGAAAGTTGTAGCAATATTTATCTAAAAAACATACAACTCACTTTGCAAATATTAGATCTAATTCCATACACTAATGCTGGTTTAATGACCTTGAAACTTTTCCATCTCCATCTATGATCTGCTCAGAACTTTTCTTCAAGAAACCACCACAATTCTCCTTTAGCCTTTTCTGCTTATACAATCAATAAAACTTTACTGATCTTCCAGCATTCTCTTTTTCACCCATGCACACACATATCCAATGCTTAGGTTCCCTTTAATACTTTCCTTAATTAGGTTAACTCATCTTATGCCGCTCAATCTCATTCATAGATCTTAGGGTTAGGTCAAATTCATTGAATCTACCCACTTCATGTTCTTCGGCTTCATTTCTAGAATCATCTCAAATCTCTTAAAGATTTACAATAAAATGTTTTACAGTGCATTTAATGCTTTCAAACAATCAATAAATAAAGTCAACACATTTTACATAATCCAAGAATTCAACAATGTCAACTCCAAAACTAAATTCTCTTCAAATATAAAAATGTTGATGCTCGGTCAATACTATGATCAACTACTCGGTCTTCATGTAGAAATCTCGGTCATTACTAAAAAATGTTTCCTCAGCTTATACCATCTTCCTCAGCAAGTAACTGTTGTTTGATTGACACTAGAATTTTGTTCATCATACACTAGCTCGGTCAACACTAACATTACTCGGCTTAAACATGATTTCTCCATTTTTGCTCGATCAAGCCTACCAGTTTAGTCTTTAGTCTTACTAGGATAAACAATACATTGTCTCATCATTGTACAGCATAGTCAAGTACACTTTATAGTATGAAGATAACTCAAACTTTCCCTAGGTGCTATTATTACCAACCTTGCCTATCCCCTTAGCAACACTCAAATAGATATAGTACTTTCCTAAGTAGCAACAGTCTTACCAATTAAGGTTTGACATCAATGACAATACAACAATTGTTTCAATTGCAGTTTCCAATATATGGGAGGTATGAGGCATGGATTAAGGGGATGGGGGGTGGGAGTTTGATAAATAATATCTCGGTCCACCTATGTATGACACGTGTATCTAGTTTTTCACCAATATACTTGTCCAAGGATCTTGAATCACCAAGTTTTCACCATTGGATGATTATTTCTCTTTACTTTTGTTTCATTTTTTTCTTTTTCTATATATTTTTTGGGTTTTTCCAATTTCTATAGATTTTATGGATTTATAGGATATGGTTCAAGCATAGAACTGCTTTAGATGTATGATGTTGATAGGATCATTCAAGGGCTCTCCTTTTGGTGTTGATAGTTGATAGGATCCTAAGCCAAAGCATGTTGTGACAACATAAGGACCCAACCAAGTAGTTTCAAACTTCCCTTTTATCTCTCAATGTGCTTGCACTTTTTGATTTTCTTTGAGGACCATTTTGCCCACTTGGAACTTTCTAAGATGAACCTTTTTGTTATAGATCCTTTTGAGTCAATTCTGGTAGACAACAAGGTGATCATATTCTTGTTGCCTCTTTTCATTTAATAGATCTAGCTATGTGAGGTGTGCCACATGATAGTCTTTGCCAGTGGTATAGTTCTTCATGGAGATGCATAATGAAGGTAGCTCAACCTTGATTAGTAAGAAAAATTTGACACTATATACAAGGGAGTGTGGGGTGGTGCCTGTGGGAGTGCGAAAGGAAGTGTGATAGGCCTAGAGGGAAAGATTGATTTGGAGGTGCCAGTCATGACTAGAATCATTGACAACATTCTTGAGGATTTTGAGGATAGTTTTGTTGGTTGCCTTAGCTTGGCCATTTCCTTGAGGGAGGTATGGGCTGTAAAAATAGTGATTGATGTGGAGTATGACACATAGATCATCCACATGTTGGTTTTCAAAGGGTGTTCTATGATCTGTGAAGATGATGGAAGGGATGCCGAAGCAATAGATGATATGGTAGAGGATGAACTTTAATATCTAGATGCCTGTAGTTAGGATAAATGACATTGCTTCAACCCACTTTGTGAAGTATTTAATGGAAGTTATGATATATTTGTGTCCATCTAAGGAAATGGGAGTGATCAAACTAATGAAGTTGAAGCCCCAATATTAGAAGGGCCATGGTGGCACAATGGGTTGCAAGTCTTGTGCCTTAGAATGAATCAAATTGGCATGTTGCTAACATGGTAGGTATTTCTTTACAAATTCACAGGCATCATGCTCTATTGTTGGCCAGTAATACTTGACTATGAGAAACTTCTTTTCTAGGACCATGCCACTCATGTGGGCATGGAAAATTATAGTGTGGACCTCTTGCAAATCCATGATGCCCTCATTTAAATCTAAACACCTACAAAGGATGTTGTGATATCCTCGATGATATAGGGTGTTTGCTACAAGAGTGTAGCAGGAAGATCTGTGAATAAGGTTCTGGCATTGGGTATTTGTGGGGTGGGGGATATGATACCCTTTTCAAAATAAGCATGAATGTCATGGTACCATAGGGACTGAGGACCAACCAAGACACACACCATTTTAGAACCAACATTCTTGTAAGCAGGTGTATGTAGCTACTCCACTAAGAATTCACACTGTATTGAATCTCAAGGGATCTCTAGCAAGGATCTAATGGTTTCCATTATTTTGACATCTTTGTTTTATAGGATGGGTATCTTCACCAATTTTAGGCTCATGAAGTGCTCTTTCAATCTGTCCACCAGTTCTTTGTAGGGTAGAATCATGTCATCTTTTGTTTGGAATTCATTTTGGACTTGCTTGATTATCAACTGAGAATCTCCAAATACTTGCATTTCTATGATGTTCCACAAGATAGCTATTTTGATGCTTGAGATGAGTGCCTCATATTCTGCAATGTTTTTGGTGCATGGGAATCCCAATTTGAATAATTTAAGGATGTAGTCACCTTGAGGGGTGACAAATAGGATTCATGATCCTGATCAATGTGATGTGTAGGAACCATCAAGGTATAACTTCCATGTAGGTTGTTCATCGATCATGCATAGATGTTCATCATGAAATTCCATAATCATTGGATATACATCTACCAGGGGTGCTTCAGCTAGCTGATCAATAATGACTTTCCCCTATATTATTTTTCTATTGATGTATTCGATATCAAATTCACTCAGGAGCATGACCCACTTTGCCATTTAGCCCATCACTATTGTCCTTGATAGTAGGTATTTGAGTGGTTCCACCTTGTAGATGAGCTTGATGGTGTGGCTAAGCATGTAATGCCAACTTTTTTGAGTGACAAAGACCATTGCAAGGCATGTCTTTTGCATTTGTGAGTAGTTGATCTCATAGCCAACAAGTGTTCAACTGATGTAATAGATGGTGTTGGCTCTTGGTTTAGAAATATTTTAACAACCTTCATTAATGTAGAGATGCACCTATGGGATAGCTTACTTCCCACAATCAGTACATTTATACAAGAACAAGGACCAATAAACAAAGCACTGGGATTTCTACACTTTGAATTCTATAGAATTCAGGTAGGTGCACCTAGGAGTAGGATCACTTAATCTCAACCTTTTCGCTAATCCTCATAAAGCGAATATGCCCATAAAACTTCTTATTATGTATGGTATAAAGAGATAGGATGTGAATCTAATAACATTATCAAGTTACTCATAAATAAAGCAGGGGCTTTAGCTATCAAGTCCACAATTACTGACTTAAAGATTTAGAATTTGATTTGTTTGTCTTGGGGTAGAACTGATAGACAGAAAGAACTTCTATTAGACAAAGTGTTTGTGATCGGTCCCTTATCCATTAGGCATATTCATAAATAATTCCTCATTGTATTTCTAATTCTACCATTCACTTAGTAAATGATAATCAGGTGAGAACCTCACTACTTACCTATATCCTCCTTAATACTCTACAATTGTGTTAGGTTACATCAAGCATTCACTTAACTTTCCAAGTTAACAGAAAAACATATCAAAACATACAACACTTATGTTTGCAGCTATTGATCTTGAGGTCATCAACTCACAAGACAATAGGAAATTACAAATCAGTAAATAGGAGACAAGGTTCAAAGAAATTATTAGAATCCTTATACAAGTTTGCAACAAAATGATACAGGAGTGAATAACTGAACATAAAATATACCACAAAAGATAAGAACACTATGGATTCATTAATATTTTTGTACAACAAAGAGGTTACAGACCTCTTCTCTTAGTCCTGAATGCAAGCCTATAGAACTAAGTCTATCTTTGGTCTCTTACAAGTGATTCTCTCTTTCAACCCCTGAAAAGAACTCTTGGGACCAACTCTGAAGAAATTTTTATAGAGAATTTAGACCCTTCTAAATGACCTTGGGAATCCTTTTATAAGAACAAGGATTGATACAATCTTAGGGTCATTTAGGGCATAACTAGGGAAAAATTACCAACCACTGCAACATGAAATTAGGAAACCATCTATTGCAAAAGTGACAAGGAAGCTATCCTAATTATAATAAAAAAATATCAGAGACAAATCTAATATCTTTTACATTCTAGAAACCCTAGTAGTCAAACTACAAATTAGGGCATGATCTTATTATCCCTATGACAATTATTCATTACTAAAAATATCTTAGCTACCTCTGCACACCAAGAAAGTGAATTCTTTAACAAATTGGTCCATCAATGTTGCATATAGAAGGAAAGCCTCTGCAAAATATCAAATTCAGGGCAGAAAACAAAATTTGATCATATTCGACCTCAACCACCACAAAGTTCATTCAATTCTCAACTACAAACTTGTATATTTATGTCTCATGAAGAAATAAATTAGATTGCATTACGTTCTGGTGCACCATCGCTTTATTTTCTACAAACCCTAAAATTCAAATTTAAAAAACCAACCAACAACGGTTAATTTATCAAGTTTAAAACATAGTCGTTGATCTTCATATTTCACAGTGCATCAAATGATCCTCATGAGTCAACATAAAATTCAACTTATCCCTTAAAAATATCTGGCCACATTAGTTACCTAGCAACCAACTAGAAATAGGCACATTGGATCGACCTAGCACTGGACCCACTCTCTTATTAGTCCCCCCATTGGATGGTTGTCGCAAGATAGTGATCATCTTTCTTTTGAGCATCTTTCCTTCAAGCCATGAAAACCATTAGATCCTTTGGAATCTTCGATCACTTTATTTTACCCATGGAAACCCTCTCTTAACCTTAAGTTATTTAGAGAAAACGTGACTAAAGGAATCTCCCAGTCGCTGAGTGAAAAGCTTAACCCTGGTCTAATCAAGAGATCATGCAAACAAAGGCATTCATGTGATCGTTAAACATTTCCTTAACCTTGCATCTGATCCAGCGAACAAACAACCACCACCTGATTGTATCTTCATCAACGGTCTAGATCAAACTCCAAGCCTTTAAACTTTAACCTAACCTAGATCACAAAATCAAATGACCGAAGGTATTCGCTAGATCTTGGAACAATCCTCCTAACCCCAGTTACATCTTGAGAACACGAGATAGCCTTTATTTGCCAAGTCTCCAAATCCTTCACTTAACCCATGTTATGTCATGAGATCAAATGCTTGTCGTTGATTTAGTGCTCATCCTATGGTTATCGCTGAATCTCATAATGTTTCATGACTTGGTCATTTTATCAAGAGATTCAGCGACTAAAGGAAAACCTAACTTCTCGCCAAGTCACTAGATGTTAAGAACTTAGCCACTAAGATCATGAGAATACATGACTACTATATTCATTGGGTCACTAGATAAAATGACTAACTACCCCAGAACTTGGAGAACTAGCAAACGTTGTGTGACATCCCTTAGTTGCTAGATCACCAGATAAAACTTGTGAACATTTAAAAATTATGAGACCTAGCAAACAAAAGGAAATAAGACCACATGTAGACTTGAAAAATTAAGTGGCCAAAATGGTAATGAAGAAATAGACTTTTGGCTAGGGTTTTTGGACTCAAAAATATTTTATTTTTTTGGAAACCCTAGGACGTGGATTTAGGCCTATTTCTCATACCTTAAAAATACAATTTCTCCCTGATTTTTACACATTAGGTCATGCGATCTGAAATGAAGATTTATCAAACTTTGACAAATCAAGGGCTAAGGGCGCAAGCCTTGAAACATTAAAATTATTCTTTGCTAGGTGAAACAAGTTGCAGCAAGACTAGACAATTTTTTTAGGGTTTATGGATAGGATAGACCATTTCCTTTGGATTTTGCATTTTTTAGGAAATTGGGCTAACAGATGGCTCTTTCTTTTCTATTGTCATCAATTTGTGCTAATAGTACTCCTAGTGTTGTAGTAGTTGTGGAGATGTACTAGATGAGAGGGAATCCTATTACTGGCGGCACAAGTATGGGAGAGTTAGCCAAGTATTCTTTTCACTTCTTGAAACTTCTTTGATAGATTGGATCTCATTTGAAGCTAGTATCCTTGCGGAGTAGATGCATGAAGGGTTGCCACTTGTTTTCTAGTTGTGATATGAATCAATGTACTAATTTCAATTTACCTTGTAGGATCCTTATTTGTTTGAGTGTTTAGGAAGGGGGCATTTCTGTTATGGCCTTGACTTTCTTGGGATCAATTTCTATGCCTCATCTTGATACAATGAAGCCCAATAGCTTTCCAAATGTGACACCAAAGACACTTTTTTGGATTTAACTTTAGGCCATAGTGGTGTAGGAGGTAAAAAACATTCCCAAGGATGTTGAGGTGTTCCAACCATTTCTTTTATTTGGAAAGCATATCATCCACATAGTCCTCAAGAATTTTATGGATCATGTCATGGAATATCACTTTCATTTCCCTCTTATATGCCACTCTTTCATTCTTTAACCCAAATGGCATCATATTGTAGTAGAAGGTACCCCATGATATTGTGAATGCTATTTTTTGTTGGTCTTTTTCTATTATTTAGATCTGATTGTACCCTAAGAAGCCATCCATGAGTGATAGCATCTCGTGGCTAGCTGTGAGATAAACTATCATATTGATATTCGGCAAGGGGAAATCATCCTTGGGATATGTTTTGTTTAAGTCTCTAAAGTTGATGCAGATCCTAATATCTCTTGATGGCTTAGTGACTAGTACCATATTGGATATCCACTCTGAATAGTCAATGGATCTGATGATCTTTTCTTGTAGTAGCTTCTCAAGTTCTACTTTGACCAGAAAGGCTACCTTTGGATGCATCTTGTGAAGCTTTTGCTTAACTATCTTTGCATTGGGATCCACTGCAAGGTGATGAACTACTATATTTGGATCAAGCCTAGGCATGTGTGTATATGACCATACAAAATTTATGGTAGCTTGTTGGAGAAGCACTATGAAATTTGCTTCCTCACCTTCGGTCAGTGATGCTACAATGTATGTGATCCGTGGGTATTCTTCAGTTCCCAAGTTGACTAGCTTAGTTTCTTCAATGATGATGGATGACTTCTCTAGCCTGTAGTCCTAGATCGGAGGAAGAGGCAAGTCTTCATCTTCTAGTGCCTCAAAGAGGATTTCACAAGAAGATATGCCCTTTATTTTTACTTTTTTAGAGTCAGAATGTGCCCCATAGGGGTTTTCACAAAAGGACTCATTCTTTTATTTTTGATTTTTTTCTTTTACAACTAAAGACTTCCTCTTCCCCAAATTATCCCTTAGGGTTGATCTTGTAGATGTAAGTTGATTCTTATCTCTGATCTAACTATTGGGATGATGCTCCCTTGAATCTTAGGAGCACTTCTATGATGTGGAACTCATCGATGTGTGTTACAATTGGTTGATCCCAGTCTATGAGTTTGGGATGGATGAGGGGAAGTTCAATGAAGTTAATGGTAAGTTGGTGGACTAATTTCCTAGGAAGGTTTCATCATCAAAGATATCATCGTAAGATTTATTTTTTTCCTCTTTAGGGTTGTCTTTGATTTCTACAAGGTCATCTTGGATGTTCAAGAGGGGAACATTGGGTGAATTAGTGCCCCTCGTTGTGGTATTGGGACCTTGTATATGTAGGTGAGGCTTTTTAAAGACAATGCCTCGATGTTTAGGATTTTTTGAGGCTTCTATTGGATCCTTTTTTCCACCTTCTTTTGGTCCTAGACCACCACCTTGATATTTCCATTATTTTGTGGCATACTTATGGGATGCAAGATATTTGTCCTTTAAGTATCCAAGGAGCTGAGTGTCAGGAGGTAGGGGATCTTTGTATAACCATGTATTGATATCAAGGTCCATCTCTTGACTGTTTAGGATTCCATGAGAGATTAATGTTGACAAGCTCAGTTTTTTGAGTTTAAGATCTAATGGAGTAGGCTTGCTTTGGTGGATTGGGTGCCCTTGTGTGTGGATTAAGTGGAAGGGCCCCTACTACAAATTCCTCATTTAGGATGTACTCACCACAACCCTTTTTGTTGATTTTGATGGAAGAGAGGGTGGAGGCTAGGATTGTCTCTAGATCACAATGGGATCAGGATGAGCTAGCAACAGAAGTGCTAATGTCAATTCCAAGATGGTAGGTGTAGTGGGGGAATGATGCTTCCAAAGTAGGATAGTATGAAAAGGGTTGGGGATCTATATGGATGGTGATTTCAGTGCCTTGATGTGGAAATTTTAGGCATTGGTGATAGGTGGATGAGATGGATTTGATGGAATAAATCCATGGTCATTCGAGGAGGATGTTGTATGGAAGGTCCAGATCAACAACATGGCAGATGGTTTCTTGAACTTTGGAGCCTAGCTTGATCATAAATAGAATGGCACCTTCTAAGGTATGCTCCAAGTTATCATAGGCCTTGGTGGTAATGACATCATGTCATATGTCAATCTCTATATAGCCCACTTGTCAGATGAACTTCAAGGTACAAAGATTTAGGATGGAGCCAATATCTATCATGACCCTTTTGATGGAAAAGTCTCTAGTCATGATGGTGATGTGGAGGGGGAGATTGTCATCAGGCTTGACAGATGGTATGTCAAAAGGCTTGAAGGAAAGAAAACAAGATGCAGATAGATGCCCCACAAGGTTCTCAAACTAGATGGTGTTTATGTCTGTGGAGATATGTCCTTCTTGGAGAGCTCTATCAAGGATTTCTTGGTGTATGGGTGAAGTGTAGAGAAGGTCAAGGGTGGAGATTTGGGTAGGTTATATATTCCCAAGGTGTTCTAGAAGGTTATAATGTGCATTATGAGCATGCATTGGATTAGAATTGACAACATATATCTTTCCTCTGTGTTTGGTGACTGCACACTGACTATCTTCTCTCTTAACATGGATGACATTAACAATGGGTTCAACTTGGGATATGCATCCAACAAACTTTTCATAGTGGATGTGGGCAATAGTGTAGTATTTTCTATCAGAATGGTCTCCATGTTTGCATTTGCCTAGGTTCTAGGGTGGTGGATTAGGATTGACTTGGTTCTTCCTAGAGTTGTGTTGAGGGAACACATTATGATAGATTTTCAGATTGGCATTAGGTGAAGACTGGGTAGGTGCATCCACTTGGATCTCTTTTCTATCAATGAGATCTTGGATATAGTGCTTCAATTTCATGCACTTAAGGGTGGTGTATCCTTTAATATGGTGATAGTCACAATATTCATTTTCTTTGTACCATGTTGGTTTAGGAGTTGTATCATCGAATAGATGAGTTGGAGGGTACGTAATCAAGTTGGATTTAGCCATTTGATGGAAGATCACATCTAGTGGCTCATCAAGAGGGGTGAAAGTACATTGTTGATTATTCTAGACACAAGGCATGTTCTATACTAGGGTAACTTATATGGCATTTACTTGGTTTGCTATATTTTGATAATGTTGCATAGGTTATTGGTTGATTGGTGTTTGTTGTTTTTGATATGTAGGAGTAGGTGGAGGACCAACCACAATAATTTGGACATGTTTATTATTGGTGGCTCTATCTGTGACAACATATTTGTTCTTGTTCCTGTAACGAAGCCTGTCATTAATAGGCTTGTAATGGGAGTTTTCTTTGTAATTCCTTTTGTTACCTTCATCCAAGAGACCTCTTTCAATCTCTATCCCTTTTCCCTTGATATGCTAATAGGTTTGTATGTAGTTCATTCTCATAAAATGGGATAGTTTTGGATGTAGGTTATCGATGAAGATCTTAGTGAGATATTTCTCTAGTGGTTGATATGATAACTATGTGGTGAGGTTTGTCCATCATTGTAAGTAATTGACCAGGCTCTCACCCCCCTTTTGTTTTGAATTTCAGAGGTCTAACATGGATAGCTCATTTTCAACATTATGGGTGTATTGGGCGATGAACTTCTCAGAGAATTCTACAAATGTTGTGATTGTCCCATAAGGTATTTTTTAGAACCATTCAATAGTAGTCCCTCCCAAGATATTGGGGAAGAGACACATGAGGAAATTATCATTGTAAGCTACCTCCTAACAAGCCATGTAAAATTCTTTGACGTGGCTGATTAGATCTCCTTTCCCCTGATACTTGTCAAATTTGGGTGTCTCAAAATGCTTGGGAAAGGGGATTGTTGTAATAGATTTATCAAAGGGGTAGGGATAGACCTCTTAGAATTTGAAATCCTTTCTTTCCATTATAGCTCTAAGCTCCTTGAGAGCATTCTTCATATCTTCCCATTATGTGTTCATAGGTGTTGGAGTAGGTACTCCCATTGGGAAGGGATCTTATGGTTCTGGTGAATACGGATGGTTCTCTGGGGGATATTATTGGGTTGGATAGGGAGATTTCCCACCTAGGTGAATTGATTGGAAGGGATTCTGGGGTGATGGTTGGTGGGGAGGATATTATTGTTGAGGTGTGGGGGTGTATTGTTGTGAGAGATATGGCATTTCTTGTTGTTGTTGGGGGATGAGGGGATGTTTTTTTTGTTGTGCTTAGAATTACTATTGTTGTGGAGGAGGTTGGTGAAATGGCCTAGCTTGTTGGTAGGATTGACCTTGCACTTGGCTGATGTAAGTGGTATGGATTCCTGCATTGCTAAGGGGTGGAGTGACTATTTGAAAGCTGGTGGTAAGAGTTGGTTGTGCGAAGGAGCTAGTGAGGTGGGTGAAACTCTACTATTGCACTGGTGGCATGGTTTGAGAAGTGGCAAGTGGCATGGATAGATAGTTAGTGTATGTGGTAAAAGATGCAACTGGCAGAGGCGGTGCTAAAGGTTATTATGCTACGTGAGGGAAGACTTCTTGTTGGTTTGTGGGAATGGATATGTGTGATTGATTTGGTATACCTAGGGTGTGCATCTATGCTTGATTAAGGCCCCAAGAAGAGCATGTTCTTGATGCATGTTGCGGTGTGGAGGATGTAGAAGTGATGGTGGGATTTTTTTATGTGGATGGTGGGTTTTGGGATCCCACAAAGGGCATTCTTGTTGTGAAAGAATCATGTTGGGCTTGAGTGTTGGTGATGAAAGGTGGAAGAGGAACATGTGTGGAAGCTAGTAGAGTGATGGGTGGAATGAATGCTTGGGTAAAATCTTGCTGAGAAGTGGAAGAAGGAAATTGTGTTTCCCCCTGGAAGGATGGTGTTGATGTGGAAGCTTGTTGAGTGAAGGATAGAAATGACTACATTTCCCATGGGAAGGATGATGCTGATGTGGAAGCTTGGCTCATGAAAGGTGGAGGTACTAATTGTGTGGTGGTTTGTGTGGGAGGTGGAGGTTGGTTTTGTGTGAAGCTCTATGCTTGAGTGGCAACTTGAGATGTTTCAGATCGGGGTGGTGTGCCCATGATGGAAAAGGGAGTGGACTATGTTATTGTCTACACTGTGGGATTTGTGGAACTAGTTTGTAAGAGTTGGGGAATAATTGAGGAAATTTGGGATATTTGTTGACTTGGGTCATGGATTTGTTGGATTATGGGGGAATAAGCTTTGGTGGGGATGTGTATAGGTTTTGTGCGACTGAAGGGCTAGAGGTGTGCTGGAATAGAAGTACCCTTTTATGTGTAGTTTTCCAATATAGGATGACGATTCTGGTTGATGATTGCACTAACCATTTGTGCATGTCTTGGATGGCTCATGAATGCTTCCATGGAAAATGAAGTGGGTGTCTCAGTTGGATCTTCCCACACATTATTGATTTGTAGCGATTGTTGATCATAGGTAACCATCGCGTTGTTAGGATTATTTGGATCAGAGGAACTAGTGGCTAAGTTTTGATCCATATTCTTTCTCTTCCCGACTTATGTCTCAGTAGACATGAAATGAAAATCTAAAGATGAAGATGTCATGATGGATGGATGTAAGATACTCCTAAGGAAATTTAAGGATGGTGGATAGGATACATAGATGAAAACCTAAGGATAGATGAAAAGATTTAGAGGATTTTGGATGATATTTGGATGTTGATCTAGATTAGGATGGTGAGGATTACTAAGTGTCAGAATGAGTTGATGGTTCTTGGTGTAGGATCAAAGTGGATGGGTTTGTCAACCTAAGATAGACTATTGATCTTTGGAAGATGGGATCCTTGTTAGTGCATGTTGTACACACTAAAATGGTGCACTTCTATGAACCATTACATGCAAGGTTGCTCAAGAATGAGGCCTCACAAAGTGGCTCATAGCTCTCTATGCATGGAGTTGCAAGGTTGAAAATTGCTCTCAGCTAGAGCTACAAACTTGTGACCTTGCTAGTCAACCACACAATGAGAGATTCACAATGAAGACAAGGGCAACAATGCCAATATCTCCAAGAATCCAATATGTGATGCAATGCAATGCAACTAAAATGAAGATGTAAATGTGCAAGCTATGCTATGAAAATGGAAGTACAAACTAAGCTATAAAAGGAAATAGCAATGGATTTCAATGCCTCCTATTTAAACTATGTGAGCTTATTCTATTGCATAAAAGGAAACTAAGCTAAGAATGCCATTATCATGCAACTATGAAAGCAAATATGCAACTATAATGAAATGCAACAAGTCTTCAATGTCTTCAAACTCCAAATGCACCTAAAACCTACAGCATAACATTAGCATAAAACATGAGATATGCAAATGGAGGAGAGAGCTCTCCTTTTATAAGAAATGAGGAGAAATGGACCATGGAGATTAAGAGGCAAAAAGTCTTAATCAGCGGTGGAGCTTGAAAGAGGAGCAATCCATGTGCACAAACATCCTCCAATGAGAGTGAAGTGTTGACTTTTGAGCCTCATGTGAGACAAAAAGTGCTTTTCTCCTTTTTATAAAATATGAATAATGCTTTATTTGTGCAACTTAGGATAAGAGGAAAAGTGAGGGCTTTTTATTTATTAAAAGGGGAGGAAATATTCCTTTTAATCAAATAATGACTTAGGATAAATGGTTAGCCCAAGGATAAAAATCCAATATATGATCAAAATTAAGACTTGATCAAGAGATTGATATTGTTGAAAATATTGATTATTGATAACAATGATTCAAGATTGATAAATTGAATAAATGGGGCCCAAAGTCTAGGCGACCATTTTTGGGTACATACATTTGCCCCTCTTTGACTAATGTGTGATTGATTTGGGAACACATGCAGTCAAAGAAGCATTGAAATGTGAGATCGATTTGGGATCACAAAACAACTCAGATGTGAAGTCGATTCGGGGTCACATCCGGACAAAACATAAACAAAAGCTTAGACCAACACCGTCACTGCTAGGTACAAATCAAGCTTTAGACAAAACTATCACCGTCGCTGCTAGGCAATAATCAAGTCTAAAACTGGGAGATAAGAATCTCAAATTTGAGCAAAAGCTCACAAAAGATGTCTGAATCAAGAGAATCAAGCGATTGGGGATGAGAATCCCATAGGTACTGCCCCCTCGGAATCGAAATCGAAATCAAGTAGAGAGGAGAACAGCGAATCGATAAGGATTTGATCAAATCAGAATGAAATCATAATCGAATGTAAATGATAATAGGATAACCATTAGGCAATGAAACATGCCCCAGTGAGGAAGTACAAGAATAGAAATAGAAGACTAGAAATAGAGTGGATGAAAGACTAGAAAATTTGAGAGACATGGAAGGAAGAAAGTCCATCGAAAATCAAATTATGCCTCAAAAAGTCAGTCAACTGCTCAGAAGAAAGGAAAAATTTGGAAATACGACTCAGATTTTGATTTCGAGTCCGAAAATGGATAGAAAATGATGTGATATGAAAGATCAGAAATGAAAGATATGATCAAGAAGAATCAGAAAATGAGCACAGTTGACCAACTAGTCTGTAGATGATAAAAAGGAGAGCTCTCTCCATATGCAAAGTGCAAAACTAATCTAACATGACCCTAAAAATGCAAGCTACTATGAAAGTGGTTGACTTGCAAGGTCACAACGCTTATAGACATCTAATTATCATCATCGAGCGTTATTGGTAGCATCGTAAGATCATACAATGCACACTAGCATAACTATGTGGATATGAATATGATCTTTATCAGATAGAAATGTGGAAATCTCACCTAGGCATCAAAGACATATAGGTCAAGATGACTAATGCAGTGAGATCACCTAAGTTTGATGTGGCAAGATTATGCTTGTATCAAGACACAGGAAAGTCAGGATAACTAGAAGCATGCACTCGCAAAACAGTCAAGGATAATACCTTGTCAATCCATAGTGTCAAGTAGGACCAGCATAAATGCTCATGACAGTTAGGATCAACAAAATATACCCACAAGTAGATAAAGAAAGAAAACATGTTCTCATTCCCTCAGTCTTCTAGCAATGCATCATCGAAAACTTCTCAGGGAGAGACCACTCACCAAAGAAATCCTCATAGACAACACACAAAGAAAATAAAGTCATCATATCGTCAGCGAGTTAATTGTTTAAGTGCGTGTGTGTTGGTCATAGAGTCAAATTCTGAGTATCATATCTGCAAATGAGAAATATCGCGTCATATGAGACTGTTTGGGTAAGACACCTGATAAGTGTTAAGAAACACTCGACGCAAGGGTAGTGTTGAAAAACACTATTTTGGGGTGGTGTTGAAAAACACCTGTTGTGAAATGCCCCAAGAGACAAACACACCTAAAAGACCAATGCTAACAGTCATGCCCCCTAGACAAAGACAAAGACCAATTCCAGACTAGGCCAAATAAGGTCAAGGCATGATGAAAAGTGGTTAAGTGTCGAGGACGCATGCTAACAAATAGGGGTGCAAAGGCCTCAAGTAGCGCCTGTTTCCAGGTTTTCACCACTTGGATTCTTTTTTCATTTTTCCATTTTTTGTATTTTTGCTACCAAGGCGCCTATTGCTAGGTTTTCACCAAGGCACTTTTTTTATTTTTTTTGAATTTTTGAATTTTTTGAATTTTTTTTTGTATTTTTTCAGGACTTTATGTGCTTTTTAGGATTTTTTCAGCATCATATATCAATTTTTTTGGAATTTTTTCAGGATCAATAAGATATGTACAAAGGATGCCCCCCAGACAGAATGGGCATCAAGGATAGAACTTCTTGAGGTGCACAATGTTGATGGGATCAGGGAGCTATTCTCCATCAGGATCTGACAGTAAATACGCACCAGTACCAAAAGCAGCTGTGATGACATATGGTCCAAGCCAGTTAGGTTCAAACTTGCCCTTTTGCTCTCTGTTTTGTTGTTTCTTAGGGTTCTCTCGTAAAACAAGATCACCTATTTGAAATTCTCTAGGGCGAACCTTCTTGTTGAATGCCTTGGACATACGCTTCCGATACATTCTCATATGATCAAAGGAAGCCTTACGCTTCTCATCTAGAAGTTCTAGTTCCTGTAACCTCATGGCGCGGTAATCCTCATCTGTAATCAAACCTTGGAGTGAGACTCTAAGGGATGGTATCTCGACTTCTAAAGGCAATATTGCTTCAGCGCCATAGGTGAGAGAGAAAGGAGTGGCTCCTGTAGGTGTGCGAATGCTTGTTCTGTAAGCCCATAGTGCTAGATTGATTTGTAAGTGCCAATCCATACCATTCTTATGCACTGTTCTATGAAGAATCTTAAGAATGGTTTTGTTAGAAGCTTTTACCTGTCCATTTCCCTGTGGAAAATAGATGGAGGACCAATGTTGCTTGATTTTAAACTTTTTGCATAGGTGCTTTAGGTCCTTATTCTTAAATTGACCTCCATTGTCAGTAATGATCTCGGAAGGCACTCCAAATCGGCAAATGATATGATTCAAGATGAACAAAGAAATGGTCCTTCCTGAAGCAACAGAAAGTGGTACAGCCTCCACCCATTTTGTGAAGTAGTCAGTGGCAGTAATAATGAACTTGTGTCCACCTGATGAGTTGGGATGAATCTGCCCAACCAGATCAAAGGCCCAGCGCTGAAATGGCCAATGAGAAACAGAAGGAATCAGCTCCCTACCTGGAGCATGAATCAGGTTGCCGTGTTTCTGACATTTTTCACATGACTTAGCAAAGGTGACTGCGTCCATCTGCATTGTGGGCCAATAATATCCCACCCTAAGCAACCTTCGGGCCATGGCAAGACCATTAGAATGTCCACCACAAATGCCCTCGTGGATGTCAGCTAACGCTTGGTTGGATTCCTCCTTTTCCAAGCACCTAAGGAGCGTCCCATCTAAACCCCTCCTATATAAATCACCAGAGATGAGGGTGTGGTGAGAGGCGTTATGGATGAGGTTTCAGTGTTCGGAGTGGGTGAATGTGTCAGGGATGATGCCATCATGAAGATATGAATAGATAGCACCATATCGGGAAGACTCGTGTGTGATAATGGCACAAATGACACGGCTTTCAGACGAGTCAAAGATGGGATGGTGTAGCTCTTCCACCAGGAATTCAAATCTGGATTCATGTGTCTCCAACTGAAGAAGTGAAGCTAATGTGGCCATGGCGTCTGTAGCTTTGTTCTCTGTCCTAGGGATTTGTTGAAACGTCACAAAGGTGAAATAGCATCTCAAAGAATCAACCATCTTTTTATAGGGTATCAATTTGTCATCCTTGGTTTGATACTCTTCATTGACTTGGTTGATGATTAACTGAGAATCCCCAAAGACATGTAATTCTGTGATGTTCCATTCTATAGCCATTCTCAAGCCATTAGTTAAAGCTTCATATTCTGCAATATTATTGGTACATGGGAATAATAGTTTGTAAGACTTCGGAATGTTGTACCCATGTGGAGAAACAAATAACACTCCAGCACCTGATCCATTTTGCATGCGGGAGCCATCAAAGAACATTGTCCAAGTGTGAGCAGTGGTATATAAGATGTGTTCATCTGGGAATTCCACTTGGACTGGCATACTATCCTGGATTGGAAAATCAGCTAATTGGTCGGCAATAGCTTGCCCTTTTATTGCCTTTCTTTCAACATACTCTATGTCAAATTCAGTGAGGACCATCATCCATTTAGCAAGTCTACCCGTCAGGGCAGCCTTACTAAGCAAGTATTTAAGGGGATCAATTTTGGCAACCAAATGTATGGTATGAGCAAGCATGTAGTGGCGCAACTTTTGAGAAGCAAACACCACTGCGAGACAAGACTTCTCAATATTATTGTAATTGATCTCATAAGAGACTAGAGTACGGCTGATATAGTAGATGGCCCGTTCTTTCCCAGTATCATCTGTTTGAGCCAATAATGCCCCCAGGGAAGTGTCTGTAGCTGAAATATATAGGATCAATGGTTTCCCTGGAATAGGAGGCATTAGGATCGGAGGATTGGCCAAGTATTTTTTGATCTGATCTAGGCTCTTTTGACAATCCTCGTTCCAAACACAGGAAGCACCCTTATGCAATGTCTTGTTGAAGGGTTGCGCTCTATCTGCAAGCTGAGAAATAAACCTCCTAATTGATTGAAGATGTCCCTGAAGACTTCTCATTTGGCTGATATTTCGAGGAGGTGGCATATCTAGGATTGCTTGGACCTTTTCGGGGTCAACCTCAATACCTTTTGCTGATATTATGAATCCTAAAAGTTTGCCTGAGGTGACGCCAAATGCGCACTTCTTTGGATTCAATCTAAGTTGAAATTGTTCCATACGATCTAGAATTACTTCCAGATCATTGAGGTGTGTGTCCCTTTTTCTTGATTTTGCCAGGGTATCATCCACATAATCTTCCATATTTTTGTGCATCATATCATGAAAGATAGTCATCATAGCTCTTTGGTAGGTTGCTCCTGCATTCTTTAACCCGAATGGCATGACGTTCCAGCAATAGGTTCCCCATGCACATGTGAATGCTGTTTTCTCTTGGTCTTCAGGAGCTATTTTGATTTGATTATACCCCGAGAAACCATCCATTAGGGAATATATGTCATAGCCCGCCGTCATGTCCACTATCATGTCAATGTTTGGAAGTGGAAAATCATCCTTTGGGCAGGCTTTGTTTAGATCTCTAAAATCTGTGCAGACACGAATGGACCCATCATGTTTGGAGAATGGTACTATGTTTGAGATCCATTCTGCATAATCGATGGCTCTAATAAATCCAGCTCTCAAAATTTTTTCTAATTCTCCTTTGACAAGTAGAGCTACATGTGGATGCATTTTTCTTAATCTCTATTTTACTAGCTTGACTCCTAGAGCTATAGATAAGTGATGCATTATGAGATTCGTGTCAAGCCCTGGCATGTCTGAGTAGGTCCATGCAAAATTAATTTTCTTTTTCTGTAAAAACTGTACATATGCCTTGGTCTCTTCCTCTGATAAAGACTGAGCAATATGGACTATCTGAGGATTTTCTTCTGTGTTTAAATTGACCGGCTTTGTTGGTTCAATCAATATTGATGATCTATCCTGGAAATAACTCGGCAAGTTATTAAGTACCCCATCCTTAGGTGCCTCAAAGAGGTTTTCACCTTTGGATGCGTCATTTCTTTTTACTATTTTTGGTTCTGACACTGCCACAAAGTGGTTTTCACCATCAGACCTATTTTTCTTTTTCTCTTTTGTTTTGAGACTGAGGTACTTAATATCAGGCTCTATCATGCTGGTTGTTGGTTCACTGGTGGAAGAAGCCACGGGTTCGAGAGCATTCAGATAGCAAGCAATTTCGTAATCATTGTGAAATGTGAGGAATGTGGGCTCTTGGTGGCGCTGAGACCAGTCAATCAGGTCAAAGTGAACAAGGGGTAAGTCAATGGTGGGTTCGATGTTGTTAATGTGAAAGGTGTCATCTCTGGTGACCATATAATCAGAGTTCATCAAGTCTTCTCCTAAGATACCTGAATTAGGACTCATCCTATCAAATGAAGCGTTATCTACTAAGGCGATTTGAGGAGGGCAATCCTCTAGTCTGACACTAGGATCGTTAGTCGCATCGGGTTGGGTACTATAGGCATGGATAATATCCATGTCTAGATCAATTGTTGCATCTGAAAGAGAATCCCATTCATATTCATGGGAGTCTATCTCTGAGTCATCATTTAGGCCTCATGATGTAGAAGCCTCAAGGTTAGGAAGGGTTTCCCCCTCTCTAGTGCTAGTATTGGTACTATCCGTCGCAGCTAGGACAGTAACACTTTCCTTTGTCGATCTAGCAGTCACACAGTCACTATCCGTCGTAGCTAGGATAGTAGGACTATTAAGCATCAAATCTGTGGAATCTCCCCAAAGGAGATTCGTTGAGGGCACCCAATCATCAGACACATCTTGTTGGTTGGAGAGATCAGGCGTATAATCTGCATCACTGTCACTGTCCATCGCAGTTGGGACAGGGACACCTTTCTTCTTCTTATTCTCAAAACCTAAGCCGACCGTGGACTTATTCTTTCATCCAAAAAGAGCATGATCAAGAGGCTCAGCTTTAGTGTCCAGCCTATGACTAAGGGGACCAAATCCCGGATATCCCATATTTTTAACCAGTGTATACCCTTTCCCATAAGTTTCAGGTGAAGGAGCAAAATTCTCGTTATGTTTGTATTTCTCCTCGTGATATATCCAGGCCCTTACAGCAACTTCCTCTTTCTCTTCTTGAATGGGGACCGAAGACTCAACAAATTTCCCAAATAACGTCATTGCTGATGGCGAAGGCTTCACATTTGGGGATGGTCTCCCATAAGACCTAGGAGAGATTGGCATTTTTGTAAAAGAATCAATCTTATAATCTCCCATCCCAAGGTCCATGGTCTTGAATTTCTGCTTGCATTGTTCAAGTGAACTGCTAGGATTGTCAGCTTCTCTATTCAAAGGTACATGTAATCCCACAGAAATGTTATTAACTGATAGAGCACTGTCTCCAGGGATGCAAATTTCTACACCGTTATGGGGAAACTTAACACACTGGTGATATGTTGATGGGACTGCCTGCATTTCATGAATCCATGGCCTACCTAGCAAAATGTTGTAGGCTAGAGGTCCAACATCAACAATTTGGAATAATATATCTTTTTCTACGGGACCAATGCGAATAGGCAAAATAGCCAATCCCTTAGAACTTCTTTCTGCCTCGTCATATGCTTTGATTGTGATCCTTTTCTTTGTGTCAATGACGTTCTCGGAATACCCTAGAGCTAGCAGCAAACTCAAGGTACAAATATTGAGCCCCGCACCCCCATCTATCAGTACACGCCTAACACAGGTTTTATGAATCATGACCTCGATGTGTAAGGCCAAATTATGTGGGTGACTAATGGATTTGTCATCTTCTTCTGAGAAGGTGAGGTAATGAGGGCTAGCCAAATGGTTGACCATGTTTTGGAATTGGTCAATATCTAAGTTATTAGGGACATTGGCTGCTCGCAAAGCATCCTCGAGGATGCGCTTGTGCTTAGGAGATAATTCTAAAAGCTCAAAAATAGATATCTGAGTGGGTGTACGTTGTAGCTGGTCAATAAGATTATAATTGGAATCAGGACCAACGACAGATTTGAGAGGAGCACCTTTAGAGACGGGCTGTTTAGACTTGCTAGTGCTAGGACCTTTGATGATAATGGGTGCTTGGGCTTGACCCCTAGTGACAGCATTGAGGGACTGGGGCATTCCTTGTGAGTGAGGACCTCTTATCACCACAGCGGGTCTTTCATTAGTCATAGGAGTTGAGTCCACATTATGTCCATAAGGATCTTTCTTTCTCACCATGTTGATGTTATCGTCAGCCACTTCAAGCATGTTAATCACATTGTCAGCATGTGTGTATGTATAATTAATAGCCGCCTTGCCATTCTTACTGCTAGAATTCTCTCCTTTTTCATATTTAGGCAAGGGCTCTTTAAAGGCTTTATGGTCTGCATTAGTAGTTAACCCATCCACTTGTAATTTTCCTTTCTCAATAAGGTCTTGGACAAGATGCTTGAGTTTAAAACAATTTTCTATGTCGTGTCCAATCCCATTATGGAAAACGCAAAAAGCCTTAGCATCCCACCAATGAGGTAAAGGATCTGGTATTCGATGTTTTGTAGGATCCTGTGGGTGCACCAAATTATGAGCAACTAATGTCTTAAAAACATCTGCATAGGATTCTCCCAATTTAGTAAATTGTCTTTTCTCTATTTTGGATCTCTTTTGATACTTAGGTTTGTCTTGTTGCGTTGAAGACGTTTGCAATTTCATAGCTTGAACTACATGAGAGAGGTTAAGAACTCCTTCATTTTTGACCTGAGATGAATCAACAACTCCGTCATTGACCACTTGCTTGTTTTTGTTCCAATAGGAGTTCTTTTTGTCCTTGTTACCATTAGTATTGTTATTTTGGCTATTGTTATTATTTGTTGGTTTAGCCAAAATTCCTTGTTCTTTTAGGACATCCTCAATGCGACATGCCACCTCTACCATAGTATCAAAAGAATTAAATGGGATTTTCTTGACTTCATATCTGAGTTCTGGTATTAGATTGTTCACAATGATATCAATTCTCTCTTCTTCAAGGATTGTCCGTGGGTATTTCGAACACAATCGCCTCCATCGTTGTAAAAATGTGACAAAAGATTCCCCTTGATTTTGTTTAAGTTTACACAAATCAAGCATGGTGACCGACCTAGATAGATTGTAAGCGAAATGTTGAATAAATCTTTGGACAAGTTCTTTAAATGTCTTTACTGGAGGGGAAAGGTTGGTGAACCACTCCATGGCTTGACCTTTTAAACTCCTTGGGAATAATCTCAGCAAGTAGGAGTCCTCATGGTGAAAGGAAAAGCTCATTATGTAGAATTGTCAAACATGGTCATGAGGGTCACCAGTGCCATCATATTTGTCGTATGTTGGGAATTCAACTTTCTTAGGAAATTCTACCATCACCACACTTTTGTCAATGGGGTTAGGACATATGGAGTCCAAATGAAATGTGCTCTTGGGAGCCTTCATCATGTCTATATCCTTTTGCATTTGTAAGATCACCTCATCAGTTGAAGGATTCTGTTTCTTGATCTTTTGGTGAACATCAAAATTATATGGAACTTTAGCGCCTTTGTTGATAAGATTTTCCAAGAATTGGTCTTTGTTTTGTTCCACATATTGCTCCACATAGGCTTGAAAGGATGGTTCTTGTTGCATAGTCATGAAGTCCATATGATCAAATTTAGCATAACTGCCTCCATGTTGTGAGCCATGATGTGCTTGTTGGGAGGGTTGCTTTGAATGTCTATGAGACGACTGTCTCCTATGATGGTCATATCTTGAAGTCCTTCTTCCTCTAGGACTTGGGGATAGTGAGGGTGTCTTTGATCTTCTTCGAGGGCTAGGGGAAGGGGTAGATGGGGGCGAGTTGATCCCACTATTGGCTCCCCTCCCGTTAAATCGGCTTTGGAGTTGTTGTGCATAGAGTCTATCTTCTTCTTCTTGGGCGACTCTTTTCTGTATATCCAACAATGCACGTTCCTCTTCCTCTAGTTGTCAGAATTTTTCCTTTTAGCAGCCTGTTCATCTAAGTAGGCTTGCTTCTCTCTCTCAATGCTTCTCAATCTTGTATTTGCATATCGAGAGGTGTCTTTAAGTGGGGAGGTTTGTCTTGAATGCCTTATTGCATTAGCTGCGTTGATATGGTGATCACTAGATTCATTGTTCTGGTCTTCGTGTTGTGACCCTGAATCTGAGTGAGCTTGCTTATGCTATCTTTCGGCTCATTGATGAGCATCAAAATACCTCGCGCTGTTAGGAGGTGACCCGGGTGGACTGGCATGAGAAGAACCACCATACTCTCTTCTGTGTCGTTGAAAGATATCCTCGAGAGTTTGATTCATGGCTTCTCTTTGTTGTCGGGTGAAAGTGTAACTCATGTCCATACTTGATGAAAGTGGTATAAAAGAGGTGCTCACTTCACTAGGATTAGCTTCTGGATTAAAACAAACCTCGGATTCACTCTTAGGAGATTGGTCAAAAAGGGGTCCTTTTCCCTTAGGTTGTCGACGAGTCTTGACAGGTGGTAACTGGCTAAAGGCAACAGGGGGTCGCTTCCCTTGATTAACTTGGTACCTTGTCGTAACTGACATGAAAGAGAGATATTCTCAATGATAAGGTGACCTTTCAAAGTGTCAACACCAAACTAGGATAATCGAAGTCCTCTATTGTCCAAAGACAAATGAAAAAGAAAAAAAGAGGGCTTTACCAACACTGTCAAAGAGGTGCTTCAAATCAAAGGGTGACTACCCTTGCACTTTTGAATCAGGAGGTTGGACTAGGCCAGAAGATAATTGAAATTGAGATGAAAATGAAAGCGATTTGGACAATAAGAGAACTAAAATTTTCCCAGAATATAGCTAACAATTTTAAAGATGAACCTTGGCACCAAGAATGGTTTTCTAACCTGACAATTATTCCAAAGTGACTTTGTAAATCAAATGATGCTATCCCGGAGGACTAAAAACCATAAATTTGGAGTCAAGACAGATCTCAAACGTCAGGGTGAGAAGCCTGCTCTAAGACCTAGCCTAATTGACAGCAACTGAAACTGACCAAAATTTAAGCACGGCAAAAATAAACCAGGCGATATACTCTAGGCTACTGGGGCGATAAAACTATACCCGTGCGATACTTCGCCCTAAGCCAGGCGATACTTCTTAATACTGGCGGGCGATATACTCCAGGCAGGCCAGGCGATAGTCCGTCAGGGGTGAACTATCGCGTGATATTTCTCTTCAAAGGGGGCGATATTTCTAGCATGCGCGAAGTATCGCGTGATACTTCACCTTACAGGGCGCGATTCTGTTGCAGAATTATTTAACTCTTGACCAGAATTATGTGAAATTTGCATTTTTGGGTCTGTTTGGTCAAAATTTCCAGTCTGAGGGTTGATGTTTTCAATTTTAGTCACGGTATCAGTAGAATTTCGGTAGGTTTGCAAACAGCAAGGGATCAAAACATGGTCTCAAACACTTGAAACAAGGGCAAAAGCAACCTTGCCAAGACAAACACTTGTGATATCAAAATTGAAACAACACCCTATGAATGCTACCGATTGTTTGTATGTAAGAACATTTGCACTGGTATCACACAATCGAAAACACTTCAAACAAATCTATCCTAGAAAGTCAAGGCTCAATACTTACCAACTTAGCCCACAACTTGATGCCCCCTCACCTCACACCAAGTGGTTACCCACAAGAGATGTTGGCTTTGTCATGGAGATGTCAAATGACACAACCAAAGGGACACATATGGTGAGTATCTTAAGGTGATCCGGGTAAACCACTTGGATCAATCCTTGCACTAAGAAGATAAGCGGCTAAAAGAGGGTGGCTTCTATCTAATGGTTCTTAATAAGGATTTCTGTTCACAACACCCCTCTTGCTCCTCATAAAGGACTAGGACCTTGCGGCCTCAAGAGTACCTTAAGCATTCTTGTTCAATGTTTTCCCCATGGTCGCAATCCCATGAGCTACTCACATCAAACGAAGACAAGTGTTATGTCTATCAAAGTTTTTGGTGTCCTTGATAGCCTTGAGATTATAGTGAGTTGGAATCACTTGCCACCAAGGAAAATGATGACAAGGTTGTCCCCACTTGAGTCGTTCCTCTTGATTGCTCAAGAGCAGGCCCGCTAAAGGATTCCTAAACTAAACAAAAATAGATCAAATCTTGAGGTTCAAGGTTTTTGATTCACCACAAGGGTGAAGAGCATACTCCCCTATCTCAAAAATCTCTCCCAAACACACCAAACAAAGAGATTCAATTACTCCCTTGCTTCCAAAACCTTAAGATGGGTCAAGATTTTTTGATTCACCGAAAGGTGAAGAGCATACTTCTCCTACCACCTCAAGATCCCTTTCACAAGGTATTAAGATTCCTAATACAATTAGTGAATGCCACAAATGAAAGGAAAGTAAATAACAAGCAAAAAAAAATTATTTTTTTTGTTTTTATGCTTGGGCAGCCCTGCAAAAACTGTTAGTAGCCCTCTTTGACATGCATTTTTAGAAATTTTCAAGCAAAGGAGAGCACCTACAAACACAACTTGTTAGACCCACAATGTTAGCAAAATCAAAATCCAAATGTAAATGTGCAATAATCTGATAGATTTAAGCTAAAAGATGCAGTTTAGACCTATCTAGACAAAGCAAAACAAAACAGCAAGCTAAAATATAAAATTCGGACAAGAAAACTGAAAACGCAAGTCTCTGCCAGACCAGGTGATATTTCTCAGACTTCAACAGTATCGCGCGATACAGTTTCCTATAGTCGGGTGATACTTCTCAATCGCGCGATATTTCTCAGTCGCGCAATTCTTCGCACAATGCCAGGCGATACTTCGCCCAATGTCAGGCGACAGAAGTCAATATAGTAGTGCGATACTTTTTCCGCGTGAACTATCACGCCAAGACAGAAAGTATATCGCGCGATACTTCTGAGAAGTGTCGCGCGATAATCTGAGACAGAAAACCAGAGAGCACAAATTTTTCCGCAAATTAATCTGAAAATGATGAAAAATGCATCAAATGAAAGGACAAAGCTATCTACTCTGCCCCACGGTGGGCGCCAAAAATGTACACACTAAAATGGTGCACTTCTATGAACCATTACATGCAAGGTTGCTCAAGAATGAGGCCTCACAAAGCGGCTCATAGCTCTCTATGCATGGAGTTGCAAGGTTGAAAATTGCTCTCAGCTAGAGCTACAAACTTGTGACATTGCTAGTCAACCACACAATGAGAGATTCACAATGAAGACAAGGGCAACAATGCCAATATCTCCAAGAATCCAATATGTGATGCAATGCAATGCAACTAAAATGAAGATGTAAATGTGCAAGCTATGCTATGAAAATGGAAGTACAAACTAAGCTATAAAAAGGAATAGCAATGGATTTCAATGCCTCCTATTTAAACTATGTGAGCTTATTCTATTGCATAAAAGGAAACTAAGCTAAGAATGCCATTATCATGCAACTATGAAAGCAAATATGCAACTGCAATGAAATGCAACAAGTCTTCAATGTTTTCAAACTCCAAATGCACCTAAAACCTGCAGCATAACATTAGCATAAAACATGAGATATGCAAATGGAGGAGAGAGCTCTCCTTTTATAAGAAATGAGGAGAAATGGACCATGGAGATTAAGAGGCAAAAAGTCTTAATCAGCGGTGGAGCTTGAAAGAGGAGCAATCCATGTGCACAAACATCCTCCAATGAGAGTGAAGTGTTGACTTTTGAGCCTCATGTGAGACAAAAAGTGCTTTTCTCCTTTTTATAAAATATGAATAATGCTTTATTTGTGCAACTTAGGATAAGAGGAAAAGTGAGGGCTTTTTATTTATTAAAAGGGGAGGAAATATTTCTTTTAATCAAATAATGACTTAAGATAAATGGTTAGCCCAAGGATAAAAATCCAATATATGATCGAAATTAAGACTTGATCAAGAGATTAATATTGTTGAAAATATTGATTATTGATAACAATGATTCAAGATTGATAAATTGAATAAATGGGGCCCAAAGTCTAGGCGACCATTTTTGGGTGCATACACATGCCAATCTCTTTATTGAGATGATGATGCCTAAAAAGACAAGTGTGAGTTGCCCTAGAAAATGCTTAGTTGAAGGGTGGAGCTTTAGGATGATTTTGATTTAGGACGAGGATTGGGAAACTCAAAAGATGTGACACTAAGTGGATGGTTTTGGATAGTTGGATTTGATTCATTGTTTATGGATTTAGACTTGGATTTTAGATTTTGGATATGATTTTGGATTAAGGAGGGTGGAGGATGTCTAAATGAGGCTATTTCTACGGAGATGACCTAATATGAAAGGATACAACTAAGAGGATGATTTATGATGAAAGATAAGGGGATGATTTATGATGTAAGGATTTTAAGACAATCTTGTGAGATGCTAAAAGAATATGGTATGTGATAAACCAACTAGTCTTCCCCTTCTAGGCTAAAAAAGTGGTGATTGACATAGAAGCAGGTTGTAAATTGTTTGATTCTGGCATTGTAACCCTTGTTATCTAGCTTCTCCTGATATTTGGCTTCTTCTTGGATTGCCTTTAGGGAAGGTTGATGGTCTTTGAGGTCTCTTTCTACAATTTTCTTTTCATGATAAGCACAAGTTTGGAAATTTGGATTTCTTGTGTTTGACTGAATCAGACATATCTTTTGGAAGGATAATGCTTGGATAGGATTTGAGAAATGCTTTATGAGCTGATGATTTTGAGAGCACTTAGATTTGAAATAATTTTTTTGGATAGATCTGATCAAGTTTTGTGCTTTCAGTTTGATTATTTTCTCCAATGGAAAAGGACCAAAACTCAAAAAGATAGTGACCAAGTGTTCTTGAAAACAATCCCAAAAAAGGACAAGGAAACTTTGTAGAATGCAAGCAATGGTGAGACTACTTTAGACCAAGGTTTTCAGAATGTGTATGTTTGATAGATGTTCTTCATTGAGCCTGAAAATTTGAAGACATGCACAAGCAATACTACTCTAGAATTTTGGTTGTGACTAAAAAACCTTTTCTCATAGACTTAGTCACACATCCAAGAGCTAATTAGAATATGGCCACCACCAGTCATGTTATGGTTCTAGTCATGATGTCATATTATCTAGTTCTAAGTGTTCAAGGATGGCACAATATGATGAGTGTCTTGTGGAGATTACTATTCTCCTTGCACAAAGATTAGAAATCCTTTAGGGGTAGATCAGGTGGCCCCTGATCAATAGGTGTCTGATAAGGTCCATGGCGTCCTCCCAATCAATTTGTATGTGTGACTCACTTAAGAGCCAAGTTGACCATGCCAAAATAGTAGGGATATTTATCAATTATAGGACATAATAACCTGGCCAAAATAACCCTGGACAAAATAACCCAGCCACAATAACTCGAGGACAAAATAACCCAGGGTCATAATAACCCAATCCAAAATAACCCGCACTCAAAATAACCCATGGACAAAATAACCCCATGGACAATATATTTTTTATGAATATTAATTTCTCTTTTTCTTATCACTCTACACACTCTTAATTCTTCTCCCCTTCTTCCTTCCTTTACTTCTCTTAATTCTACCACTTTATATATCCTCTTAATGCCTCTTCATAATGCCTTTTGACTTATATCTTTTCATAATATCTCTTATTTAGCTTATTCCCATGAATTTGTCTTTATTTCTATAATTATTTACCATTTTATAAGTTATTAAGCATATTAAAGATGTTTTAAGACTATTTTAGGGGTATATAATGGATGTATGGTCTAAAAATGACCTAAATATCCTCTATGGTGCCTCACAATCCCTTTTTCAGCATACTAAATTGATCTAAAATGACCATGGGTTATTTTGTCCATGGGTTATTTGGCCATGAGTTATTTTGACCATGGGTTATTGTGACCCTGGGTTATTGTGTCGTTGGGTTATTATGGTGGGGTTATTGTGTCTAGGGTTATTTTTGTCAGGTTATTATGTCTAGTTACAATATTTACCTACCTCGAGCTACCATGAACACGCATCACCTGAGCTTGAGGGGATGAAGCAAGAGTTTGTGCAGTGCTAAGTTTATATACCGATCAGGGAAATACTGATTTGAGGTCATTCTCCAAAGCGGAAGTGTTTTTCTCTCTGGACAGGCCTCACTAGAAGTAAAACAATTAAACTTGTCCTACTTTAATCATTTTACGTCACTTATGCTAATAAGGATTTTGCTGAAACTAAAATTTCTCCTAAAAGCACATCATATAAAAGTTCATTCGCAAAGTTAATTTTCTTAAGTGTTCTCTATTCTATGACTTTCAGACACTCGTGATTAAGATGCAAAGTTTATTATTTTTCCTTTGAAGAAAACTTTTTGGAACTTTGAAAAAATTGCAATTTTGTTTTTTTATCCTTTTGCATTGAAGATTTTTGTCTCTTTCTAAGCTCCAAGTGTTGATTGATTAAGTTTCAAGATTGAATTATTTGTTTCTTTCAGGCATTCAAGATTTGATGTGGTTCTCTTTAGAGCCCAATTTGATAAAATAAAATAAAAAAACTACTTTGAAATTTATGCCTATTTCTAGAAGGCACAACTTTCTACACATAGCACAAAAAAGATTGAGACACAGAATTTTGCATGAATGTGATCCCACCGATTGTATCAGTGATCCCGCTTATTGTACTTTTTTCTGTGCAAAGAGAATGAGAATAATCTTTGACTTTTTTTCTTCTTTTCTTCATTTAATGAGCAAATTTTGCATGATGGTTGTCCCACCGGGCATCCCAGAATGTGAAACTGCAAACTCAGTCCTACCCTATTGGGAGCAAGTGTAGATAGGCAAATGTTAGTGATATAAATGCTAATCTAACATATAAGCTCAAAACAAGATTCTCAAGCCATACCACCTTCGATTGAGCTAAAATGGGAGCACCCAAGCCCTGTTTGATTTTCTCTTTTGGGAGAATGTGGATGTGCTCTCATGACACAAGTATGATGATCCCCAAATGCAGAATGAGAGCTCAAAGAGACCTAAAATGGATGTGAGATGCTAGTATGAGGAACTAGCATGCAGTCAAAATGGGTTCAAAGAGTGCTTAAACTATGAAAATGCATTGAAAGACAAGATTCATTAACCATTAATTAGTATACTATGTGATTTAGGATTGGCTAAGATAAAGAAACAATGATATGATATGCTAAAATGCTAAAAGCTAGAATGAAATGGACATGATAACAATCCATGAGATGAAAAAGTGATTGCCTTTTTCTCATGGAATGAGGGCTATTTATAAGATTTTGGCCAAGGCCTTGAGTTAGGAAGAATGGTTAGAGTTAGAGGTAAGGTTAGGGGTAAGGTTAGGGGTAAGGACAAGGTTAGGGTTAGAGGTAAGGTTAGGGTTAGGCTCAAAAGTCCAACTTGGGATAAGGACAACATCTATGGCATTTATTGTTACCATTAAGAGTGTTGTAAGAGCCATTAATGAGGATGTTGACTTTGAGGAATGGGGAAGTCATTAAGACATTAGGATTTAAGGATTTAAATAAATATTTAATTTATTTAAAAGGGGGTTTGGGTTGAGCACTTTATTTATTAAATTAATTTAATAAATCAGAGTGATTAATATTTAAGTTTGATTTAAATATTTTTGGGAGTGATTCTTTAATTAAATAGATTTAATTAAAAGGTGATGGGATAATGACAATGATAATTAATTAATTAAATAATTATTATGTCACTAGGGATTTGTTTTGATAATGTAAAAAAAGGTTTTGAAATGACCCGAAACCTTTTACAGTGAGTTTAAAAAATAAGCATTAAAGTTCTAGTGGAAACAGTGCAACAACACCAAAAAGAGACACCAAAAAACTAGCAAGTCCAAGACAAGAAAAACAGAGAGAAAAAGGATAGCAAAAAGACAGCAGGACAACAAACAGCTGGCTAGATATTCTTCATTAGTTCTGCCGCCTGCTCAACCAAAATCTGCATATTAGCAGAGGAAACTTTGAGTTCCTCCATATCTTTGTTCTTATGGTCCTCCATCTTTTTGAAGCTTGATCTAGTCCTTTTACTATGTCTATGATCCTCCTTAACCTCCATGAGCACCTGCTCCCCTTTTCCCTACTCCATCTTGTCCACAAGTAGCTTGACATGCTCAATCGATGCCTTGAGAATGGTGAAACTCTACTCAGTGATGTTACATATCATCTTCTCCAGCCGCTCAATTATGTTCTCCATTTTATCAACTCTCTTAAGCATGTTACCACCTTTCACCACATCCCCCTCTTTTATTTTGTTCTCCATTAAATTGATTATGTCATTGAGGGTCGTTATCCCCTTAGCCCTACCAACAACCTCCTTCAGTTCATCAATACACTATCTCATAGTCTTCTCTCCCAAATTCATTTTTCCAAGGATCCTAATTTCCTTCTGAAACTGCTGGATTTGGGTTTTAATAGTGTTGGTGTCACCAGGGATTTGTTAATTAAAATAAATTTAATTAATAAAATAGATTTTTAAGTGTCTACATTGTATTAGGAACAATAGAAATTGAATAATTGTGTATTATCAAGAATGCATGCGATGCCATCTTATTATCATTTGAGAGAGAGATTCAACCTTATTAAAGAATAAAAAAAAAGGTGATTTAGAATCTCATTCTCTTCCCCTTGCAACTAGAATGTATTAAGGCCTTTTATTATTTCCTTCTAAGTGTTAGTTCCATTATTCAGGAATCCTTATTCTTTTAGTCCAAATATAAAATAGAGGCCATGGCTATGAACGATAAATTGTTGGTATTCATAGCCTTTCAAATACTAATTTCCATTTATAATTGAGTTGAATTTAGTAATCTTTCTTGAAATATATACCTCAATTGATATCAGATTGTCCTCATCATTCCATTCCTTACCTTAAAAACTAAATTTCCTAATTGCTTCAATTTTGACTTACAAGGAAACAATCAGACAGAATCAACCATATCATATATAGATTCACAATATTCTCTACATTCAAAATTGAAAAAATACTTTTAAATCTTCCTATTGGGTCACATTAATCCATGCTTGAGTTTGTATCCATTTTTAAATGCTTAATATAGATAGCCTTTTCTGTTTGACCAAATCATATAGAGCCTTCTACTTGAAACATCTAATTAGGCCATACTTAGAAAGAAAAAATACTACCATCCATCAATACCACAAAAATTACCATGCAAATACAACTTAACTATAAGATATCATTACTATATTTAGGTATTAAAATATTACAATAAACCAGTCCATTGAAAGTACTGAGAGCTCCTTCCTTTTTGAAAAAACTAAACCTTATATCTATAATTGTAAACTATTAGCTTAAAATATTATCTAGCAAGGCCTCTTGTCTTAGTGAGGGGAGAAAAAAAGAAGACTAAACAAAAACATATGCTTCCACCTAAAGTTGTTTTCATGATGCCCCCAAGAGGGAAGGAATAACAAAGTCAAAATAACTTAATAAATCCTAGCCTTCTATACCTAAAGAATCTAAAGAGAAAGAATAAATAGGGGTATTCCTTAGAGTGGGCTAAGGGGGATACCTAACCCTAAAAAGGGGATGAACTAAACCATTAATATTAAAAGGTGTGGTGTATCTAACTTTCCCCTAAGTAGGTACTTAACCCCTAGAGGGATACACAAAATAACAGGTTAAGTCCATGACTCTATACCATCGTTAAACTAAAGAGACTGAAGATAGCACAACTTACTTTTTATACTTTATCCTGAGGAGCTTAAGCGAGAAGTCTAAGGTTAAAAACAATTGATTGCCTAATATCCAGATATTTGATTATTAGGAGGATATTGGAGCTTAATTATCCTAGAAAATTCTTCCTTTCTTAACCTCTTCCTTTGGGGGAGAAATTCTAAAAACCTAAGGATTCCTCTGTAAGGCCATTTTCTCCTTCATTAGCTAAGGAGTCTACCACTTTATTACCTTCTCTATAGATATAATTCAAAGTGTAATGATTGAGTGTTGATAGGATCTCCATTTCTCTACTCGCCATTCCATTAAGATGCCAATTAGGTGTTTTTCCACATCTTACAACATTAATAACCAATGTTGAATCCCCTTCAATCTTGATGTTGTCAAGGTTTAGTTTTTTGTACAAAAGAAACACTTTTATGAGGGAATTTTTTTTTCATAATTATTCTATTCTATTCTGAGATGCTTTGATTTACTTGCAATCCTAGTTCTCTCCCAATAATGAATAGTACAAAAGCCAAATCTTTCCACACTAGGATTGCCTCCAGAGGCTCCATCAAAGTTAAGTTTATACCACCCAGATTATGGAGGCTTCCACACACAATTAGTCCTCTTATCCTTATTGTTTGTTAGCTTACATCCTAAAAATAGAGGAATCTTAAGTCCATACTAATTTTTCCACATAGAATCATTAGTGGTTGAGAATACCATATCTATCCTTCCTAGAAAATTTCTACAATTTATCATTTCTACTATACTAGCCTCTACTTTATTTAGGAATTATTCTAAACATAGCTTCAATTCTTTGAATATACATATGTTTCTTTCCTTCCATATTTCCCAGATCATTAAAGAAGGATCTATTCTCCATATTTTACCTTATAAATCATTTCCTCTAACTCTCAACCAACTTTTGAAATATCCACAATATCATTTTGAAGTGCAGATTGGCACCTTAATATTTCAAATAGTCATTTCTAGCATTGATAGAAAAGTCACATCCAGAAAGTAAATATGGATCCTTGGTATAGGGCATCTAGATGGTCCTTGGTATCTAATTTTCCTAAACCATTATTCTATCAATATTCTCCTTTGTAAAGCTACCCATGCAAACATACCTGCCTTTGGCATGCAATCTCTGTTCCAACATAGATCTATTGGGAGATCTATTTTCACCAAGGAATCCTTTTGGAGGATCTCATATTAATCTTTAGAGTTAATTTTACCATTTTTAGCATTAGCCAAAATAATAGTGTCCAAGGCTTTTCTCAGATTAATAGTTATACTATTCAAAATATCTAACAAATTATTAATGAAATCTCTAGATAGACCAAGGTTAGCAAAAGATTTCCATCTCCAACCAAAAGCAAGATCACCTGAAGGGTACTCAATATAATCCTTAACATATCTACCCCTATAAGCTATAATCTATTCTATAATATAGTCATCATTTAGAAAAGATCTCAAGGGAGAGTATGCTCCCCATGAATTACCTCAAAACAAGGCCTTACCCCCATCCTTGATATCCCATGTGATATCATCCACTATAAGATTCCTACATTCACTGATAAAGTTCCAAACTCTAGATCCTTTCGATAGAGTCTAATGTCTATAGATGGTGAGATCCTCCCTTCCTTATAAATATTTATATCTTAATATCTTGACCCATTTTGTTTCTGGTTCCTTGATCAATTTTCATACTAGTTTAGCTCCCATGACTAGATTTCTTTTTTGATGTCTTTAATACTTAGACCCTCATCCTCTTTCTTTTTACAAATCATATTCCATGTAATCAAGGCCAATCTAGATTTATCTCTCGCAACTTTCCAAACAAAGGTTCTCATCTTCGTAATTATTTTCTCCTTAATTCTTTTAGGAAACTTAAAACACATCATTTGATAGATCGGTATAGCCGATAAAATAGATTTTATCATTAAAATCTATTAGATTTCCACAATCCATTTATATGTTGTATCGATTTTCTGGATTAGATTTTATCATTACTCTTTTTCCTGCAGTAGTTAACCACCTACCTTTCCAAGTATCTATTTTCTTATTTATGGTGTTTAGTATGTTATTCCCCAAATTAGTTAATCTATTACCTTTATCTAAAGGAATCCCCAAATACTTACATGGACATGCTCCTAATTTAAAGTCTAGGGTTTTTCATATGGCTATCTCTGCATCCTTATGCGTATGAAAGAAAAAGATCTTAGATTTTTCCTTATTGATCTATTGGACTGAGGCAATAGTATAATTACTAAGGAGGTTAAGAAAGGTCTTGACTTCTCTAATGCTAGCCTCACCAAAAAGTAAGTTGTCATCCACAAATTTTTGGTGTGTGCATGGATCGAGTTAAGAGTTAATCTTTATTCATTTTAAATTCTTATCCCTCCATGCCTTAGATAAAGATCATCCTAGGGATTCTATGATAATGATAAAGAGAAAGGGAGAGAGATGGTCCTCTTTTCTCAAACCTTGATATTTATTGAAGAAGCCTTTCAAAGAGCCATTTACTAGAATTGACATTCTAGGTCTTGAGATACACTCAAAGATCAGATTTATCCAACTTTTTGAAAATCCAAATGCCTCCAAACATTTGCATAGAAATCTCCAATCAAATTTATCATATGTTTTCCTAATATCTAATTTTACTAACATACTTGGTTCTTTTTTACATTGTACAAAATGGATTACTTCTTGGGCTATGATAACCTTGTCTAATATGGACCTGCCTGGAACAAAACTAGACTGCTCTTTCAAAATAAGTTTTGGAAGTAGACTTTTTAGCCTATTTACTAAAGTTTTAGTAAGAATCTTATATAGTGTATTGCATAAAGATATAGGCCTAAAATCATCAAATTTTTCCAGGTTAGATTTTTTGGGGATTAATGCAATAAAGGTATTGTTGATTTATTTTATTAAGTGCCATGAGTTTCTCATACCTTCTAATGCCTCTACTACCTCTTTTCCTATAAAGGGCCAACACTTTTGAAAAAATAAGGTTGGAAAGCCATCCAACCACTAGGACTTATCAGGGTGTAGGCCAGTAAGGGCTTTTTCCACCTCTACTATAGTAAATTTAGTATTTAGTAATCTATTTTGGTTAGCTGTTATAATTCATGGGATATCATTCAATATTTCTTATTGGGCTTCCCTATTCAAACCATTCCTATTATTCAAAATATTTTCAAAATAACTCACAACTTCAAGGGAAATGTCTTCATGGTTCTCTACAACCTCCCCATTAGATCTCTTGATCTTCGTTAGTTTATTTAGATTTCTCTTATCCTTATAACTATTGTGGAAAAATTCAATATTTTTATTACATTCAGCTAGCCATTTTTCTCTAGATCTTTGTTTCCAAAAGGATTCTTCCTTCGCTAAGATCTCCTCATATTCACTTAGAAGTTATTTCTCTTTACAAAAGGTGTGTTGATTCATCCCTCTAGCAAAGAATTCCTCATTCAAGATCTTGATTCTTCTTTCTACTTCCATTTTATTTTCAAAAATATTTCTGAAGCATTCCTCATTTCATATACTTAAGTTCTTTATTAATTTTAGTTTGGACATCACAATATATTCTTTCGATCCCTCAAAGATTGCTTCCTTCCACCATTTTTCTATGTTCTTTAGGTAGTTATCATCCATCAACCAAATTTTTTTGAACTTAAAGGGGTTTTTCTTAGGGATAATAGCCTCATCAATTAATAATTCCATTAGATAATGGTTTGAGCCTAAAATTGGAAAAATATTGGCCTTAATATTGAAATCAAAATTTGCTAAATTTCCTATATATAAAAACCTATCCAATTTTTCTACTATTAGGCTTGAATTATTTCTCTTGTTAGACCAAGTAAAGATTCCATTTTTCAGTTTTAAGTTCCATGGTATTAAGATTAAAAAGTCAAACTTTAAATTCCATCATTGTTTGAGTAATCTTTTTGGAACCTCCTAATTTGTCTTGTTCATCTATAATTGCATTAAAGTCTCCTCCCATTATTATATTATCATTTGGGTAGGAATTTTAAAAAATACCAATTTCTTGCCATACCACTCTTTTCTCGTAAATAAATTTAGGACCATACACGTTTATCAGTAAGAAGTTTAGCTTACTTTTGGTGCTTTTGAACCTACCCGTGATCCAGTTAAGATTTTTATTCAAAGATTCGTATACAAAATATCTAGGATTCCATAACACTGCCACCGCCCCCCTGAGGCTCCCTTAGAGGGAACCCCCATAACCTCCCATAGTCCAAATTTCCTTTTAAGTGCACTACTTCCCTCTTCTCCTAATTTGGTTTCTTGTAAAATAACTATATTTGATTTTGATAAATAGATTTTCCTTTTAAGAAGGCATTTGTTAGGGGCATTAAGACCCCTAACATTCCATGTTATGACCCTCATGGCTGAGTGGGAAGGTTCTTCCCCTTCCCTGCATCAAGAAGTGTAGTTAATTTGACTTGACCAACAACTTGGCCTACTTTGTTCCTTAATTCCTTGAGGGATTTTCTTCCTCTTGTCTTGGCATTATTTGCACTATTTGGAGTTACCATCCCCTTTTGATTCATCCTAAGTCCTATCTAGTTTGATTTATTAGAGAAATCTTCTATAATATTTTCTGTATTTTATTTTGAATCTTCTTTATCTGTAGAATCCAAAATCTTTACCACAATCTCTCTATGAGCTTTCTTAACCTCCCCAACTCCATTTGGAGTTTGTATATTAATTCCTATAAATTCATTAATGGCCTCAATTTCCATTAACTCATATTGTTTTTTTGTTGAAGGAGACATTCCCTTTGAAATAAGGTCTTCCATAAAGGAAAGCTCAACATCCCTCCAAATTGGTTCCTCTGGACTTTCACTACTTGGATTACCTCTTTCCATACTTACATGTTTAATTTCCTCCCTTTTTGCCCCCATATCTTCCTATTCTGATCTACTTGCACTAACTTGATTGGGGGTAATCCCTTCCTACTTTCAATCCCTCCATTGTTCTCTATTTTATCTTCTGAGGATTTTTCATCATTTCTATTCTACAGTGACCATATAGAATTCATTGTGCCTTTGCTTATGTTATCTAACTCAAGACTAACCACTCTTCTAATTTCCTCTACTTACTTGAGAATTACTTCCAAAGATTCTCTATATTCTACAACTTTTGTATCCTCATCCATTTCAATATCCTTTTTCCTACAGTTGGATGATATATCTGTAGAATCAGTTCTTATTGAAACCATCTTCATTTCTAGGTTGTCCATTTTTTGACTCTTTGTTTCTTCTTTTTGGGTTCTTGCCTCTATAATTTTACCCTCTTTAATATTTGTACCATTGGGGCTTTCATTATCCTTGATAACAAACCCTCCCTTATTATGAAGAAAACATATAGTAGTATTGGACATTTTACCTCCTACTATCCCAATTAGAAGGTTATTGTTTGTCAGAATTGATTTGGTGGAGATTTGGGGTACATCAACATTTGAGATATTTTCCTCATACTTTATCATCTTTTTTAAAATGGTAGGCTCAATTTTAAAGGTCATTTTTTTTCTTATGATCAATATGGGATTGATATTTTTGATATTGATATCTATACAAACTATAATGATATTGTCTGATTGGATAAATTAAGAATCTATAAAGCCTACAAATTTACCTATCATATTTCCAATTTTCCTAAAATATTCTTCATTTATAAGTTCCATAGGGAGATCTTTAAGTAATATCGCTCAAGTTCTATGGAGAAGTCTTTAAAATTACTAGGTTTAAATAAAGGGGACCGGTCAAGGACAAAAAATTCAATCCATTAAATTTAGGGAATGGCAGCCATTAGAGTCATCAGAGGAGGCTCATAGTGCATCCACCATAGAGAGATACAAATCCTCTATTGCGCAGAGATCAGCATGCTCAGTAGTAGGGGGTAGTGGTAGAGGTGGAGGAGATCAAAAACCTCCTAGGGATCATCTTGTAGGTGGTGATGGAGATCCATTATCACGTTGTGAGAAGGACAAAGAAACTTTACACCTTGAGGTGGCCACACTAAGAGAATGCCTGGCACAAAGGGATACACAGCTTGCAAATCTTCAAGGTGACATGGACCAATAACTAGTAGTTCTTAGAACTTAGAGAGATAGGTTTTCACATACAGCCACCCATTAGGGACAAAGGGATACCTATTACTTTGATTTATATTGTGTTGTCATACCTACTACACAAAGAGCTCCATTCTATTCTTCCATAGCTCAACAGTCTAAGGGTGCCATGCCTCCACCCATTCCAGGAAGAGTGGACATGCTTCCTCCTGATCCTCCTCAAGAGAATGATGGCACTAGCCAAATGTAATCCTTTTCTGTATATTTCACATTTTTGTATCACACTGGCTCTATTATATCTCTTTGACATATATTATATCTTGTACCATTTTTTTATCGATGTACATTGTGATGTCTTTTGGACTCTTATACTGATACACTAATACTTTGGATTATTGATGTTCTGATACTCTTTACATCATTTGAAAATGATGAACTTATATCTCTTTTGTCAATAGATGTTGTGAAAGAATTTATAGATGCAGCATTTGATGAAAATGATCAACCTATAAATTCTTTTTTTGCTATAACAAAAAATTATATTCAACCTATACAAACTATAATTGATTTGCTTCAACTTCAAAATTGCCTAAATTTGAGCTTACTAATTAAATTAAATAAAAAATTATCCAACTTATACTCTGATTCACTAATACTATAATGCTTTGGTGTCTTTCTGATATACTGATGATTCATGATATTGATGCTTTATATAATTTTTGTTGTTTACATATGATGTTCTCTGATTTTTGCACATGTGTTGTAATAATTAATATGTTTCTCATGCTTTGGATATTCATCTCATGTGGATACTTGGTCATGATAATTAGATTACATAGATTATGATATGTTGACATCATGATATTATTTCATTGATATATATGCATATGTTTTGTGGTTTTTAACGCTTTATGGATGTATGAATGTAGAGATATGTGATGCTTTATGATAATGTATTCGGTTTTACTTTTATGCATGCACATGTATGGATGAGATGTAATGTGATGCAATGTATGGACATCTCACTTTTATTTATGTATGGATGATTATGGATGCATTATGCAGGCGTATTTATGGTACTGACATGATTATGCAGGTCAATGGATATCAATGATCAATATTGAGTCATTTCATTTAAGTTTTTATGATCATATAATGTACTTGGTCAAACTTGGAAAATGGTTATGTTTTTATAATTTTTAGTTATATTGATGTTTAGTTAATTAGATTCACACATTCATGCTGATGCAATTTAAAATGAATGCAACTATATTAAAATGAATGCAATTTAAAATGAATTTCAATGCAACTAAAAGATGAGATGCATCTAAATGAATCTAATGTAAATTAATATGAAAATACAAATAAAATGAATCTAAATGCAATTAACAATGAAATGCACCTAGACTAAGACACCTAGGATAGTCACTATTTATTCAAGTTAAGTCTATTATCATCATAGAGTGTTTGTAATTGGGACCTCGTAGGTTAGTACAATTTTTACTGATAGATTTTACAATCATGAAAATATGAATACTTCCCTTTCATTTGTCATGTCGAAAGTTAACCTAAACATTAAAGCATATAGGCTAGAATATTTTGTCAGTTACTTCATGTTGATATAAACCTTTTTTGTTCTTTTGTAACATGTATATATATACCCGCAATGACCTTATATTTTATATTCATATCCTTGGGTATTTTCTTGATTTATCATAGACACCCATTTCCTATAATCACCTTAGATCATTAGATTTATTACCAAAAATATAAGACAAAGAAAACATTATGCCCCTAGTCCTTATTTCTCTAGTCTATTTTAGACATCATCGAGTCACTCAAGGAAACATAAAAATCATAAATTGATAATACGAAAAACTAAGAAAATCATGATTCTTTCATTGTAGTTTCTTTAATTAAGACTAGTGTGTTTACTTTAAAAATAGACAGTTGTGATTATAGTGTTTAAGAAACACATTTGGTTAATTTGCAAACACATGTAGAAGTTATTATCAATCATAGACTTTTATTTTAATCAATAAGTGTCTCACCTATTTAGTGTTTCAAAACACCCTTATCATCATGACGTAGTGTTTAGGAACACTTTTTAGGTCTAAGTATTAAGAAATACTATTATTGGTGGCATTAAGAAATACCTTTGTTTTCATAGCTTAACGTCTGTTGCAGACTAGGGATAAGCGACACCCTAGTAGAAATTCCTAATAGAAACTAAGAAACTTTGCGACATGCATGGTTTTGATCATTGCCCCTAGGAAAATTATTTACCTAGGACCTTGATGTAGATAGATTCAATCCTTAGGAAGATACGATTTTTTGATAGTACGCTTCAAGATTTGGCTTGTCACAAAATTGACTAAAAGATATGTACAAACTAAACTTTACATCGGCCAAGAATGCAAGCATTGTCTTAATAGATAGAGCGTTGATTACAAGTAGTGCTTGTTTAACAATTTTCACCACTTGGCCAAACTTTTTCTATTTTTTCTATCATGGCACCTGTTTACTAGGTTTTCACCAAGACACTTTTTCTCTTTTCCAATTTTTTTGTATTTTTTCTTTTTCTATTTTTTTTGACTCACCAAGGCACATGTTTACTAGGTTTTCACTGAGATGGTCATATTTTCAAGACCTTTTTCCATTATTTTTTATTTTTTTCAAGATCAATATTTACTATTGTATATGATGAAAATCCACCTGTTAAGAACAAGTTCAAACATGTAAACATTAACAATGAAGAGCATAATCAATCTACTCTAACATGTTCATAAACTTGTAAAAAACATTAGTTTTCACCATAATCTCAGATGAGCATGAAGCAAGTCCACCCAAGACTTCCTTGATTTAAGCTCTTAGAGAGGTTGTGGGTGTGCTCTCCCAACACAAGTATAGATCCCACTACAAATGCAAGATAAAATGAAGATTGAGATGCTCAAGAAGAAGCTATAGAAGAAACTCTCAAGCACTCAAATGCAAGAGGCCAAAGAAGCTCAAGGAGGAGCTATGAAAGCAATCTTCAAGCTCTATGGCATGAAAGTGTGCAAAGAAAATGGATGAATCTAAAAGCATGGAGTAACCTAAATCTACAATGGAAATTTAACAACTACCAAATGGTTAGTGAAAACTATATGAAAATAATTCCAAGTCTAAATTAGCATTATAACTATAATGCAACAATGAATCCCCCTTTTGCTTGAGAAAAGGGTCCTATTTATAGGATTTTGGAGAGCTGGGGTGAGGTGGCATCTATGCGGAATCCACATAGGTGCCACCAAGAAGACACATAAGCCATGCAAAGTCCAAGACTTGCTCACACATGTGTGAGAAACATGGGATGTGAAAGGTCAAAGTGTACTTCAAGTACATGTGTAAGTGTGTGTAAGAGATGTGTAAGTGAAAAAGTTCATTTTCACCATTTTAGAATGTGTAAGAAGTGTCATCAAAAATGTAAGAGGCCTTGTTTGTGCAATTTTTAGCAATTTTTGAAAAGACCATTTTTGAAAATTTGCTCACACATGTGTGAGCAAATAATTAGGACTAATGGATGTAGGAATCCAAAAATTAGCCTAATTAACCTTAGTTAATTAGTGAGTAGGCTTATTAGACAGAAAGTGATGTGTGTAGGATAGCATCTAGGTTGGATTTAGGATTAAATTAAATTTAATTTAATTTAATCATGGTTTAGTAGAAATAAAGCATGTGAGGGAATTAAATAAATTAAAAATTTATTTAAAAGGGGACTATGGAGGAACATGTATTAAATTAAATTTTAACACATTATGAAAGGTAGTATTTAAATTTAATTCAAATACTATGATTAGTGAATAAAATTTAATTAAATAAATAGATAAATTTAACAAATATAATTAATTAAAAAATTAACTGTAATGTTATTTGGGGTCATTAATTAAATTTAATTTAATTAATGTTAAAAGGATGAATTTAGGTGTCTACAACTACTTTTGCTTTTTTCAGGAACTTTTTCTTCTTTTTTTGTACTTTTTCAAGAACTCTTTTCACTATACAGGTGCTACCTCAAGAATGTCAGGCATAAAACCTTTTTAGATGTAGAGTATTGATTGTATCTAGTAAAAAATCTCCCTTGAGATTAGCCAATTGATAGGATCCTGATCCAAATGATGTTGTGATGACAAAGGGACCCAACTTGTTGGGTTCAAATTTTCCCTTTTTCCCTCAATTTTATTGATTTTTAAGATTTTCTCTCAAAACTAGATCTCCTACCTGAAAACTTCTTGGTTTCACTTTCTTGTTGTATCCTCTTGACATTCTCTTTTGATAGACTTTGATATGATCAAACACCTATTGTCTACGCTCATCTAGCAATTCTATTTCTTGTAGTCTAGAGATTTTATAGTCCTTATCAGTGACTAGATGTTTCAATGATACTCTTAGTGATGGAATCTCTACTTCGACTGGTAGTACCACCTCTAATCCATAAACTAGTGAAAAAGGAGTTTCACAAGTGTTTGTTCTGATGGTAGTGCGATATGCCCACAATGTTGGATTTATTTGTAAATGTTAGTCCCTTCTTGATTTACTCACTATGTGATGCAAGATATTCAATATAGTTTTTTTTATGCCTCATCATGTCTGTTACCTTGAGGGTAATAGATCGAGGAACAATATTGAGTGATTTTGAACTAAAGACACATGTCATCCATGTCTTTGTTTTTAAATTGACCCCAATTGGTAGTCACAATCGATGAGGGTATTCCATACGGACAAATGATATAATTCAAGATAAACATTGAAAAAAAAATTCCTATTGCATTAGACAATGGAATAGCTTCCACCCATTTTTTAAAACACTTAGTTGTAGTAATGATGTATTTGTGTCCATTTGATGAATTTGGGTAGATCTGTCCAACTAGATCAAAGGCCCATTGCTGGAATAGATACCATCTTTTTCCATTGTGGGCCAATAATATCCTACCCTTAAGAGTTTCTTGGTTAATGAAAAGTCATTCGAGTGTGACCCACACACACCTTCATGAACTTCCTTTAATGCATGCTTAAACTCTTCATTTTCTAAACACCTAATTAGCGTACCATCTAGACCACATTTGTATAAGTCATTAGCAATGATTATATAGCATGATGCTACTTTTATAAGGCATCTCTTTTCATTTCTTGAGTAGCTTTCGAGGATAACTTGGTCTTTTAGGTAAGAGTAAATATGGGCATATCTAGATAAAACTTGAGTGTCAATGGCACAAATAATCTAGGATTCGGGTGAGTCATAGGCTGGGAATGGGAATTCTTCCACCAGGAAGTTATAGAAAAATTGATGTTCTTCAAGTTGTAACATTGATGCTAAAGTAGCCATCGCATCTACTACTTTGTTTTATGATCTTGGAATTTTCTCAAATGTGATGAAGACAAAATATTTTTTCAAGTCATCCACCATTCTTTTATAAGGCATTAGCTTATCATCTTTTTTCTAATAGTCTCCATTCACCTAATTGATCATGAGCTGTGAATCTCCATAGATGTGTAACTCAATGATTTTCCATTCTATTGCAAGTTTCAGTCCATTTACTAGCTCTTCATACTCCACTTTGTTATTTGTCCATGGAAATATCATCTTATATGCTTTTGAATTTTGATATCCTTGTGGTGTTATGAATAAGAATCCAACTTTTGATCCTTGTTGTGTGAAGGAGCCATCAAAATATATTTTCCATGAGTGTTATGTTAAGTTCATAATCACTTCATTAAGGAATTCAACATGTAATGGTACATCATTTGTTAATGGTCTTTCTGCAAGTTGATCAGCTATCACTTGTCCTTTAATGGCTTTTCTATCAACATATTCAATGTCAAATTCACTTAGAACCAGTATGCACTTCGCTAGTCTTCCTGTCAGTGTTGCTTTACTCAATAGATATTTGAGTGGATCTATCTTTGTCACTAGCTTCACCTTATGTGCCAACATGTAATGTCTAAGCTTTTGGGATGTAAATACTACTACTAAGCATAATCTTTCAATCATGGAATAATTCAACTCATATGTGACCAAAGTTCTATTGATGTAGTATATAGCTCTCTCCTTCTTAGCATCATCTTCTTGTGTAAGAAATACTCCCAATGACATATATGTCGCTGATATGTATAACAATAAAGGTTTTCCATATATTGGAACCATTATGATAGGAGTATTCATCACATATTCCTTGACTTGTGAACAATTTTCTTCACATTACTCATCCCAAGTGAATGTAGTTCCTTTGTGCATTAGCTTTGTGAAACGTTGTTCCTTATCTATTAACTAGGATATAAACCTCCTTATGGATTGTAGCTTGCCTTGGAGCATCCTCATTTGGCTAATGTTTCTAGGTGGTTGCATTTCAAGAATAGCTTTCACCATTGTTGGATCAACCTTGATTCCTTTTGTTGAGACTATGAATCCTAGTAACTTTCCAGATGATACCCCAAATGCACATTTCTTAGAATTAAGCCTTAATTGAAATTGTTCCATTCTATCAAATATTTTCCTTATATTTTTTATATGTGTTGTCATTATCTTTGATTTTGTCAATTTATCATCTACATAGTCTTCCATGTTTCTATGCATCATGTCATGAAATATTGTAGTCATTTCTCTTTGATAGGTTGCGCCTACATTTTTTAGACCAAACAGGATCACATTCCAATAGTATGTTCCCCATGCGCATGTGAATGCAGTATTTTCTTGATCTTTAGGAGTAATTTTAATTTGGTTATATCCCAAAAATCCATCCATCAATGAATAAATCTCATAGCCAGCCGTCAAATCTACAATCATGTCTATATTGGGAAGTGGAAAGTCATCCTTTGGTCAAGCCTTGTTTAAATCTCTAAAGTCTATGCAAAATCTTATGGACTTTTCTGCCTTGGAAATAGGAACTATGTTTGATATCCATTATGCATAGTCAATGGATCTTATGAATCCAGCCTTTAATATTTTTTCCAATTCTACCTTGACTAGAAATGCCACATGTGGATTCATTTTCCTTAGTTTTTTCTTTACTGGTTTCACATCAGGAGAAATAGACAAGTGATGCATTATCAAATCTATATCCAATCCAGGCATATCTAAATAAGACCAAAAAAAATTGATCTTCTTTTCTTTAAATAAGTTGGTGAATTGGATCTTTTCTTCTTTTTTCAAAGACTGCGAAATGAGAATTAGTTGAGGAGCTTTTATTGTTCCCAGATTGACAAGTTGTATTGGTTTAATCAGTACTGAAGATCTTTCTTGAAAATGATCTAGGAGGATATCAAGAATCCCATCCTTCGGCTACTCTAGGAGGTTTTCACCATCGATGCATCTTTTTCTTTTTCTCTTTTAGAATCTGACACTGCCACTAGGTGGTTTTCACCATCAAATTTCTTGCTCTTTTTGTTTTTCATTTTTAGACCAAGAAACTTGATATCCTCCTCAGTCATGTTTTTTCTCTTTACATTGGTGGAAGAAAGGAAAGATTCACAAGCATTTAGATAAAAGGCTAGGGAATAGTCGTTGTCAAAAGATAATAGGCTTATACATGTAGGTTCATTCCATTCTATCATTTTGGGATATATTAAGGACAAAGATTCATTGGGTTCAAGATACAGCACCATGTTATTATCAATGTCATTAACTTGTAAGATGTTTTCCATTAGGTTTTCTTCTAAAGAGATGTTAGGATTATTAGAGTCATTATCATTATTATTAGAGTTCATGTTAATTTTATGTAAGTATAACTCTAGTGACCTAGCATTAGAACTCTCTCCCTCTTCAATTAGGACTCTAAGATCATATTTATGTATCACATCTACTTATCTATCCATTGTATCATCAGAAATAATATTCCATTCATATTCATGTGAGTCCACCTGACTATAATCTGAAATCCCATTTCTCATCTGTCAGAAAGTAAAGATCTCCAAGATAACTGAGAGGGGGGGGGTGAATCATTTATCAGATAATTTATCCATTCAACAACTTTAAACAATATAATCAATGTACTGATCAACCATAGAAAGATAACCATACACAATTGCACAATAACACAAGATATGTTAACTAGGGAACCTCTTGAAAACAGTAAACCCCGGTGGGAATGATGCCCACAAAATGATGCACTAATATGAAAGTTCCTTGTTAGAGGATGGACCCTGTTAGGAGTCTTATGAAATACATTCAGTACATATAAATCCTTGTTAGGAGATTTTGAATCCCTATTAAAAGATTCTAACCCAGTTAAGATTTTATGGAAGACAAAAGGACCCATTGCCCAAACAGCTTCAAGGCAAGATCTCTGAACCCACTGTCCAAAAGATCTTAGAATTATTCAACAGAATAATATGAAATATATTACCTCCTTCACACTGTGCCAAAACTTCACTCTCTACTACACAAGATCACAATTCCAGATCTATGTACTCACAAGTCTTCCTTCATCACTGAATTAGCTCTTTTCTTCACTTCATGCATATATTCCCATCACAATCTTCATAGTACCCATTAAAATAAGGAAAAAATTCCTTCTTATATACCAAACTCAAATAATTACAAATGAGTCGGTCCTCAATTACAAAATAATAAATTCTACACACTACACACAAAATTCACATAAAACTGTTGGCTTCCAGTTACTGTAACTTTCTCCAAACATGTCCTCAAAGTTTGTGCTATGAACCATGTCATCATTAATGAGTCTCCAACATCCCTTTAACTGCACAAAATCAGATTCCATCCCAGCTAAGAGATATCCTCCGATTTTTGAACATCGCTACACAGAAACACTGTCTAAACACTACTTTTACCAAAATGCTCATAACTCTTACAAATGAATGAGTTTCTTTTTGCGCTGTTAACCATAGGTTAATAACACACCAAAGAACATACCATCAACTATGCAAAAGCCAATCTACAATACAACATGTGTACAAAACAAAACTGTACCTACTTTCCTGCTAATATCTAGAATATCACTGTGTTGACATCAATGACAATCCAAGTCATGAATGCAACAACAACTGCTACAGAATGACTGCCAAAACACTTTTCCTTCATTCCTAACATCATCTTGGTAAACAAAAAAACACTCAGGTAAGCAATAATGTTAATTCTTGCAAAACTCCTCTTAGTTTTCATATGGAATTCTTAAGTACCTTGACTATAGATCACCAGCTGAATTAAAATAGATTTCATTTTCAATGGATTCATGAAATATGTTAATTTAAGATATAGTTTTGAAGTAATATTACTTTGGATAACTATTGTGGTATTAGAACATGAAGATGTATACCTGTTCTTACATGATAGTATTAATGTTACTCTAGGATGCTTGGAAATTTTATCTGAATTACAATTAGGAAGCTTATGAGGATTGGAATAATCCCCTAATGAATAATAGAATGTGTTGTTAGGATTAACAAGGCAGAAATAACAATTATGTGCAAATATAACTAATATCAGAAAATAATAAACCACATAGAATAGAACACAAGACACACAGATTTAACATGGTTCACCCAATCCCTGGGCTACGTCCACCAACAGCGAGTCCAATATTATTATTATCCAGTGATTACAACCTGATTACAAGTATCCATAATCCCTTACAGCCCAATTCTGCCGCAAGTACTAAAATCATACATAATGAAAAATCCCTAACCCTAAGCAATATTATACAATATTTTCCCGCTTTAGGGTTAGAATGAGTTATAAGTAGTCAGCCCAAAAAACTGAAAAAAGTAGTCGGCCTCAAAAAAAATTTCCTTGAGGGCTGCACCCCCGAACCCCTGCTCTTGGGCGCTACCGCCCCCAAACCCCCGCTCGGGGCCCGGCCCGGCCCCGAACCCTGACGAGGTCGGGAGGAAAAGTGTATAGTACTTTCCTAGATAGTACTTTCCTAATTAGTCACCACAAGCTAACAATCTCCCACTTGGTGACTGATCAGTATCCACACTATACTAAAAAAACCTCCCACTTGGAGACTGATCCTGTAGCAATACCACTACCCACATGAGGCTCCCACTGGATTGAACCACCTTGGACTCAGTTGTTCCTTTATTTTGTTCAGTCTAGAAGACCAACGGAAGCTGAACATGAGTTCAACTTCTCCCTTGTTACTACCTTTGTAAACATATCTGCTGGATTATCATCAGTATGAATCTTTTCCAGCCTTAACTGTCCATCATCCAAAACTGATCGAATGAAATGGTACCGCAACTATATGTGTTTTGTCTTTGAGTGCAAAGCAGAATTCTTTGCAAGATGAATGGCACTTTGGCTATCTGTATGTAGAAAATTATCCTTTTGTGGATGTCCCAATTCTTCCATGAAGAATTGAAGCCATATCATCTCCTTGGCTGCCTCTGTAGCAGCAACATACTCTGCCTCTGTAGTGGATAAAGCAACCACCTTTTGTAGTTGAGAAATCCAACTCACTGCTATCCCACCAACAGTAAATATATGACCTGTAGTACTCTGCCTGCTATCTATATCTCCTACCAAATCTGAGTCAACATAGCCTTGTACAGTAGTAGTAGAACCCCCAAAGTGTAAACACTTACTGGATGTGCCTCTCAAATATCTGAGAATCCATTTGACTGCATTCCAATACTCAATACCAGGGTTACTCATATAACGGCTAACGACTCCCACTACATGTGCAATATCTGGCCTAGTACATACCATAGCATACATTAAGTTCCCTATAGCTGAAGCATAAGGTACCTTAGACATTTTAGTCTCTTCTTTTGGTGTCTTGGGACACATATCTTTAGTCAATTTCAAATGACCAGGCAAAGGTGTGCTGACAGCTTTGGCATTTTCCATAGAGAAACTTTGCAACACCTTCTCAATATAATCAGCCTGAGATAGAGACAATTTCCTATTTTTCCTATCTCTACAAATTTTCATACCAAGGATTTGTTTTGCTGCCCCCAAATCCTTCATAGAAAAAGATTTTGCTAACTGTTGTTTCAACCCCTTAATGTGATCCATGTTAGACCCAGCTACAAGCATATCATCAACATATAAACGTAAAATAATGTAGCTGTCATCATCCAACCTCTTAAAATAAACACAATGGTCAGAATGACACCGACTATATCCATGCCCATTCATAAAAGTGTCAAATTTAATATACCATTGCCGAGGTGCTTGCTTCAAGCCATATAAACTCTTCTGCAATCTGCACACCAAATTCTCCTTACCCTTGACCTCAAATCCCTGTGGCTGAACCATATATATTTCTTCATCCAAATCACCATGAAGAAAAGCTGTTTTAACATCAAGCTGCTCTAAATGCAAATCTTCAATAGCCACAATACTTAAAACAGTACGAATAGAAGTCATTTTAACAACTGGAGAAAATATCTCATCAAAATCAATACCATGTTTCTGTGCAAATCCTTTTACGACTAATCTGGCTTTAAATCTTTTCGTACCTCCATCCTCTTCTTTGATCCTGTAAACCCATTTATTCTGTAAAGCCCTTTTACCTGCAAGTAACTTACATAAATCCCATGTCTGATTTTTCAGCAAAGAGTCCATTTCATCTATCATTACAGACTCCCACTGAAGCTTTGTATCCACCTGCACAGCTTCATTATAACATTCAGGTTCACCAGCATCTATTAACAGAATAGAATACAAAGATGGAGAAAATCTTTCTGGAGGTCTACTTAGCCTTGTTGACCGTCTAACACTCACTGGGGTGTGTGGTATTTGTTGTTGCTGTTGTTGCGGAGCATAAGGAACTACTGGAACATGAACTTGTGGAGTATCATCCAGTACTACATAGTCATTTTCTTTCTTCTCGTGTTGTAGCAACAGATCTTTGTACAATACTTTCTCATTGAATATGACATCCCTGCTTCTTACAATTTTATGATTTTCAAAATCCCAAAGCCTATAACTGTGTGCTATAAATGTGTCACACTTCTATGGATCATTACATGCAAGGAAACTCAAGAATGAGCCCTCACAAATCGATCCATAGCTCCCTAGGCATGGAGTGCAAGGGTTTTAAGAATGCTCTCAGCTAGAGCTATTTAGCCAATAACCTTGCTAGTAAACCATGCAATGGGAGATTCAATGAAGACAAGGGCAAGAATGCCAATATCCTCAAAAATCAAGAATGAAATGCAATGCAAGCTAGATTAAGAATGGAAATGCAAGCTAAACTATGGAAATGAAAGATGCAAGTATTACAAAGCCTCCTAGTTAAACTAGATGAATTAATCTAAAGCATAAAGGAAATCTAAGCTAAGAATGCCATGAAAATGAAGCTACTATGCAAGAAATGAAATCTAACTATGAAGCAAGAAAGCCATGATGATGCAAGAATGAAGACAAGAAGATAGAGTGTTGATGAAGATCCAAGATGAATGCCAACAATGCTCCAAATCTTCAAAAGCTCCAAAGTGTACCTAGAAAACCTGCAGCATAATATTAGCATAAAAAGTTTGTGTGTGCAAATGAGGAAGAGAGCTCTCCTTTTATAGGGAATGAAAAAGGAATGGGCCATGGAGATTAAGAGGCAAAAGATTTAATCAACGGTGGAGCTTGAAAGAGGAGCAATCCATGTGCACAAGTATCCTCCAATAGGAAAATAAGAGTTGACTTTTGTGTCCATATGAGACAAAAAGTGCTTTTTCCCTTTTTATAAAATAAGAATAATGCTTTATTTGTGCAACTTAGGATAAGAGGAAAAGTGGGGGCTTTTTATTTATTAAAAGGGGAGGGAATATTCCTTTTAATAAATAAAGACTTAGGATAAGATGGTTAGCCCATAGAAAATAATCGAATAAATGATAGAACTAGGATTTGATCAAGAACAAGCAATTTATGATTTAGCAAAAGGGGCTAATAGTCTAGGTGACCATTTTTAGGTGTATACATTTTGCCCCTCTTTGACTAATGTGTGATCGATCTGGGAACACATGTAGTCAAAGAATAGATCAGCCAAGAAGGCAAGCAGACAACCAAGAAAGCAAGCAATAGCGATTTTGACAGATGTGAGATCGATTTGGGATCACATGCAGTCAAAGAATAAAATAGCCAAGAAGGCAAGCAAGTAGCCAAGAAGGCAAGAAGATAGTGATCTGACTCCAAAGAATGAAGTACAGAGAGATAGCAAATCCTGCATGGTCAGCCTGGTAGCGACAGTACTGAACACTTAGGAAAGAGATAGCTAATAAGATATGATGTGTCTGCCCCCTCAGGATCGAAAGCGAAATCAAGTAGAGGGAATGCAGAAGAAAGAGCAACATGATCAAATCACTAGAAATCATAATCGAAGATGAAAGATAATAGAATAACCATCAACCAATGAAGGGATGCCCCACACATGGGACACGGGGCACGAACCTATCGGTCCCTCAACCCGTAAACGCCATAGAGGGGGATTTGAACTTGGGATTTGAAAGTGAATGAAAGACTAGAAGTTTGAAAGAGATGGGGATGAAGAGGTTATGATGCCCCAGTGAAGATCGAAGGATCAGGCCTCAAAAGGTTAGCCAACTGCACGAAAGAGGGGGAAAAGGTGATTAGGATGATCAAGGTGAACTCGGATTTCGGTTTCAATCCTGAAATGAAAGGAAAATGATGTGATATGAAAGACAAGAAGTGAAAGACATGATCAGGAAGAAGTGAAAGGTGAATGCAGTTGATTAACAAGTCCATGAAAGATAAAGGAGAGCTCTCTCCATATGCAAGATGCAAAACTAAACTAACCTGAACTTAAGAATGCAAGCTACATGAAAAGTGGTTTACTTGCAAGGTCACAAAGCCAATAGACATCTAATATTCATCATCGAGCGTTATTGGTAGCGTCGCAAGATCATACAATACACACTAGCATAACTATGTGAATATAAATATGATCTCTATCAGATAGGAATGTGGAAATCCCACCTAGACATCAGAGACATGTAGGTCCAGATGACTAATGCAGTGAGATTACCTAAGTTTGATATAGCAAGATTATGCTCACATCGAGACACAAGAAAGTCAAGATGACTATAAGCATGCACTTGCGAAACAGTCAAGGATAATACCCTGTCAATCCACAGTGTCAAGTAAGACCAGCATAAATGCTCATGACAGTTAGGATCAACAAAATATACCCACAAGCAGATAAAAAAATAAAACATGTTCTCATACCCTCAGTCTTCTAGCTATGCATCATCGAAAACTTCTCAGGGAGAGACCACTCAGCAAAGAAATCATCATAGACAGCGTGCAAAGAAATAAATTCAAAACAAATCTCAGCAAGTCAAGTGCGTGTGTGTAGGTCATAGAGTCAAACTTTGAGTATCGCATCTGCCAATGAGAAATATTGCATCATCTAAACTATGGGTAGGATATCTGATAAGTGTTAAGAAACACTCGACGCAAGGGTAGTGTTGAAAAACACAGTTGAGGTGGTGTTGAAAAACACCATTGGAACCAAGTTGCCCAAGAAACCCAGATGCACAAAGAGACCCAAGATAAGCTTAAAGCAACATATGCCCCCTAGACTAAGACAAGAATCACTTCCAGGCTAGGAGAGGCAAAGCGAGAAGTGGAGCGAATGAGTGCCACGCAAGACTGATAGACATAGGTGCAGAGGGTCTCAAGCAGCGCCTGTTTCCAGGTTTTCACCACTTGATAGATTTTTTCAGGACTTTTTTATAATTTTTTTGTATTTTTGCTACCAAGGCGCCTGTTTCCAGGTTTTCACCAAGGCACTTTTTCTTTTTTTTTTTGAATTTTTTGAATTTTTTTGGTTTTTTTTGGTGAGACATCAAAGCGCCTATTGCTAGGTTTTCACTAGGATGCTCATTTTTTCAGTACTTTATATGCTTTTTAGGATTTTTTCAGCATCATATATGATTTTTTTTGTAATTTTTTCAGGATCATAAAGTATGTACAAAGAATGCCCTAGATAGAAACGGGCATCAAACTCATGAGCAAGATCACATCGTGTAGTCCCAAAGTCTAGCAAGGTGGAGGACAAGAGGGAGGGAAAGCTCATGAATGAGATGGAGGAAAGGAGAATGAAGGCGAATAAATCCTCAAGGTCAAACTCCTCAAGAGTACCCAAGCTAGGGAAAAATTATCATGTAAAGCGCATTGAACAAGCAATGAAAGGCCAGCATAGGATAAGTCATGAAAGCGCACTGCAAAAGAAGAAAAGGATGCATTCCAAAGGAGTAGACATGTCAAGAGGCTTCATAGCATCATTTTTTACTCTTTTTTATTAGATCAAGACCAAAGGGGAAAAGGATAAAGAAAGGCTAGAATGAATGGAGGAAAATGAAGGAATGAATATGGATGGAATGAAAGCAAGATCATCGTAAGATAGCTCACAAGATAGCCAAATATTCGTGTATAGCTGAACATTGCCAAGATCAATGAGAGAATATGGAATGGATGAAACATGTAGAAGAACTACGCATGATGCCTGATTGCCAGGTTTTCATCATGGTACTTATCCAAGGTGCCACAAGGGAGTGGTTGTCACCATAGGATGAATTTATTTCTCTTTACTTTTGCTACCAAGGCGCCTGTTTCCAGGTTTTCACCATGGCACATTTTCAATTTTTTCATTCTTTTTTTTTTCTTTTTTCTATTTTTGGAAGAAGGCAAGCTTTTTAGATAGTACTCCTTGAAAGGATAAACCCTGACATGCCAAGGATTCAAAATGATATGCTCAAAGATGCTGATAGGGAAAGGAAGATGGAAGAGAAAAATGGAGGATAAGGCTTTATGTAAAGCGAGTGAGGTTGGAAGATATGAGGAATAGGCAAATGAGGAAAAAGGATAGAAGGTAGAAGGATAATGAATGGAAAGATTGTGAAAGGGTAGATGGGAAGGAAGGCAAGATCAACATCGACACACACCTTGAAGGGTGGCAAGAAGATGGAGGAAATATGAATAAAGGAATACGTGAAGGAATATGATGAATGTTTAGCAGAGGTTGCGGTTCAGGCACATGGAATGAAAGATCATTTTTGGAAGAAGATGAAGTGGAAGCCTTTGGAAGCTTGAATGTCAACTTCACTTTTTGTTCAACATAAGACTCTTTCAAGAGAGATTTTGGAATCCATATAGCCTTAGGCTTTTTATTTCTTTTTGATGATTTAGAGAGAATATCTGTAATGATGGATTTTGGAACCCATACTTGTCTTGTAGTTTTCTTCTTAGATATCTCTTTTGACTTTATGTGCCCATGTCGATTAGAGGAGACATGGTGATCTTTTTTTGATGGATTCTTGTATTGCTTCTTTTTCTGGTATTGAACATTCAAGTTACTTCCAAAAGACTTGGGACTTGTGGAAGAAGGAGGAAGATATGACTGGTTTAGATGGGTGAGTGGATGAAAAGGATTCAAGGGTATGCATCTATGTTGATCTTGAGGAAAGATAGGAGATGGAGGGACGTAAGGACCCAAAATGGATGATGAATTAGGAGAGTTAGGAGGGGAAAGTGAAGGGACATAAGGACCCAAGATGGAAGGAAGGCGTGAAGCCTTTAGCAGTGGAAGAGGTCCAAGGATGGAAGTGGAAGATGCAAAAGGATAATCAATAATTTCATCAGCATCTATATGACAACCAAGGACATCAGCATCTTTAGAGTGAGCATTAGGATTTGCAATAGGATCATGAACATCTTTAATAGGAGCAAATTCATTGATAGAATCGTTCAAAGCTTGCAAAGACTTAGGAAGAGTAGAAAATGGAAGCGAACATGGAGTGGTAGAACAAGAAGATGGAAGACTTTGATCTTGACAAGGATCTTTGGATAGCATAAGCGTAGAATTTTTCTCTTGATTTTCAATAAGCTTAACATCAGAAGTAACGGCACCATTTTTAATAACCTTAATGGAAGTATCATCTTTGGAAAGTGCAAGCGTAGTAAGGTTATTTTGATTATCAACAAGCTCAATAGTGCAAGTGGTAGCTTGATCTTGCGTAGGAGAAGACTTAAGACATGGTGGAATGAATGTAGAAGAGCATAGAGGATCAAAAGAACCATGAAATGGATCAGAGACATCATGAAAATAATTGGATGACATGGATGGTTCTTGATCTTGATCTTTCTTTATATTCTTTTCTGTATCATTTTTAGAGTCCTCTTGACATGAAGCCACTTCTAAGGACAAGGAAGCATTTTGAAATTGTATGGAAGACTTTGGAATAGATAGTGAAGGACTAGCTGAAGTAGGCATTGTAGTGCATAAAGGCTTAGGCTCTTTAGGTTTAGCATTATTGAAATTATTTTCAGCCAAGTGAAGGTTAGCTTGAGTTTCTTGAAGAGGTAGCTCTTGAGGATAACTATAGGGAACTGCATGAAAAGCATTAGGATCTTTGTTGGGTGAAGAATTTGTGAAAGATTTGGAAGACTCAGAAGCTTTAGGAGATGTATGAGTATTGGAGGAAGTAGGGGATGGAAGGGGACCATCACAAGACAAAGGTTCAACATTAATATGATCTTGCTCAGAAGTACAATTTTGATTTTTAGCAGTGGAATTCTTAGAGAAGAAATGCTCATAGTAGTAACATTTATAATCAGCACGTTGTATTTTATAGTCCTCAGCAGTAGTAGATGGATTATCATCAAGGTATTGTCTACAAACATCACTAAACTCTCTTTCAAAATCAGAATCATATGGATCACCATCACAATCTATCCAATAGGATGACCCATTTTCAGTAAGCATGAGTCTGCGAGGACTCTGAGGAGTAGAGGTGTCATAAGTATCACTACATTGTCCATCATCATAGTCATCAAAGGTATTACAAGGATTGTCATGTTGCTCATTATGGTATGGCTCATGAAGAAAAGCAAGACTCTTGGGGGAAGTAGAAGAAGAACAAGATCTTAAAGAAGGAGAAAATGAAGACATAGTGGAAGAAGAAAACTTAGCTAAGGAAGAATTTGAATGATGTTGAGAAGAGTCATGGTAAGATGAAGAAGGATAATGATGTTTGGAAAAGGCATGGTAGGATGTGGAAGATGAAGAATGATGAGAAGACCTAGAAGAAAAAGAGTGTTTGGAAGAAGGAGATTGTGAGAGAATCATGTCTATAATCCTAGCAAAGGCGTCAGACTCAAACATCTTTTTGTTTACTCTTGTCTTAAGTTGATGACTTGCGGGATGCTTGGAAAAATAATACTGTTCGAATTGAGCAATGAGTTCGAGATCATCCCTTCTCAAGAGAGGTTCTATAGCAAGATAGTTGAAATTCATGATTCTAGAAGAGGAGGAATCAAGCATGAAAGAAATGAATAGAAGAGACGAAATAGAAGAAGGCAGACTAGATAATAAGAGAAAAAGGATCAAGAAGACATGAAGAGGTTAGGAAGAAGAGAAAGAAGCATGAAGGAAGAAGAGAAATGGAAGACTAGGAAGATATGGGAGATGTGGAAAAAAAAGAAGACCAAGAGTCATTTTGTGCAAATTGATACCATTGAAGTCCATTTGAATATTGAGAAACATGTAATAACCTCTAAGATCTGACCTGGACTGACCAAGGATGACTGGAAGTGACACAAATCAACTTCAGATTGCAAGCAGTAGTGAGATAGCAAAATAACTTTGTGTGATAGTTCCCAGGCAAACAATGTGACTCTTAACCAATGAACATAAAAATCTCAGTTTTGAAGTGTTTTGATCAAGTTCAAAGATTGGATAGTGCAATTTTTTAGTTTGACAAGCAGTAACAGCAGATAAAAGACAAGTTTGCAAACAGTAGGTGATCAAACATGTCATAGAACACTTGAAACAAGGGCAAAAGCAACCTTGTCAAGACAAGCACTTGTGATATCAAAATAGAAAACCTTATGAACGCTACCGTGTGTTTGAATGTTGAGAACGTTTACACTGGTATAGCACAATCGAAGACAATTCAAGCAATTACTACCTAGAAGGACAAGGCTCATTACTTAGCAACGTGGCCCACAACTTGATGCTCCCTTGCCTCACACCAAGTGGTTGCCCACAAGAGATATTGGCGTTGTCATGGAAGTGTCAAAAACACAACCAAAGGAACACATATGGTGAGTGTCTTGGGGTGATCCGGGTAAGTCCACTTGGATCAATCCTTGCACCAAGAAGCTAAGCGGCTAAAATAGGGTGGCCTCTATCTAATGGTTCATAGTAAGTGTTTCCATTCATAGCACCCCTCTTGCCCCTCATAAAGGACTAGGACCTCGCGGCCTCAAGAGTACCTTAAGCATTCTTGCTTAATGCTTTCCTCATGGTCACAATCCCACAAGTTACTCACATCAAGCGAAGATAAGTACTATGTCTACCAAGGTTTTGTGTCCTTGATAGCCTTGAGATTATAGTGAGTTGGAATCACTCACCACCAAGGAAAATGATGACAAGGTTGTCCCCACTTGGGTCGTTCCTCTTGATTGCTCAAGAGCAGGCCCGCTAAAGGATCCTAAGCTAAACAAAGAGTGGATTAATTCTTGAGGTTCAAGGTTTTTGATTCACCACAAGGGTGAAGAGCATACTCCCCTATCTCAAAAACTTCTCCCAAACACACCAAACAAGATCCAATTACCCCTTTGCTTCCAAAACCTCAAGATGGGTCAAGATTTTCTGATTCACCTAAAGGTGAAGAGCATACTTCTCCTACCACCCCAAGATTCCTTTCACAAAGTATTAAGTGCCTATGAAATGAAACAACTAGTATATGCCGCACTTAATAATAAAAAAAAGTAATTAAACAAGCACTTGATTTAGTTTTTATGCTTAGGGCAGCCCTACAAAAACCATTAGTAGCCCTCTTTGACATGCATTCTTTTGGCAAAATATCTCAAGCAAGTGCACCTACAACCACAACTTGTTAGACCCACAATGGTTAGCACATGAAAAATCTGATAATCTACAAAAATACTTGATCAAATGATAAAATCTAAAAATGAAACCATCATGGTTGGATTGGGGTCGGAAAGACCTTTCCAACGATATATCACACTTAAACTTTTGATACCATTTGCAAAATTTCAAAAAAAATTTCAAGAAAATTTCAAAAAGATAGCTAACAACCCAAAACTTGCAAGATAGATAAAATAGCCCAAAAATAGCTCACTGCCAGATTCAGACACAATATCGCGTGATACTTCGCCCGACACCAGGCGATACTTTTCAGCCCGCGCGATATTTCGCCCAACACCAGGCGATACTTCGCCCGAGACCAGGCGATATACCTCAATACTGCCGTGCGATTCTTCTCTGGCGCGAAGTATCGCACGCATATAGTAAGGTATATCGCACGATATACCTGAGAAGTATCGCGCGATATTCTGAGACAAAAAACCAGAGAACAAAAATTACTCTAAAAACTTGCCGAAAAATTGACGGAAAATGACGAAAATGCAGAATTTAAAGGACAAAGTCTATCTACTCTGCCCCACGGTGGGCGCCAAAAATGTGTGCTATAAATGTGTCACACTTCTATGGATCATTACATGCAAGGAAACTCAAGAATGAGCCCTCACAAATCGATCCATAGCTCCCTAGGCATGGAGTGCAAGGGTTTTAAGAATGCTCTCAGCTAGAGCTATTTAGCCAATAACCTTGCTAGTAAACCATGCAATGGGAGATTCAATGAAGACAAGGGCAAGAATGCCAATATCCTCAAGAATCAAGAATGAAATACAATGCAAGCTAGATTAAGAATGGAAATGCAAGCTAAACTATGGAAATGAAAGATGCAAGTATTACAAAGCCTCCTAGTTAAACTAGATGAATTAATCTAAAGCATAAAGGAAATCTAAGCTAAGAATGCCATGAAAATGAAGCTACTATGCAAGAAATGAAATCTAACTATGAAGCAAGAAAGCCATGATGATGCAAGAATGAAGACAAGAAGATAGAGTGTTGATGAAGATCCAAGATGAATGCCAACAATGCTCCAAATCTTCAAAAGCTCCAAAGTGTACCTAGAAAACCTGCAGCATAATATTAGCATAAAAAGTTTGTGTGTGCAAATGAGGAAGAGAGCTCTCCTTTTATAGGGAATGAAAAAGGAATGAGCCATGGAGATTAAGAGGCAAAAGATTTAATCAACGGTGGAGCTTGAAAGAGGAGCAATCCATGTGCACAAGTATCCTCCAATAGGAAAATAAGAGTTGACTTTTGTGTCCATATGAGACAAAAAGTGCTTTTTCCCTTTTTATAAAATAAGAATAATGCTTTATTTGTGCAACTTAGGATAAGAGGAAAAGTGGGGGCTTTTTATTTATTAAAAGAGGAGGGAATATTCCTTTTAATAAATAAAGACTTAGGATAAGATGGTTAGCCCATAGAAAATAATCGAATAAATGATAGAACTAGGATTTGATCAAGAACAAGCAATTTATGATTTAGCAAAAGGGGCTAATAGTCTAGGTGACCATTTTTAGGTGTATACAATAACCAAATTCATCAATGCCATACCCAAAAAATACACATTTCTTTGACTTAGCTTCCAGCTTGGTTCTATTTTCAGAGTCTATAAGTGCAAAAGCTTCACAACCAAAGGTTTTGAGAAAAGAATAACTCACCTTCTTACCACTCCATGTTTCCTTTGGAATACCACAGTCCAAAGGAGTAGAGGGGCCTCTATTGATTAAATAAACAGTGGTGTTCACTGCCTCTACCCACATATTTTTGGGCAGCCTAGCATGCAACCTCATACTCCTTGCACGCTCCATTATTGTCCTGTTCATGTGTTCAGCCACTCCATTTTCTTGTGGAGTCCTTGGTACAATTTTCTGCCTATGAATACCATTAGAGGAACAATATTCTTCAAATTCTGTGCTGCAATACTCACCACCATTATCAGATCTGAGACATTTTAACTTTTTACCAGTCTCATTCTCAACCAAGCATTTCCATTTCTTAAAAGTTTGAAATACATCAGATTTCTGTCTAAGGAAATAAATCCATACTTTTCTTGTTGCATCATCTATAAATGTAACATAATACAGAGAGCCACCAAGGGAAGATACCTGAGCTGGTCCCCATACATCTGTATGCACAAGCTCTAATCTCTCATTTTTCTTTTCCTTCCCACTCTTCACAAAACTAACTCTCTTTTGTTTTCCATAAACACAACTTTCACAGAAATCCATATTGACACATTTCAGACCAGGTAAAACTTTCTTTGAATGAAGTAATTTCATACCTTTTTCACTCATGTGCCTGAGTCTGTTGTGCCACAGTGCTGTGTCAGAATCTATAGCAACAGTTTGATGTTCTTCCTGCTCAACTGCAGCCACTGTTCCTGAACATTCATTATCTTCTGAAACAATTAAAGTAGAAGGAACAGTATGACTTGTACAAAGATATAAGGTGCCTACTTTCACACCTTTTGCTACTACTAAGGAACCTTTTGAAACCTTCCAATTTTTATCATTAAAAGTAACTATGCAACCCTCATCACCCAGTTGCCCTGCTGAAATTGAATTCCTACTCAGCCTTGGAACATGTCTTACCTCTTGTAGTAGCCAATGATTCCCATTCTGCAACTTAATCTTAATTTTTCCCTTTCCAACAATCTGACAGGGTTCATTATCTCCCAAATAAACTAGCCCAAAATCCCCTTGGACATAATCAACAAAATAACTTCTATGGGGTGTAGCATGAAATGAAGCCCCAGAATCTAAAACCCATGAATCATCAATACTTTCTAAGGACAAGAGCAAAGCATCCTCCTCGGATTTGTTACTTACCACATTTGCCTCCTTGTTTCCATCATTTTTTTCTCCTTGATCTTTCTTCTGAGACCAACAATCTTTCTTCTTATGACCTAATTTTCCACAGTACCAGCAATCATTTGGCCCTTTAGATTCGGACCTCTTTCCCTTTGATTTTCCTCTTGATTTCCCACGATTTCCAGAGTTGTTTCCTCTATCTCTTGTTCTGCCTCTGCTTTCTGTGTTCAATACACTACCCGATGTGGATGCCCCTGAGCTTTTCCTACGAATTTCCTCACTCAATATAACACCAATAACATCATCATACTTTAGGGTATTAGAACCAGAAACAGAATTACTAACAGCCATTACCAAGCCATTCCAGCTTTCTGGCAAAGAACACAAAATCAAGAGAGCCCTAACCTCTTCATCGAAAGTAATTTTAACTGAGGTTAATTGACTTGTAACTGTATTAAACTCATTCAAATGATCATTAATTGATCCACCTTCTACCATTTTCATATTAAATAAACACTTCATAAGAAATACCTTGTTTGAAGCTGAAGGCTTTTCATACAACTTCGCTAGGGTTTCCATCAGATCTTTAGCTGTCTTTGCTTCAGTAATATTGAATGCCACCGACTGTGCCAGGCATAGATGAATACTCCCCAGTGCCTTCCTATCCAAAATATCCCAATCCTCTTGAGACATTGATTGCTCTTTCTTGGCTACTCCCTCTAGTGGCCGCCATAGATCCTTCTGATAGAGATAATCCTCCATTTGCATCTTCCATAACTGAAAGTTCTACCCATTAAACTTATCAACCTTCACCCTACCCTCGTCTGCCCTTTCTCCCACTTAACCGAGAGACTCTCCCACTAACTCGTGAGACCTGCTTCAGAGAATAGATGAAAGAACAAATGAAATAACCTCGCTCTGATACCACTTGTTAGGATTAACAAGGCAGAAATAACAATTATGTGCAAATATAACTAATATCAAAAAATAATAAACCACACATAATAGAACATAAGACACATAGATTTAACGTGGTTCACCCAATCCCTGGGCTACGTCCACCAACAGCGAGTCCAATATTATTATTATCCAGTGATTACAACCTGATTACAAGTATCCATAATCCCTTACAGCCCAATTCTGCCGCAAGTACTAAAATCATACATAATGAAAAATCCCTAACCCTAAGCCATATTATACAATATTTTCCCGCTTTAGGGTTAGAATGAGTTATAAGTAGTCGGCCCAAAAAATTGAAAAGAGTAGTCGGCCTCAAAAAAAATTGACCCGGTGAGGTCGGGAGGAAAAGTGTACAGTACTTTCCTGGATAGTACTTTCCTGATTAGTCACCACAAGCTAACATGTGTCAATTTAACATGCATGGTGTTGAGACATTTTAGAGAAAAGATAATATATGGTAATTAAACAAGAGAGTAGTAAACCTAATAGAATCCTTAAGTTATTTGGAAATATTATATGTTATGATGGCTTAACTTGAGATAGGGTGATGCATTTACATAGATGATTCTATTGGAAATAATTGTCTGAAGGAAATTGCTACTCAAATTATGTATTGTCTTTGATGTCACACAATGTCATAGTCCGTAGCAATCAGTTCCTACCGAGCTCAGTCGGTCTGCCAGACAAGGAAATTTAGCATTTACCGAGTTCAGTCGGTTATCAAAGGAAATTCAGCATTTACCGAGTTCAGTCGATTATCAAAGGAAATTCAGTGTTTACCGAGTTCAGTCGGTTATCAAAGGAAATTTAGTGTTTACCCAGTTCAGTCGGTTATCAAAGGAAATTCAGCATTTACCGAGTTCAGTCGATTATCAAAGGAAATTCAGTGTTTACCGAGTTCAGTCGGTTATCGAAGGATTGTCGATGTTTACCGAGTTCCCTTGGTCTCCGAAAGATTGTAGAAAGTTATGGTCACCGAGCACTGTCGGCCCTTGAAGGATTTTTGCAAAAAGAGTTTGCTTAATTCAGCTGACTGTTATACTAAATAATGTCAATTTGACAAATCTAAAATCATATAAATAAAAGGTCAAATGTGAAAAATAAAAAGGGACATACAGCAAGAAGTTTTACAGAAGAAAAGATAGGAAAGGTGTGTGCAAATTTGTGAAGGATGTTCAGATATCCTTAAGGTGCAGCAGAGTTTTATTCGATCAGGAAGGATCACACATATGCAGAACAGAGATCTGTAATCAGCAAGGCAGTTGCATTATTATATAGGTCATTTTTCATTGTTACCTTCTTATCATTGTAACAGTGAATTCTAAATCTCTTAACCGAGTTGGTTTAACAACCATATTGTAAATCCTCTAACAAGGTGACAATTCTATTAAATTGTTTTCAAGACCTCTTACCAGGCCACTCCTAGTAGGGTGATTAAATCCTCTAACAAGGTCACACCTAACAGTGTGTTTTGTAACCTTTTACTGGGTTGGCTTCTAACCGGGCATCACTTCAGAAAAGTGAAAATCAGTATCTAGATACATTGGTGGTTTTTCCCATATTGGGTTTCCACGTTAAATCTTGTGTCTCTTGTGTTCTTAATTGCTATCTTAATCATACACCAGTGCTGATGAATATCTAAAAGATAATTTTGCTAATACTTTTTGCATCTTCAAAGTTACTGCAATCTATTTACCGAGTGCTAAAATAGATAACATTTTTAAGATATCCTAAGGGATCTGAAAAGAATTAATTGTGAAGTGTTTTATGGTTGACTGATTCACCCCCCCCCTCTCAATCACTTCATCCATATTCCATCAATTGGTATCAGAGCTTTTGGTGCTTGCAGGAAGGGTTTCAAGGACCTAAGCTAAAGATCAGGATGTCTTACAAGAGGGAAATTCCAAAGCTCAACAGAGATAACTTTTCAGCATGGCAAGGTCTCATGCGACTTCATCTGACTTCCATTGGTGATTCAGGATGCAAATACATTGATGAAGAATACACAATTCCTAATGGCGCATTAACTATTGAAGACATTGCAGATAAAAAGACTCATAACACCATGATGATAGACATTGCATCTGCTCTCAGCTATGAAGAATTTGATGATATTAAAGAATGCACTACTGCATATGAAATGTGGATGGCACTAAAGAAAATATATGGTGGTGATGCAAATGTGAAAAGAGCCAAAGCAGAAAGCCTAAGAGGACAGTTTGACAAGATGAATATGAAGGAAGATGAAAACATTGCAAAATATGTTGAAAGAATCAAAGCAAGTGTAAGTGCAATTAGAGCTTCTGGAGGAACAATCTCAGATGAAACTGTTATAAGTAAGGTACTCAGAACATTACTCCCTATCTATGCAATAAGAGTATCAGCTATTCAAGAAAGAAGATGTGAAACAAACCACAATATAACTTTGGATGCTTTAGTTGGAAGATCGACAGCCTTTGAATTAGACAACTATGACAACTATGTTCCTAGTTCCAAAAATATTGAATCAGCATTTGAGGCCAAGGTTTCACTAAAGAAGAACAAGAAAATTAAATAAGTTCAGTCAGAAAGTGAAGAAGTATCAGAAGAAAGTTCTGATAGTGATCTTGAAATTGTAGAAGCATTACTTGCAAAGAAGTACTCTAGAGGGAAAGGTAAAACTCCTTTAATCTATTTTTCATGTGAAGAAATTGGACATATTGCAGCTAGGTGCCCAAACAAGCAAGTCAAGGAAGAGAAGAGAAGTCACAAGTACTATGGAAAAAAGAATTTCAAATCATTCAAGGATAAAGGTAAGAAAACATGTTTTATGGCTAAAGATTCTGATGATAGTGAAGAAGAAATTGTCTTTATTGCTATAAAAGATGAATCTAATGATGATGAAGATAATATGGCACTTATTTCTCATATAAGCAAAGATGATATATGGATAATAGACAGCGGATGTTCACACCACATGACTGGTGACAAGACAAAATTTGAATACCTAGAAGACTGTGATAGTGGTAATGTAAGATTTGGAAACAATGAACCTTGTTGTATAAAAGGAAAAGGAAGAATCTCATTAACCAAAGAACTCATATGTGATAATGCTTATTGGGTTGAAGGACTAAAACATAATCTTCTAAGTGTAGCATAGCTAATCAACACTGGTTTCAAGGTTGAATTCATGAATGGTCAAGCAAGACTGCTGGATGAAAAAGGAAAACTCATTGGATCAGGCAAACAAACAAAAGGTAACTTATTTTATCTTGATCTCAGTGAATATTCATGCTTTATTGCTCAAATAGAAGAAAGTTGGCAATGGCACAAAAGGTTATGTCATGTGAATTTTGATAACATGATAAAAATAAGCAAATTCAAGAAGGTTAGAGGCATTCCTATTTTGAAGAAACCTGATACTGGTCTATGTAAGAATTGTCAGATTGGCAAAATGAGTAAAACTAGTTTCAAGAGTAAGAACTATCAGTCTAAAGAAATTTTGGAAATTGTGCATACTGATTTATGTGGACCTATTGGAATACAAAGCTATACTGGAGATAAATTCTTTATTCTTTTCGTTGATGATTATTCTAGAATGATGACTGTCATGTATTTAAGAGAAAAATCAGAAGCATTTGAAAAGTTCAAATGGCACTTAGCAAGAGTGGAAAAGGAAACAGGGAAAAGATTGAAATGCTTAAGATCAGACAAGGGTGGTGAATTCATCTCCCATGATTTTAACAACTTTTGCATTGAAAGAGGAATCAAAAGATAGGTATCAGCTCCTAGAACTCCTGAGCAGAATGGAATAGCAGAAAGAATAAATAGATCTATTATGGATTGTGCAAGGACTCTAATGATAGAAAAGAACATCGCTATAAAGTACTGGAAGGAAGCTATCAGCACTACAGTTCATACCTTGAACCGAGTACAATTGAAGAAAGACACATTCAAAACTCTTTATGAATTATGGTATGGCTATAAACCCAATGTAAGTTACATGAAAATATTTGGTAGCAAGTGTTATATCTTAAAAGAATCCAGAAGAAATAAATTTGATGTGAAAAGTGATGAAGGAATATTCCTAGGATAATCTAGCAAAAGCAAGGCATACATATGTCTGAACTTATCTACTCACAAAGTCATAGAAAGTATACATGTAAAATTTGATGAGTTTACAGAATAGACTGAAGAAGAAAGCAAAAGGGAACCTGAGAACTATAGAAGATTCGTTTACATTGAACCTGAAACATTGGCAGACACAACTATCAATAAGGAAACTATATCTACCGAGCCAAGCACAGTTACCAAGTCACAAACTGAGTCACAGGAAGAAGTTCAAACTGAGTCACAGGAAGAAATTCAGACTGAGTCTCAGCTTGAAGTTATCGAGCAAGTATCTACCGAGCCCGAGCAACCTGAAGAAGAGATCCTAGAAGACAACAGCATGAATCATTCAAAAGGCAAGGAACCTATACTAGCCAAATATGTCAGAAGACATCATACACTAGATCAAATTATTGGAAACAAATCAGATGGTACTATGACAAGAAGCAAGCTAAAAGGTACATGTCTGCTTACTGACTTTGAACCTAGAAATATGAAAGATGCATTGGAAAATGAAAGTTGGATTGAAGCAATGAATGAAGAATTAGAACAAATACAAAAGAACAAAACATGGACTCTTGTACCTACACCTAAAGATAAGAATGTAATTGGAACAAAATGGGTATTCAGGAATAAGCTGAATGAAGATGGTCAAGTATCTAGAAACAAAGATAGACTGGTATGTAAAGGTTATTCTCAAGAAGAAGGTATAGATTATGGAGAAACTTTTGCTCCTGTTGCAAGATTAGAAGGTGTAAGAACTCTACTTTTTTATGCAGCACACAAAGGATTTAAGGTATATCAGATGGATATAAAATCTGCATTTCTCAATGGAATTCTTGATGAAGAGGTCTACATTGAACAACCTGAAGGTTTTGTTGATCCAGATAAAAAGGACATGGTCTGCAGGTTACACAAAGCATTGTATGGTTTGAAACAAGCTCCTAGAGCATGGTATGAAAGACTCCATAACTATTTGATTCAGATTAATTTCAAAAGAGCCAATGATAATAGCAATTTGTATATTAAAGAAGGACCGGATGACAAAATTGTATTGGCAGAAATATTTGTAGATGATACTATATTTACAGGGAATGAGGATCAGTGCAAAGAATTTTTAGAGCAAATGAACAAAGAATTTGAAATGTCTATGTTTGGTTTAATAAAATTCTTTGTTGGTCTTCAAATTCAGCAAAGCAAGAATGGTATATACATTACTCAATCTAAATACATTAAGGAAATACTTAAGAAGTTTGGTATGGAAGATTCAAAACCAGTTGGTACACCCATGTGTACTGGATTGAAACTTACCAAAAATGATGATTCAAAAGAAGTTGATCAGACCCTATACCAATCTATGATTGGAAAATTGCAGTATGTAGTACATACAAGACTTGATATTGCCTTAGCAGTCGGTATAGTAGCTAGATTCTCAGCAAAACCTAAGGAAAATCATATGATGGCAATCAAAAGAATCTTAAGATACTTAAGAGGAACTGAAGAATATGGTTTGTGGTATAAATTTGGAGGCAATCTAGACTTAAAAGTGTTTACTGATGCTGATTGGGCAGGAAACATTGATGACAGAAAAAGCACAAGTGGTGGAGCATTTTTTCTTAGAAAAAGACTGGTATCCTGGACTAGTAAAAAGCAAAATTGCACATCTCAATCCACAGCTGAAGCAGAATATGTTGCTGCTGCAATAAACTGTTCAAATATTGTTTGGTTTAAACAGTTATTAGAAGGTATGAAGGTTGAAATCAAAGAACCAGTTGTTATATTTTGTGACAATACCAGTGCAATAAACATTTCGAAGAATCCAGTGATGCATTCCAAAACCAAGCACATTGCTATTAAATATCACTTTGTCAGAGAATTGGTGCAGGACAAGGAAATCAGATTAGAATATATTCATACAAAAGAATAGATTGCAGACATTTTTACCAAACCATTACCTAAGGATGCATTTGTGTATCTAAGAAGTAAGTTAGGGGTCATTCCCCTATCCGAGGCTCACTAAATATAGTTTTAGTGATGCATCAACTAGAACATGATTGAAAATCAACCAGTTGATGCAGCATATTCAAGGAATCATTGCATATGAATTAGTACTTGAGGTACATTAATTTACACCGGTAATATGTGAATTGTCTTTGGCATGTGTTGTCAAAGAGGGAGTGTTTGCTATGTCTTTTCTATTAATTCAAGAAATTTTCAATAGTCAGAAGGAAGAATTTTCAGGATAAAGGAAGTTTGCTGACAGAGGGAGATTTGAATCTGAACCGAGCTAACTCTTTCAAATTTCTTATGCTATGACATATTGTGTTGCCATCAATACCAAAGAGGGAGATTGTTGGAAACAATTTTCTGAAGGAAATTGCTACTCAAATTATGTATTGTCTTTGATGTCACACAATGTCATAGTCCGCAGCAATCAGTTCCTACCGAGCTCAGTCGGTCTGCCAGACAAGGAAATTTAGCATTTACCGAGTTCAGTCAGTTATCAAAGGAAATTCAGCATTTACCGAGTTCAGTCGGTTATCAAAGGAAATTCAGTGTTTACCAAGTTCAGTCGGTTATCAAAGGAAATTCAGTGTTTACCGAGTTTAGTTGGTTATCAAAGGAAATTCAGCATTTACTGAGTTCAGTCGATTATCAAAGGAAATTCAATGTTTACCGAGTTCAGTCGGTTATCGAAGGATTGTTGATGTTTACCGAGTTCCCTCGGTCTCCGAAAGATTGTAGAAAGTTATGGTCACCGAGTACTGTCGGCCCTTGAAGGATTTTTGCAAAAAGAGTTTGCTTAATTCAGCCGACTGTTATACTAAATAATGTCGATTTGACAAATCTAAAATCATATAAATAAAAGGTCAAATGTGAAAAATAAAAAGGGACATACAGCAAGAAGTTTTACAGAAGAAAAGACAGGAAAGGTGTGTCGAATTTGTGAAGGATGTTCAGATATCCTTAAGGTGCAGTAGAGTTTTATTCGATCAGGAAGGATCACACATATGCAGAATAGAGATCTGTAATCAACAAGGTAGTTGCATTATTATAAAGGTCATTTTTCATTGTTACCTTCTTATCATTGTAACAGTGAATTCTAAATCTCTTAACCGAGTTGGTTTAACAACCATATTGTAAATCCTCTAACAAGGTGACAATTCCATTGAATTGTTTTCAAGACCTCTTACCAGGCCACTCCTAGCAGGGTGATTAAATCTTCTAACAAGGTCACACCTAACAGTGTGTTTTGTAACCTTTTACCGGGTTGGCTTCTAATCGGGCATCACTTCAGAAAAGTGAAAATCAGTATCTAGATACATTGGTGGTTTTTTCCATATTGGGTTTCCACGTTAAATCTTGTGTCTCTTATGTTCTTAATTGCTATCTTAATCATACACCAGTGCTGATGAATATCTAAAAGATAATTTTGCTAATACTTTTTGCATCTTCAAAGTTACTGCAATTTATTTACCGACTGCTAAAATAGATAACATTTTTAAGATATCCTAAGGGATCTGGAAAGAATTAATTATGAAGTGTTTTATGGTTGACTGATTCACCCCCCCCCCCCCCCTCTCAGTCACTTCATCCATATTCCATCAGATTCATGATGATTGAGTACCATGTGTTAAATTGAGATAATATTATTACAAGATGATACATTCTGACCTGATTTGATGGAAGGCCCTAGTGCATTGGTACTACATCTTATTTGGGTTATGTTTTACTTGCTTATAGTTATGAGCTAAATGAAAGGATATAGAAATAAGATCTTGGATCTTATATTGATATGTGCAATTTGATGCAGATAAATTGAGGTAATTTAAATAAATGAAAATTATGATATGCTTTAGAGTTAGAGAGTATAAAGGAATATGGACTATGTGGAATTGAGTTATGAAACTTGGTTAGGAGGTATTTTCAATTACTATATATATATTGTTTGATCAATTTTGGATTTGGAGAAATGTAGATTTATATATGTGAATGAGGTGATGTGGTATGTAGATTTAATTGTTGTATATGTACAAATGGGTTTATATGATGCTTTAATTGGATTATATACATGACATATTCTTGGAATTACTAATATTATCTGGAGTGTGCAGGGATAAAACCATGGAATTTAGGGGGAGTCAAGCTAACATGTTTTGTGTCTCCCATGACACCAAGGTCATGTCCAGAGGGAGATAAGAGCTCATTTTGGATGTGTTTTATTTCATGAAGTGAATGTGTGTGTGAGTGTACTTTAATTTATTTCTTCTTTTTATATCTTGTGAATTTATATGTGACATGTCAAGTGTGTTGTGAAATGTTCTTACATGTGCTAGTGTAAGGTGTTGGCATGTCTCATGGGGAGCTTGAAGGGTCACCTAGTTGTCCTTCCCAAGAAGAGCCACTTGATTAGAGAGCCAAGGAAGAGTCACATCCATGCCAAATCTATAGGGTAGCTTTGAAGGGTGTTTTGAAGACTCATGTGGACACATTGGGTAGTGTTTAGCACAAAAATGACAAGTCTCCTTGATAGACCTTTGGGTAAGGGGTATTTTTGACTATAGGACACCTTACTTTTAACTTGGGAGACCTCCCAAAAGTGGGTTTTCCAAGATGGACGAAAATCCACTCTTGGGGGACTCACCTTGGGATGACCATCCAATAGGAGGACAAGCCCATTCCTCTTTCCCCATTCTTGGTCTTCATATCATTTATGAGGGGAGACAAGGATGGAGGAAATTTGTCCTTGAGCCTTACCTATTAATGAAGGTTAGTTGGGGTTTGTTGGGGGAAGACTCTTTTAGTAGAAACTTTGGGGAGAGGATTGGGTCGACACCCACTCTCTAGTTTTAGAGAATTGTTAATTTGGAGAAAGCCTTGGAAAGTGGATAGCTCTTCTGCAACTATCTTCCATTTAGCATTGGACTTTAGGTTGGTGAAATTTCATTCTCACTCTTTTATTTTGTTTTTCATGATGAGAGAAAGAGCTCTCTTGTAGCTATTTTCTTGTATGCAAAACTCTTGCTATTCCTTTGTATTGTGTGTGTGAGCTTAGTAATGTAGTGTTAATGGAGGTTTTTCTTGTTGTGTTTCCTTTTTATGGTTGTTTTTAATGGGAGTTATTATTTTCATTCTTGTTGGGTGTGTCTTAGTAGATCTGGTTTGTAAATGGCCACGAAAGTAAAATTTATGATGCAAAGCCTTGTGTGAAGGTAAGAATGACTTGCTGTCCCTATTTTTCCCATAGGGGGTTTCATGTTAATGGTTATAGTAGTGTCTCATATATGTTGTTGTTTCATGAAGTTTCTATGTTGTATATGCAATATTTGAGGGCTGCATCTATGTTCCCTAGTTAGCTTGGCTCCCCTTGCTCAGGGGTTGGCTAGGACCTATGAGGTCTCATGATGCCATATGGTAGGGAGGAGAGTACCATGGTTTTGCTAGTCGATTTTGTTTTCTTGCAGGTTTTTCAAGATATCTTGGTTGGACCAGGCCAAGGCTATGAAAGAATATAGTGTTTGTGCATTCCCTCAATGTGGTATTCCGTGTAAAGTGTACCTTGTAAAAAAATGTAATATAAGTCTTTGTCTCATCTATTCCTTCTTGCAAGATCTTGTAAGATAGAGTCTCCTTGTAAACATTTGTAGTGTGTGTAAGAAGTGACATGCTTCCAGGTTGTAATAAAAAAAAAAGGAAATGCTTATTGATGTATCTCTTTGATTTTAGCTGTAACTTGTAGGAAGAGTAATGTTCTTTAATTATTTGTGTTTCTTGTGATAATCTATCCATACTAGTGCTTGTACTGCTATTGTAAAATGTGTTTAGAAGAATTCTTAGTAAGCTATACACTTTTAACATATATATATATATATATATATATATATATATATATATATATATATATATATATATATATATATATATATATATATATATATATATATATATATATATATATATATATATATATATATATATATATATATATATATATATATATGTTAATATATAATAATAAAAAATTAATTGTGTTTTTGCCTAAGGAAATCTGGGCATGACATTCTGGTATCAGAGCGGGGTTTCAACACTTGGAACTTTAGGCTATCATGTTTAATGCTCATTTTATTATTATTATTGCAAAATAGAAAGAACAAAAAATTAATATTGTTGTTTTAATAAGCATATCTTCACATGCACACATTCATACTCCACAGAGTCTATAAACATGTTGTACATGCACATCATTATAATATGTTTTATAATTAAATTATTCAGGCATATTAGAACATAGTAATCTCCTCAAGAGCCAAATTAAATTCAGGTTGGAAATCAAATCATACAAAAAAAATTCAACACTGATTACATCATTAGCGAAATAAAAGTTTACAGTGAAAACCCAAATGAAAATGTTAAAGATACAACTTTGAAAATATTTAGAACATAGTACATATTGTGAAATTACCTACCATATTGTGAAATTACATATCCTCTAATTACTAGAAGAGAAAAACTCTTACAGTAATGCATGGATCAAGGAATGAATCAATTAAAAAAAAGAAAATAAAACATAGATAACAACAGATATATAACAATGTGCATAGATCTACATACATACTGGTCTAGAATATATGCTCTGCAATTATGAGATAAGGATTCATGTTTAGAAAACTGATCATAGATTCAGAAAAAATAGTGCATGGGTTAGGACTTCCATCCAAAAGTGTGGTTTCCAGCTTTAGATCTCGGTGACAAACTTGCATTGAATGGCAATAGCTGACCCCTGAGATAAGTTGCTGGAAGAAAAAAAATGAGCCTCATTCTCACTAAAGCACCCAGCATTACAAATATGCTCAAAGAGCTCACCACCAGATGCATACTCCATAACAATTGCTAACTGTGTTTGTGTCAATATTACCTCTCTAAATCTGACAATGTTTGGATGCCTCAATGACCGATGATTAGTAATTTCCCTCAACACATTTTCATCAATCTTCTCACTCCTCTCTATATATTTTACTACCATGAACTCTCTGGTTTGTTTGTCTCACATAAGCCTAGCGACCTCAAGAATGCCTGACCCAATATCCTTCACGAGCTCATATCGATCACTATCATGCATAATGGGCATGTCTAGCCCCATCCCTCCTCCTATATCCATCTTTCTTCCTTCCCTCACACTGGACTAGCTGGTCAACATTTCATGGTATCTGCTTAAAAAAATTGGAGAAATTATTCTAGCTGTTCCCCACTCTCCAGAAAAGAAAGTTATGGAGACTGCTCCCAACATGGGAGAACTGACAAACATTTAATACTATAATTAATAAAATATCAGACTGCTCCAGCATGGGAAAACTAACAAATATTAAATACTATAATCAATACTCACCGAAACCTTGACCAAATTGCTTGATGCACGTTGTCATCTTTCATGCGCCTTGCATACATTTGAAGTTCTTTTATTGCTAGTTTCTCATTAACATTAAAGAATACACCTATCTTTTCTCTTGGGTTAGTGCGGCTCCTGGTAGAGATGAAGAGTTCACTCCTATTTGGCTCTTCACCATAGTTAATGCGAAACTGGGGCAGAGTCATATTGAGGTCTCCATTGATCATAGGACTTTATTGTCTCAGGTCTCAGGATTTAGGTTATCCTACACTAACTTTTTTCACTTAATAAATACATCTAGATGTAGAGCCTATCTTTATTTGACAAACCTGAAAAACTACGGTGTAGCTACCCTAGATGTGAAGCTATCACAAGGGGAGTCATCCTATCATATCATATCAATTATTAGTCACCTCAAATAAATTGATAGTGTATATTTAAGAACATAAAATTATGGGAATAGCATTGATAAATAAAATGAAAAAAAAAATACAAAGTCATCAGTCGCATAAGTATGTTAATATATAACCTAACTATATTTGCCTGTACCTATATTTGACTGTATCCAAATTGGAAAAATAATGTTGTGTGTGTTGTGGCTTGACTAGTGGTTCATTAACATTACATCTACAATAATATTAAGTAGTAAATAAATATTCATCTTTCATTCATTAAAGTCTAAAAAAAAAAATTCACAGGCTCTGTGCAATGACAAATGATATATGTTTAGTACAATACAACAACGTACTCATCAAATTAAGTGTACAAATAAAAGATAAATTTTTAGCATTCTCAACTATGCTTTTCGTAACTAATAAACCATTTAGTTAATGAATAAGAAGGTATTTTAATTCATCTTGATCAAGATTCCAAGTAAAATAGTACATGGCTATTGACTGGTGCTTGGAGAAGTGTAATGAAATTGATAATTTCATAGCATACACAACATTATAAATTGAGATTGACTATATTTAATAAGAAGTTCTATAGTTGGGTTAAACAATAATATAAACATTGATTTATTAGGGTTAACCAATGATGCTAGAAAAAGGTTTATTTTAGTAATATATATATATATATAAATTGATTCAAACTTCTTAATAAAATAAGGTGAATTATTTTTGGCCTCGCGGGGCGCTGCCCCTCTACCCTGCCCTGTATCGTGACAAGGAATGTGCCAGGGGCGGCGCTACCCCTTGGACCCCGCAAGGGGCGTTTCCCCATGACCCCATCTTGGGGGCTCTACCCCCAAACCCCCCATTAATTAATTTGGGGAGAAAATGCGCCGATAAAAGTTTTTAAAAAAATTAACCTCGTAATTATTAATTTCTATTAACATGATTAATTTTGTGGCGATAAATGATTATTTGATCAAATAAATAGATAAATAAAATTAAAATTATATGTTGAAATTATGGATTATGTGGTTAATGAAATTGTATAGTGTCAAATATAAAGTTTATTTGAAAATATATTATCATCCAATATTAATCAATTTTCACTATTATTTAATTTAATAATGTGTTGTATTAAGATAATGTAGATTAGAATTGTGTGAAAATTTAAAATGAATGATTAACCTTTGAACAAGATGGACTTATTAAGATCATCTTAACTTTAGAGAGTCGACACCATACTCTAACTAAATAATACATAAATAGATGTCACTAGATGTTGATTTAATTGATAAACTCAAATAGAGTATCCTTTTTGTGTAAATTATTAATCTTAATTAAATGAACTTTATAATCGACTACGTAACGACCTTAACTTGTTATGGTTCGGGTGGCATAATTCTATTGGAAATCTATGGGTTATTCTTAAGGTTGTTGAATTAATTAAGTTTGGGGATAATAAATAAGCGTTGTTGTATAATTAAAAACTAAGTATACAATTAAACCCATTACATTTGTAATGGAAATGAAAGATAAATCAATGTCTAAAACTATTAAGTACCTTCCCTCATTAATGTTAAAAGATTATCAACCAACATAAAGTATCGATCATAGGGGGTATGGTTGAAGGTATTAATTTAACCCTTGAATATTAAGAATCACCATTAATTATAATAATTCTAAGGTAAACCTTATAGGAAAATCGGAGGGAATCTTATATAGGTATGTATCCTTCATTTAATTGGGGACTAGAGAGAACATATAAGTTAACTTATTAAGAAAACACTAGATGGAAACCTTGCAAAAATATTATTGTGTTGTGTCTTTCTTTTTATGCTCAAGGTTTGATAATTGTAGTACACCAATTAAGTCGAAAACAACGCTATATGTTTTGAAATGAGTGATGATTTGCTTGTACCTAGTTTATTAAGAATTGAATGAGTTCATGCATACTAGTGTAGACATGTTATCTTTCCTAATTGGAATTTTGAATTATGTCCTTATTTCTCGAATACTGATCATTAGAATTGTGAACATGTTAATTGACTATGAAACTTATGCAAAGTGACTCTTGTGTTTATGTAATAAGTATTAATTGTGAATTTCTTTTACCATAAAAGATGGGATTATGTATATTCAAAAAGTGAATTAGAGATGTAAATGTTTGGGATGCTATATTTAGTTTGATGAAAGATGAAAATGATATCAAACATGGCTTTGGTGTTAGAAGATTTTTATTTTTATTTTTTTAATTTTCTTTTTGAAAATTTTAAAGATGATAATAATAAGAATATTGTGAAAAGTTAGTAATGTAAACGTGTTATGTAATCCCTTGTAAATGTGATCGAACCTATACCAGTGCATATAATGAGTGTTGTGGTAAAGCCAGTGCATTCTTTGTGTTGCCTGGAGTGATGTGAAGGAGCATCACCCGTGAGATATCTGCTTGTTATGGGTATGGGGGCACCATATCCACTATATGTTGACACTTGTGCATATTTGTGTTACCTCACTGAGTTATAGCTTACAGGGTAATTTGTGCTAGGGTAGTGTTACTACCAATCCCTTGGGTAGCACGTGAGGTGTATGTCGGGCAACACGAAGCGACCTTAGCTTCCACTCCTCAAGTTTCTCAAGTAGTGTTGGCTCCTGAAATCACTGGACTCAATCCTAGTGGTTTCGAGATGCCAATTGACGGATTCAAATCTCTTTCTTTAACTTGAATCCCTGCACTTTTGGTTAGAAACCAGGGTGGGTGTACCCAAACAAAAAATGATAACTAAAAAATTGCTAATCTAAGAACTAGGATCTAATATGTCTAATCTAGGATCAAAACTGAAAGCCTAATCGATCAAACTAAAACTATACTAAAGTATCAAAACTATAATGTTATAACGAAATTAGGGTTAGAAAAGATGAAAATGCTGTTAGAAATCAAGATTAGTGAATCAATTGAAAACTTTTTAAAATCTAAGTCCTAATATAGATAATTGCTTCAAAATTGAAATGGGAAAAACCTAGAAACCAATAAATGAAAATGACAGATATGTAAATACAATACTGAATATGAGACCAGTGCCTATAACATTGGGCATCAGAGTCCTGACAATTGAAATGTGTTAGGAGACATAAATGAATTCTAAATTATCAATATAGACAACTTTATTGAATTTAACTCCGATGTTTATAGACCAACCAAGTGCGCACTTTTGGAAGAGTTTAACTAAAAACATATTCTAGGAGACCAATATTTTCATCAAATATACTGATAACTTGAATTCAAACCGATCACTTTACAGGAACTCAAAAGAATTCATCCGTACATAAATATCATCAAAAACTCTAAATTATAACATTAAAGAAATTTAAACTTATCTCAATCCAGTAGTGTTACAGTACTGATGACATTTCATGTATCAGCCTTCCAGATTCGCCTATAAAAAATTTAGTCCATGATATGTGTATATGCCATCACAAAATTGTTTTAAAAATTTTAATGTTGATGAAAATGATGATGTCCCTCATATCAAATGTTTCCCTATAAATGTAATTACCAAAGGTTTTATGTGAAAAGACATGACTTTTCACAAAACTTAATCCTAGCAACTAACCCTAAAATATCCCTAACAAACTATTACAATGATTGTTCAGGAAAATCTTCCCTAAATTAATTTCATTCCGGCATAATAATTTATCTTTAATTTCCTGCACACACAAAATAACCGATATTAGTTTATAATAAATACATTATATAATGTGTTAATTTTATAAAATATTTATTATTTATTAATACTTGTTTGAAAAACGAGTATCATAAGATGAAATCCTTCACACACATATATAAAAACAATATTCTCATATTTTATTTTAAAAATAAAGCATATTGCATTCATTCTGAAATAGAATCCCTTAAAAGATATTAACCCTAAAATTAAATAGACACAAAAGTGATAAAACACATTTAGGGAAATAATTAATCATCATTCAAACCCTAATAATATAAAATTCAATCTACAAAATATGTATTATTAAAGATTAATAATAATAAAATTACTTCACCCTAAAAGTATTTCATATTAGCTATAGGTGAAAATGTGAAAATGAAAAGAGGTTAGGTTATTTGGTAAATAAATTAAATAACAAACTAACCGAATCATATAACTTAAAATAATTAATTAAAATATTGAAGTTCCCCCTAACAAATAATATTAATTTTAATAATTTATTTTTAAAAAAGAATACAATTATCTTATATTTATATATTTATTTCTACACATACTCTCGAAGAATAATGTAGAGTAGTTGGTTAGGGGTAGAGTCGGGTAGATAGGTAGGAAGAGGAACGGGTCGAGAGGTCGAGTGTTCAACTCCCTCTCCCCGTTCTTTTTCCTAAAATTTAGAAAATATATAAATACAAAATAACACAATAATCATATTATTAAATTATAAAAGTAATTAGGGAAGAGGTAACTCCCTGTGTGAAAAGTGATTTTGATTTCTCACCTGCACATACAATTAAGATAAGTAAATACTTTTCCCCTATTCCTCTTGAAGAATAATTGTAGACTAATTGGTTAGGGGTGAGGGATTAGGTATGTAGGCAAAAAGGTCGGCTCGAGAGGTTGAGTGTTCAACTCCCTCTCCCCGTCTTTTTGTTCATCCTATTTTATTTTTTAATTTTTGTTAGAATTATTATTTATTCCAAATGGATGTGCATTAAATAATTTGAAATAAATGAATTAACAACCTTATAAATGACAAATATAATATGCCTCTTCATTCATTTTCATTTTTTCATCAAAGGATATTTACAAAATATAATCAATATGTATTATACTTCCCTGATGTCCTATTCCTTTAGGAGCTGAAATTTTCGGTGCCAACAGGTAGCACGTATGGTGTATGTCTGGCAACAGGAGGTGACATGAGCCTCAACTATTCGAGGGATGGAGTGAGAGACACTATCCTTTGGTTCCCCCACAAGGACTCAGTATGTGTAGGGGTGGTAGCAGCCACAAATTTTCTTGGTTATTAGGGTATTGTGTACGCATTATAGCGGCGTGAAGCGATGCCAGCTTCCACTAACCAAGGAATGTACTCACTACTTCCCCTTCTATGGACCCAAGTACGTGGTTCATATGTGTATATCCCTTATCCCCACGGTTTGACCATGGTACCAATATTTAATGTGAGACTCCTTTGGATAGATTGGACATTATTGATGATTCATAGCTTCACATATATTCATTGTGGCCCAGCATGAGGCAAGAAGTGTATGCCCTGATGTGATTATTTCGTACCACACATGTTCTGACATGTTGCATGAGGTACGATGCCACACCCCACTGATGTTTTGACATAGTGTTGGGTGATGATGTCATGTTACTGATGGTAGCGAGCCAAGCTCGAGGACACAATGCCATGTACATAGGTACGTGAAGGTGCAGTATATGTATGTTATGTATTCCTACTTGATGCAGAGCAATTGGGAGACACTTGCATGCTTGTAGAGGGGTGCCCATGGATGCTCAGTCATTGAACATGGTAGGCATATGGGGGGCCCCTAGCCATGTATACCTCTGGCTATAGTGATGACCCTGGGGGTATCACTATTTGGAGTATGTCCTATGCGTGCCATATCCGCAAGGAACACTACCGTATGATATATAACCAGCATATGCACTATTATTATTGTTTATGCCATGTGGTTAGAGACTGTTGGGTCGCCACATGAAGGGCTATTGTGAGAGCCAGATGATGTTTCCTCCTTCCTCGTTGGTGACTATGTATGGTCACACAGTGATGTGCTGTGCCTTTTCATGATGATTTTTATTTCTTGTGCGGACCAACAATTATTTATTTTACTATGAAATTTTAGCCACAACTTTTGGGAAATTTATGTTATAATGATTTACTATTGCAACATTTCTATTTATGTTATTTATTGTTGAATTTTGGTAACTCTTTTACCTTCATTTGTAATTTTGGTGGCTAAACTATTTTACTTGGTGTTATTTGAATGTTGGTCCTGTGTAGTAATGTGATTCCTCACCAAGGATGCAGGAGGTAGACTTGGTGAGTGTATGCGAGGAAGCAGACATAGGGAACCCTTGAGTATGGGGGCATGTGAGGCTGTTATGTAGCTAATATCCACTATCTACCTTAGAGTGGTGACTATTCCTTGGAGGCTAAATACCTCAACAAGGGGTACATCATGTGGTCTTGTATGGTGGGCCTCACCATATATGAGCGGATGCCATGTATGTGAGTGACTCTAGAACCATCAAGTCACTTGATGATATATGTATCATTGGATTATGGATTTTGGATCATGGATGCATATGGGCCTAGTACATTGTACCCTAGAGTGTGATGGCATGGCCCGCTCCTGAGCCTTTTGTAGTGATGTGTACCCCAATGATGTGGATTGTCCTATGATTGTATGGATTTGTAGCTATCTATGTTTAGAAAGATGTCTTATATATATATATATATATATATATATATATATATATATATATATATATATATATATATATATATATATATATATATATATATATATATATATATATATATATATATATATATATATAAAAAGGGGTGTTAAAAGGGTCTATATGACTCAACTTGCTTATCATGGTGTGCATCATTGTATGGTGTTGTTTTGAGTGGGAATTAATTGTATGGTCTTTTATGTACTTCTGAGGACATGGGAAAAAAAAACCAAATTTAAGTGTATTATAAGGGTTGGTGCACCACCTACTCATACAATAATGGAAAACAAGTGTATTTGATGATATTATGTATCTTGCTTGTGAAAATGGAATGAGGAATAGAAAATAAGTTCTATAGATAGATACCTTTGAGATGATTGTGAATAATTTTTACATAACAAATGCAATTATCATATTGTTCATGTTGGAAATGCATATTTGTTTCTAGATGCTAACATGTAGGAAGTTAGTACCCATGTGCTATCGATCAAGTTGATGAAATGGAAAATTTATAGAAGTACTACTTGAGGGTGTCACTATAGCCTTGAAACTTCTAGGAGTAAGTCAAGACCTAGGGGGGAGGATGTAGTACCCCTCCATTTCTCATCTTGGTTTTAAAAAAAAAACACTCAGGTAAGCAATAATGTTAATTCTTGCAAAACTCCTCTTAGTTTTCATATGGAATTCTTAGGTACCTTGACTATAGATCACCAGCTGAATTAAAATAGATTTCATTTTCAATGGATTCATGAAATATGTTAATTTAAGATATAGTTTTGAAGTAATATTACTTTGGCTAACTATTGTGGTATTAGAACATGAAGATGTATACCTGTGCCTACATGATAGTATTAATGTTACTCTAGGATGATTGGAAATTTTATCTGAATTATAATTAGGAAGCTTATGAGGATTGGCATATTCCCCTAATGAATAATAGAATCTTTAATTTTAACATGCATGGTGTTGAGACATTTTAGAGAAAAGACAATCTATGGTAATTAAACAAGAGAGTAGTAAACCTAATAGAATCCTTAAGTTATTTGGAAATATTATATGTTATGATGGCTTAACTCGAGATAGGGTGATGCATTTACATAGATGATTCATGATGATTGAGTACCATGTGTTAAATTGAGATAATGTTATTACAAGATGATACATTCTGACCTGATTTGATGGAAGGCCCTGGTGCATTGCTACTACATCTTATTTGGGTTATGTTTTACTTGCTTATAGTTATGAGCTAAATGAAAGGATATAGAACTAAGATCTTGGATCTTATATTGATATGTGCAACTTGATGTAGATAAATTGAGGTAATTTAAATAAATGAAAATTATGATATGCTTTAGAGTTAGAGAGTATAAAGGAATATGGACTATGTGGAATTAAGTTATGAAACTTGGTTAGGAGGTATTTTCAATTACTATATATATATATATTGTTTGATCAATTTTGGATTTGGAGAAATGTAGATTTATATATGTGAATGAGGTGATGTGGTATGAAGATTTAATTGTTGTATATGTACAAATGGGTTTATATGATGCTTTAATTGGATTATATGCATGACATATTCTTGGAATTACTGATATTATCTGGAGTGTGCGGGGCTAAAACCATGGAATTTAGGGGGAGTCAAGCTAACATGTTTTGTCTCTCCCATGACACCAAGGTCATGTCCAGAGGGAGACAAGAGCTCATTTTGGATGTGTTTTATTTCATGAAGTGAATGTGTGTGTGAGTGTATTTTAATTTATTTCTTCTTTTTATATCTTGTGAATTTATATGTGACATGTCAAGTGTGTTGTGAAATGTTCTTACATGTGCTAGTGTAAGGTGTTGGCATGTCTCATGGGGAACTTGAAGGGTCACCTAGTTGTCCTTCCTAAGAAGAGCCACTTGATTAGAGAGCCAAGGAAGAGTCACATCCATGCCAAATCTATAGGGTAGCTTTGAAGGGTGTTTTGAAGACTCATGTGGACACATTGGGTAGTGTTTAGCACAAAAATGACAAGTCTCCTTGATAGACCTTTGGGTAAGGGGTATTTTTGACTATAGGACACCTTACTTTTGACTTGGGAGACCTCCCAAAAGTGGGTTTTCCAAGATGGACGAAAATCCACTCTTGTGGGACTCACCTTGGGATGACCATCCAATAGGAGGACAAGCCCATTCCTCTTTCCCCATTCTTGGTCTTCATATCATTTATGAGGGGAGACAAGGATGGAGGAAATTTATCCTTGAGCCTTACCTATTAATGAAGGTTAGTTGGGGTTTGGTGGGGGGAGACTCTTTTAGTAGAAACTTTGGGGAGAGGATTGGGTCGACACCCACTCTTTAGTTTTAGAGAATTGTTAATTTGGAGAAAGCCTTGGAAAGTGGATAGCTCTTCTACAACTATCTTCCATTTAGCATTGGACTTTAGGTTGGTGAAATTTCATTCTCACTCTTTTATTTTGTTTTTCATGATGAGAGAAAGAGCTCTCTTGTAGCTATTTTCTTGTATGCAAAACTCTTGCTATTCCTTTGTATTGTGTGTGTGAGCTTAGTAATGTAGTGTTAATGGAGGTTTTTCTTTTTGTGTTTCCTTTCTATGGTTGTTTTTAATGGGATTTATTATTTTCATTCTTGTTGGGTGTGTCTTAGTAGATCTGGTTTGTAAATGGCCACAAAAGTAAAATTTATGATGCAAAGCCTTGTGTGAAGGCAAGAATGACTTGTTGTCCCTATTTTTCCCATAGGGAGTTTCATGTTAATGGTTATAGTAGTGTCTCGTATATGTTTTTGTTTCATGAATTTTTTGTGTTGTATATGCAATATTTGAGGGCTGCATGTGTGTTCCCTAGTTAGCTTGGCTCCCCTTGCTCAGGGGTTGGCTAGGACCTATGAGGTCTCATGATGCCATATGGTAGGGAGGAGAGTACCATGGTTTCGCTAGTCAATTTTGTTTTCTTGCAAGTTTTTCAAGATATCTTGGTTGGACCAGGCCAGGGCTATGAAAGAATGTAGTGTTTGTGCATTCCCTCAATGTGGTATTCGGTGTAAAGTGTACCTTGTAAAAAAAATGTAATATAAGTCTTTGTCTCATCTATTCCTTCTTGTAAGATCTTGTAAGATAGAGTCTCCTTGTAAAGATTTGTAGTGTGTGTAAGAAGTGACATGCTTCTAGGTTGTAATTAAAAAAAAAGGAAATGCTTATTGATGTATCTCTTTTATTTTAGCTGTAACTTGTAGGAAGAGTAATGTTCTTTAATTATTTGTGTTTCTTGTGATAATCTATCCATACTAGTGCTTGTACTGCTATTGTAAAATGTGTTTAGAAGAATTCTTAGTAAGCTATACACTTTTAACATATATATATGTTAATATATATAAAAAAAATTAATTGTGTTTTTGCCTAAGGAAATCTGGGCATGACATTTAAGTTTTTGGGTGGAATGGATCACTAAAATATTCCAAATCTTCCATAGACCATTGCATTATCCATTGCGCAACAAATTCAAATCAACATTGCAACAAAGAGCTATGAAACAAGAAGACATCATATTCTAATATGTTGATTCCTTACACCAATCATACACCATTGATCAGATTCTACTTAGCAATCCACCTATGTAATTAGATATGTAATCACCTATTCAAAGGACTTTAACCCTCCCCTTAGAAGAGACCTAAAAATAAGCAATACATTAATCAACATCCACTGAAAGACAAGATTGAGATAGCCTTGATATCCCAACTCATACACATCTGAAAACCAGTCCTAAACTCAATTATTTCTATGAAAGCAACTTTGTTGCAGACATTTATAGACATACAATAGAAAGACTAAAACACCCTTGATGATCAAATCAATAAGATCAAGAACCAAATGGAGATAATTTGATAGTAGTATGAATATGCTAAAATCTTATACATAAGATAGACTTGTTACAATAAATTATCCTCTGAAAAACTAGAAAGGATACAAGAACACCCTATATGAGAAGTAGAGGGTAGTATATATAGAAGCAACCACTCATGGAACTAGCTCTGTGAACATTATAGAGAATCAAGAACCCCTACTAAATAATCTTGGAAATCCTTATAAAGGATTGCAACAAGCTTGGGATCATTTAGGTCAAAATTGGGTCTACAACCACCACAAAAACTAGGCTCAACAAAAAATGAGAGCAAACAAGAAAGCCTGGAAACCTGGGAGGATCAGATCAAATCTTATTGTACAATTATTTAGGCTTCATCATCAACAGGCTAACTGCAATTACAAATTACCAATTTCTTATTGTAGGAAACTAAATTAAAATGCCAGAACCAACTTGGAAAACTTGTGTAAATTAGGGCATGAAATTAACTCTAACAACATCAAAACCTAGTTGTCCTATTAAAATATCAGTTCTACATTAAACTAGCATAACACCCTCAAGAAATAAAATCAGAACAGGACAACTACCCATATCTTATGCTCATCAATTTGCACCTATAACCATCCTTGGAAAAAAAATATATGATCTGGCTTTGTCATTTCTAGCTCACTGTACTCAAACCCTGTAGAGAAACCCTTAATCAATTTAACGTTATGGCATCAACGGTTAAATGATCAAATTTAAAACATGACCATTTATCATCATCTTTTCCCAGCACATTGGGTGACTCTTGTTAATCAACAACAGTAAATTAAGCCTTTTGAAAATATCTGGCCACATCATCATTTCCCTTTGGTGACCAATAAGAAATGAACACCTCAGCACACTTGGCAACTGGACCCACTTTTACGTCGACAAGCTTCCCTTAACTCTAAGTCATTCAAAGATCTAGTGACTGAAGGCTTTGACTTGATCTTGGCATATTTTACTTAACCTAGGCTCTGGTTTGGAGATTGGGTGACAAAGGCATTCATGTGATCTCTGAGCATTTCCTTTAATTGGGGTTTAATCATGAGATCTAGTGCCAACCATCTGATCTCATTTGCATTAACAGTCACCGCACAATCTCCAAGCCTTTATCTTAACCCATCCTTGGTCTAGCGATCACATGACTAAAGAATATCTCCAGATTGCTGAGTCATTTCCTTAACCATGGTTTCATCTGGAGAAGGAGCGATCAAGGCAATTTGTTTGATCGATGAATCTTTTCTTGACTCATGGTTTCATTCAGAGAATACGTGACCACCACCTGATCTTATATGCATCAATGTCTCATATTTAACTGTCAAGTATTATCTTTAACCCATGTTCGATCTATCAATTCAGTGATTGAGGAAATATCTAGATCTTTAAATGATTTTCTTTACTAGGACTTAATCTGGATATCATGCGAATAAAGCTTTCTCATGATCGCTAAACAAATGGATTGACCCTAGTTAGATCTTGAGATTAAGCACTGGCCGTCAATCTTTCTTGTCATCTGTGTTTCTCATTCATCACCCAAAGCCTTATCTTAACCAACCTGGATCTAGAGATTAAGTGACTAAGGATTTCTCATGATCGCTTGATATTTAACTTAACCCAAGCTAAGTCTGTAGATCACACGAACAAAGAATTCATGTAATCTCATAATATTTTCTTGACCTATGGTTTCATTAAGAGATCAAGTGCCAGTTGTTGATCTCAATCTACATCAATGGTCCCTATTTAATCTCTGATTGTTTAAAGACTTGATGGGTTCATTTGGAGAATCAATGACTGAAGGAAAACAAAATCACTCACCAGGTCACTAAATGTTAGACACATAACCACCAAGATCAGGAGATCATGCAAATCACTCAGTTGTTGAATCATTAAATCTATGACTTAACCATCATGCCAGACTTCATGTTATCTTTGACTTAAGCCAAGCTCATCTGCAAATTACATGACTAAGTTAAGTCTCATAATCTCATAATATTCTTCTTAACTGGGGTCAAATCAGGAGAATATGCAAATGAATTGATTGCTGGATCACTAGATGTCTAGCTCAACTCAAGTTTTATTTGGAGAATACATGCCATCCATCAATCAAGATCAACATCAATGGTTCTTATTTAGTCTCTAAATATTTCTTTCCTTAACCAATTCATCTAAAGAATCAACAACTGAAGGAAATGTAACCGCTCGCTAAGTCACTTGATGTTAGGAACATATCTGCCAAGATCAGGAGAACATGCAAACACTACATTTGCCAAGTCGCTAGATGAAATGACTAACCACCTGAGAACTTGGAGATTAAGAGAACGCCTTAGTTGCATGTTCGCTAGATGAACACTAGCTACTTGGACTTGGAGAACACACAAACAATAGAAAAGGAAAAGGCATGTGCCGAAATAAGACTTAAGTGACCATGAAAAAGGTAACAAAGAAATAGAATTGGCTAGGGTTTTTTGACTTAGACAAATTTTATTAAACCTTTGCACATGGATAAACCTATTTCTTAGACCTTCAAACAGCCATATCTCACTGGTTTTTGCACCAAAAGACGTGATCTTGACTGGGGCTTGCACACATGACCTTAAACTATCCCTGGCTTAGTTTACAAGCTATAAAACATCATACATCTTCTTCGCTGATCAAGAGTGTTGCAGTAGGACATGGAAATTTCATAGGGTTTTACAAAGATGAAGACCATTTTCTAAGATTTTGGCAATGACATGAAAATGGGCTAATAGTGACTCTATCTAGGGATGATGGGTAGCTTGTGCCCATGCAAGAATTTAGAATCTTTAGGAGAGCAGACCACTAACTGGACAAAACTGACAGGGAACCTTCTCAAAAACTAGCAAATGAACTAGGGAAATAGGAAAGGAAACACACAACAAAAAAGAAAATTATTTAAAAATTTCACTTGGTAGTCCGAGGCCCGAGGCCACCGAAAGAAAATCAAGACCCTCTAAATAAAAAGTGTGATTTTCATCCACATATGTGACCAGCCACCTGAAAATGTCATGAAAATCTTATTGCCAACATATATGAGCACCTTTGGGCTGAAAAATAAAGCTACAATTGTCACTGCCCATGTTTTTCCAGTCATAGCTATCATCTTCATACTCCAAGAAGTATGGAGTAACATTTATCTCTTCTTGATGACTGGAAATAAAAAAAATCATATAGTAATGCATCAGAATATAAAACATAGTGATCGTCATGCATTACTACAAAATTACATGGTTGAGAAGGGCTTGGATCCTCCGATTTACCTTCATGCACTACTTTAGCCATTGAGAAACTTGGCCCCTCCATGATGTCCTCACTGATTGGACCATGAGCCAAGTGAAGGTCTCTTTCACAAATATTGTGACATAAGGACAATTGATCTACATCATCATTTCCATCAGAAGATTTTATGTCCCAATCATTAAAGATAAAGTCCTCAATACTATTACATTCACTGTCATATTTAGCAAAAGAATGAAAAGGATATGAACAAGAAACTTGCTCATCACTGGAATCTTCATGACAGAAAAAAAAATTGCCATGGCATTCATCCTCTTCTTTTGTAGAGTCACTATATGAGGGGAACTCTAACAAACATGGATCATCCTCATCACTTTGAACACCTACCTCATTATTAGTGTCAAAGGATATGTCAATAGGTAGATGCAAAGTATAATCCATATCAGGTGAATACCTTTGGAATTCATCAGCCAAGAGTGTTGAGATCTTTTCAATGCTCAATGAACCTTGGACCTTATTATCATTTTCATTGGCCTCACCCCTGATGCTGCAAACATCATCCCTGTTTGAAACTAGGATAGTCAGCTCTGGCCTCAAATCATCTTGTGTAAAGAAATCAGTGTAGGAATCATCATCTGCATCATATTTAGTTGCTTGCCTCTCACACAAAACATTCTCAAATCAGGACAAGAAGGTTTCCTTCTCATGTTGATAAGAAGAAAAATCTACAGATTCATCCTCAACATCCTTATATACATTAACCTCAAACTCAATGTATATTATCAACCTCAGATTCATCCTCAACATCCTCATATACAATGACCTCAAAGTCAGCATCATAATAAATACTTTATGCATGATGATAATAAACATTAGAAAAACTAGCCTCTTCATGATCAACATAAAGAACTACCAATTCTTCCAATCTCTTATCCTCCTCTAACTGCCAAATCTCAGCATCTTTCTCTACAAGTTTCTTCTTGAGAGTAGAAATTTTGATGAGCATATTTTCATAATTAGTATCATGGATGGTGGGATCAACAGAGACACTAATGTCTTGTATCTGATCTTCATTTTTTTCTTCACACTCATCCATACCATCCTTTTCATCAAAATTATCTATAAATATTGCTCTTAATACATCACAAGAAGGGATTGAACATGAAGGAAGGGATAAGAACCAATCCCTTACACTATGTGAAAGAGATTGGACAAGAAACCTCATGGAAACATCCTAATGATCAACATCCATTTCATAAAATATATCCATGAGATCATCTACATGTTGGCTTGTTGAAACTAATTCATCAACCATAAATCTTGGCAAGCCTTCCCTACCCTTAGTAGGAAACTCATTAGGGGCACCTTCAATGCCATCAAAATAAAAGGGCCAGTATTCCTCCATAAGGAACTTCCCACTATCACTCATCTCTTTACACTAGTGTTGAACACTTGATAGGGAGACATTATTTACAACTAATTTTCATAAAAGAAAGACACATAAAAATCAAAATACTTAGAAGTACTGCAGTTCAAACTTAACTAGCTGACTGGGAAGTAGGGCAGATCTAGAGCCTTCTTTATAGCTCCATCGGGTTCTTTGCTTGTAGACTCACCACCTCCTTGAAGAGGAAAATGTTGTACTTATTTTGTATCTCCTTCCAACCAACCAAAACTTCACTAAGATTTTATACACTATTTATCAGAAACTGCAAATTCATATCTTATTATGCACTAATCAAATAGAGAACTCTAGAGTCACCACTCAAACTTAGTGAGATGATTTAAAAGATTTTAATCTGACTCTATACAATAGTCCAAGACTCTAGGATGATCCAACAAATCAAGGAAACAACCATCTTAAACTTGATGTTATTTACTCCTTCCCCAGTAGAGTCGCCATTTTATTGGTGACTCAGATGGGCCAAACTAGTCCAGTTAGTAAAATATTGATAATTTGTGATTTAACCAGAGATTCCTAAAAGATGTATTTATTTTTTATTGTTGTCCCCATTAGAGTTGCATTTTGTTGGTTTTTTTTTTTGCAACCCCCTTTCCTAGGTGGGAACTTGAGGACCAAAGTGTGGGACTAAGAACTTAGAACACAAACTCGACACCATTAGCAGAAAAGGGACAAGAAAAGTCCAACAGCACAAGATGCAAAGACCTTCTTCACTTTGAGCTCCACATCACTCAGGCGGGTATACCTTATCTGCACACACTTAACTTCTTTTGACAAATAACAAGCCTATAGATATATGATTGTGGAATAGCTTTCAGACTCATTTGGGTAACAAGTACCTCAATGAATGTTGACCATATCATGTGCAATATCCCTCTTATGTAGAGTAAGCCTGAAAACTAGAAACTACTCCTAACTCCTATCAAACATGAAAGGGAAAATGATTTCATTTAAATTTTTGGGTGGAATGGATCTTTGAAATACTCCAAATCTACCATAGACTAGTGCCTTATCCATTGGGCAATAGAGTCAAATCAACATTGCAACAAAGAGCTATGAAACAAGAAGACAACATATTCTAATATGTTGATGCCTTACACCAATCATACACCATTGATCAGATTCTACTTAGCAATCCACCCGTGTACTCAGCTATGTAATCACCTATTCAAAGTACTTTAACCCTCCCCTTAAAAGAGACCTAGAAACAAGCAATACATTAATCAACATCCACTAAAAGACAATATTGAGATACCCTTGATATTCCAACTCATACACATTTGAAAACTAGTCCTAAACTCAATTATTTTTGCGAAAACAACTCTATTGCAGACATTTGTAGACATACAATAGGAAGACTAAAACACCCTTGATGCTCTAATCAATAAGATCAAGAACCAAATGGAGACAATATGATAGTAGTATGAATATGCTGAAATCTTATACATAAGACAGACTTGTTACAATAACTTATCCTCTAAAAAAATAGAAAGGATACAAGAACACCCTATATGAGAAGAAGAGGGTAGTATATACAAAAGGAACCACTCATGGAACCAACTCTGAGAAAATTATAGAGAATTAGGAACCCCTAATAAATGATCTTGAAAATTCTTATAAATTATTACAACAAGCTTGGGATCATTTAGGTCAAAATTAGGTCTACAAACACCACAACAACCAGGCTCAAAAAGAAATGAAAGAAAATAAGAAAGCCTAGAAACCCATGAGGATCATATCAAATCTAATTGTACAATTATTTAGGCTTAATCATCAATAGGCTAACTGTAATTATAAATTATCAATTTCTTATTGCAAGCAACAAAATTAAAATGTCAGAACCAACTTGGAAAACTTGTGTGAATCATGGCATAAAATTAACTCTAACAACATCAAAACCTATCTGCCTTATTAAAATATTATTTTTGCATTAAATCAACATAGCACCCTCAGGAAACAAAATTAGATCAAGATGGCTACGCATATCTTATGCTTGTCAATTTTTACCTTTAACCATCCTTGGAACAAACAAATCTGATCTGGCTTTGTCATTTCTAGCTCACTATACGCAAACCCTGCAGAGAAACCCTTAATCAATTTAAAATTATGGTATCAACGGTTAACTAATCAAATTTAAAATGTGACTGTTGATCATCATCTTTTCCTAGCACATCAAGAGGCTCTTGTTAATTGACAACAGTCAATTAAGCCTTTTGAAAATATCTGGCCACATATTATTTCCCTTCGGTGACCAATAAAAAATGAACACCTCAACACACCTAGAATCTGGACCCACTTTAACCTCGGCAAGCTTCCCTTAACTCTGAGTTAATCAAAGATCTAGTGACTGAAGGCTTCGCTTGATCTCAGAACATTTTACTTAACCTGGGTCTGGTCTAGAGATTGGGCAAAAAATGAATTCACGTGATCTCTGAGCATTTCCTTTAATTAGGGTTTAATCACAAGATCTACCGCCAACCGTTTGGTCTCATTTGCATCAACGGTCACCGCACAATCTCCAAGCCTTTATCTTAACCCATCCTTGGTCTGGCGATTATGCAACTGAAGCAAATCTCCAAATCACTAATTCATTTCCTTAACCATGGTTTCATATGGAGAATGAGCGACCAAGGCAATTCATGTGATCGCTGAATCTTTTCTTGACTCATGGTTACATTCGGAGAATACACAATCACCGCCCGATCTTATTTGCATGAATGACTCATTTTTAAATGTCAAGTATTATCTTTAACCCATGTTCAATCTGGCAATTTATGTCCTGAGGAAATCTCTAGATCTCTGAATGCTTTGCTTAACCGAGACTTAATCTAGAGATCACATGAACAAATCTTTCTCGTGATCACTCAACAAATGGATCGACCCTAGTTAGATCTCAAGATTAAGTGGGAGTTGTCAATCTTTCTTATCATCTATGGTTCTCATTCATCACCCAAAGCCTTGTCTTAACTCAACCTAGCTTTGGAGATTAAGTGACTGAGGATTTCTCATGATCTCTTAATATTTAACTTAACTCAAGCCTGGTCTGGAGATCACGCAAACAAAGCATTCGTGTAATCTCATAATCTTTTCTTGACCTATGGTTTCATTAAGAGATCAAGCATGAGCCATTGATCTTGATCTGCATCAATAGTCCTTGTTCAATCTCTGAGTGTTTAAAGACTTGACCGATTCATTTAGAGATTCAGTGACTGAAGGAAAACAAAACTACTCACCAAGTCACTGAATGTTAGACACATAACCGCCAAGATCAAGAGATCACATGAATCACTCAGTTGTTGATTTGATGAATCTATGACTTCACCACCATGCTAGATTTCATGTTATCTTTGACTTAACCCAAGCCCATCTAAAGATTATGCGACTAAGGAAAGTCTCATAATCTCACAGCATTCTTGTTAACCGGGGTCAAATCAGGAGAATGTGCAAATGACTTGATCACTGGATCGTTGGACGTCTAGCTCAACTCAAGTTTTTTTTGGAGAATACGCACCAGCTGTCGATCAAGATCACAATCAACAGTCCTTGTTTAGTCTCTTAATGTTTCTTTCCTTAATTGGTTCATCTGGAGAATCAGCGACTGAAGGAAATGTAACTGCCCACTAAGTTGCTTGATGTTAAGAACATACCCACCAATATTAGGAGAACATGTGAACATTGCATTCTCCAGGTTGCTAGATGAAATGACTAACCACCTAAGAACTTGGAGATTAAGAGAATGCCTCAGTCACCTATTCACTAGATGAACACTAGTCGATTAGACTTGGAGAATATGCAAACAACAGAAAAGGAAAAGGCATGTGCAAAAATAAGACTTAAGTGACCTGGAAAAAGGTAACAAAGAAATAGAATTAGCTAGGTTTTTTTGACTTAGACAAATTTTATGAAACCCTTTCACATCGATAAACCTATTTCTTAGACCTTCAAACAACCATATCTCACTAGTTTCTGCACCAAAAGACATGAGATCTTGACTGGAGCTTGCACACACACTAAAATATTCATGGCTCAGTTCACAAGCCATAAAACATCATACATCTTCTTTGCTGATCAAGAATATGTTGCAGTAGGACATGGTAATTTCACAGGGTTTTGCAAGGATGAAGACCATTTTCTAAGATTTTGGCAATGACATGAAAATGGGCTAACAGGAAGCACAGTCATTCCCCTCCTATGATTGTCCAAAAACCCGCATGATATCCATCATTGTTGGTCATGATTCCTCCCATTAAAAAAACATATACTCCTACCTTCATCACCAAATCATTCACGATACCTTTAACCATCATGAAAAATACAACCTTATCTAAAACATATCATGATATGTCATCATTGGTAATTATGATGAAGGGTGCTCCCCTTAATACCACAAGCACATAACAGAAATAGAGAAACAACAATAATAATATGCAAGAACAAAAAATTGGCTTCTTATTATCTCCACAAATGTGGAATTACAAACTTTCAGAATTACAATATGCAAAGCCACATGGGCATTCCCTTACAATATTCTATAGGACAAATCCTCGAATCAATACCTAGATCTACTACCCAGAACTGCCCTAGACAACACTACGAGCCTTCTTTATATAGGCAATTTCCACCACCCGAGAAGGTTCCAGAAATTTAGCACTTAGGGCCAACCAAACTCAGAATTATTTTATTTTATAATTTATTACATCAAAGTCAGCTCAAAATAAGTTTTGAAACCCAAACAGAAATTTTGAAGAAAAATTATTTTCCGCCATTTCAGGTGGCCTGACTTTCGGAGACCATAAGTCATCGCCCGTTGACCTGATTGGCTATTATAACCCCATTTTGGAAATGCCACGAAGCACTCTACAGGCTCGACCAACGCAAAGCACCCATCGCCCAAATTTTCAACCTCATCTGAGGCCTCTAAAGCCTTCAAAATTGAGTTCAAAGTTTCTGTACCCTGCTGCCAATACCGAAAATCTTCAATATCTTCAAAACTAGACCTGATCTAGCCATGAAACTTTGCTAGCAGGATAATATGACTGAGATGAACCTCCACATGTAAAATTAGAACATTCCAAGATCGTAAGACCAACTTACTAAAAATAGCAAGTTTCCATAAATAGCGGCTCTGCACAAGATAGCCCTTATTGAATACAAAAATAGAAATATTTTTGGGTGATGCAAGATTGCTCTTACACCCAGGATGCTCCTGCATTAGACACCCAGGGTAATTTGAGAAGTGACCCTGTCACGACTCAGGTGTGCAGAGGAAAACCAAGATGGTTAACCTCCTCCTTTGTTAGCCATTATGAATCTTCAACAGGTCATCCTTTCCATTTGACCAAATACTCTTCATATGTCCTGTTCCTTGTGCTTCTGCCAACACGACTGTCCAGTATGTCTTGAATCTCCTTGATATCTGAACTGGTTGCTGGAATACTCCACTGTGCTGCTGCAACCTCATCTTCAACACCTCCTTCATGATACTCTGTCAAATCTGAAATGTTAAACACTAGTGAAATATTCAGCTCAGTAGGCAATTCTACCTCATATGCATTTCCTGAATCATGCTTCTTTAGTATTGTAGACTAGGATTTGAGAGTGCACCTAAACCTGTTTTGAAGGCCAAAGACAAACAAACGTCATAGCATATAATCACATCAAATTTAAAGGTAAACAAACTAAAATCAAAGCCACCTCAGTTTAAGCTCAAAACGGATGCGCCCATGCACCGTTTGATATGCTTAGATATAGAGGGATGTGGGTGTGCAAACTCAAGCACTTGGAGCATGCAAATAAATGATGATTTGAGGATCAAGAAGACCCAAAATGACACAAAATAGGTATGAGGAACCTATTTTGCCTCAAAGGCCTCAAGAACACACAAATATGCAAAGCTAAAAGATGAACTAAGATTGATTAAACAAGAAATAAATCTATGTTAATCCATTTAAGCTAATTTAGATGTGATTTAAGCTTGAAAATGATCTAAAATGATAAGTTTATGCTTATGCTAGAATGAAAATGGCATTATAACTTTGCTATTGAGTTTGAGAGTTGAGAGATGATTTGCCTTAGGAAGTGAGGGTATTTATAGGATTTCTAAAGCTTGGGGTAGGAGGAATGAATGGCCAGGATTGAAATCCTCAAGAGAGGCCAAGATTCATTCAAAGGGAAGCACATGGATTGTGCTAGTTCTCAGCCAATCAGGAGGTGACACATGTCACAAGGTGAGTGGATGAAGGGAAGGGAAAAAAGGAGTCAACAAAGGGGGCTCCAAGCTCATAACTCTCCAAATAAATGCTTGTAAGAGCAATGAATGGGCTTTAAGAGGCTTTGAAGACTTTGGGGAAGCAATAAATGCTTTGTGGTTGAGATATTTGGAAGGAAAGACTTTGCTTTGGTTTAGGAAAGTCTTAAGCTTGGTTAGGATTGCACAAAGGTTTAAGGGTAGGATTAGGATTAGATTAGGACAAGAAAAGGATTAGGATGGGTGAAGAGGGTGGATTTGAGAAGATTCTAGAAGAGTCTAGATTTCTCCTTAGTTTCATGGAATAAAAGTTATTCATTCCAAAAGCTTAAGTTTGAGGAATATTTATTAAAATATTTTCAATAAATATGAAAATTAAATATTTAACCTTAATTAAATATTTAACCTTGGGATTAGGGTTAGAAAATATGGGATTAGCCTTCTAATCGAAATTAAGAAGGGATTAGAAGATTTTGGAAGAGGTTAGTGGTCTAGAGGAAATTGGCCAAGTTTGGGATAAAAAATAAATTAAAAATAAATTAATTTATTTTTGAGGTTTTTGGGCAATTTATTAATTAAATAATTAATAAATTAGGGATAATGTCCAAATGACATTTTTAGGCTAGATTCTTTAATTAAAGATTTTTAATTAAGAGAGAGGGATTTAATGCCATAAAAATAAATTAATTAATTAAATAATTAATTAATTAATAAATGATGATGTCATCAAGGATTTTCAGAAAACAAAAATAATTTATTTTCTGAAGGATTTTTCGGTGTCTACATTTTGCCCCTCTTTGATGCGATGCCGCAAGTGGCATGGCGTCAAAGACAAGAAAACAAGATGCCGAGGCTAGAATCAGAAGAAGAGGGTATGACGCCCGGGTGGACTAGAAGAAAGAGGAACATGCCCCGGTGGGACAAAGTCATGGAAGATGCGCCCAGTGGGACAAGGAGAAAGAGGGATTACGCCCTGGGACAGAGTGTGCCCGGTGGGACGAGGAAGGAAAGGCCTAGGAAGAAAGGGGAGATAAATAACCTCACTTCTAAGAACAAATATGGATGATATGCAAGATGAGATGAAAATGCAAGATGCAAGATGCAGCTATATGCAAAGATGCAAGATTAATCTATATGATAAATGCAAGGGACCAGATAGCTCCAAGTGCAAACGGGAGTGCACAACCTAGATTTAATATAGCAATGCTAGATACCTACCAAGGATACTGGGATCACGAGGCCTTGTCACCAGTGTTGCATAGGACTGACGAGGACTGACGCTGAACAAACACACAGGGTTGCCCCAACATCACACATGAAACGCAGAGGCGACATGGCGAAACCGATGCTGAAGGAACCACAAACACACAACTGACTCACAGGCAGAAGTGAAAGATCAAAAGACCTTGCCCCAGATTATCCGCACACGCAGCACACCGTGATATAATGAATCGTGGTGACCCTGGTGGGATAAAGAGAAGCCAAAAAAGATTAACAAGATCAAAAGGACAAAAATCCAAGATCAAAATGATAACTCCAAAAAGACATCCTTTGCCAAGGAGAGAGATTAGGTTTGATTGATGGTGGGAAGATTGGTCGGACAGGAGGAACGATATATCCTCAAGGACCAGGATGGAAGATTAGGTCAGATAGGAGGAACGATATATCCTCAAGGACCCATGGGTTGGTGAGAGAATAAGTGTAGTTGTTCGCTGGCAAAAGCTGAAGTTCAAGGAATAATCAGGATGAGCAAGGATAAGTCGACAATTGATGTTGCTGAAGCACAAGGCCCGAGTGGGACTACAAAGTTTTCTGAGGCTGGGGATGGGACAAGATATTTGATCAAATGCTGCTGCAGGATGGACAAAGGTTATGTACAACAAGGAGGAACGATATGCACAAGGGATATGTACAGAAGCTCAGGATTGGGGATAGGAAGATCACACTCAGCGGGACTCTCACTAGGACGGAGACAAGAAGGATAAATACAGGGAGGAATGCGTTGTACAAGAAAGGGAAAGGGATATGGTACAAGATATGGTACAAAGCTTTGGAATAGGATATGGATTGCAGATGGGTTGGAGGAAGATGGGAGCTGAATGCGTGGAGGATAGGGGAGATGGAACTGCTGGGAGATCTGTTATGGATGGAGGAAGAGGACGGTAGCTGAAAGGACAACTGAATAGATAAATAGCCCAGTTTACTATGTTGGCGCCTGTTTGCCAGGTTTTCACCAACATACTTGTCCAAGGCGCTTGAATTGCCAAGTTTTCACCGTTGGACGATTATTTTCTCTTTCTCTTTTCTTTTTCTTTTTTTCTTTTTTTGCTTTTTTGCTTTTTTGCTTTTTTGAATGTTTTTGGATTTTCTGATATATGCAGGATCAGGTTCAGGCATAGAACCTCTTCAGATGGATGATGTTGATAGGATCATTCAAGGGCTTACCTTCTGGTGTTGATAGCTGATAGGCTCCGGAGCCAAAGGATGCGGTGACAACATAGGGGCCCAACCAAGTAGGCTCAAACTTGCCTTTCTTTTCTCTATTTGCTAGGACCTTCTGATTTTCTTTAAGGACCATGTCACCGACCTGGAATTGTCTAGGATGGACCTTTTTGTTATAACTCCTTTTGAGTCGATTTTGGTATGCCACCAAATGATCATAAGCTTGCTGTCTCTTTTCATCTAGCAAATCTAGCTGTGTGAGCCGGGCCACACGATAGTCTTCATCAGTTGTATAGTTCTTCATGGAGATGCGCAAGGATGGGAGCTCAACCTCGATTGGTAGAACAGCTTCGGCACCATATACAAGGGAGTATGGGGTGGTGCCTGTGGGAGTGCGATAAGAAGTGCGGTAGGCCCAAAGGGAGGGATTGATTTGGAGGTGCCAGTCACGACCAGAATCATTGACAACCTTCTTGAGGATTTTCAAGATAGTTTTGTTAGTTGCCTCAGCTTGGCCATTTCCTTGAGGGAAATATGGACTGGAGAAACGGTGATGGATGTGGAGTCTGGTACACAGATCATCCACATGCTGGTTTTCAAAAGGTGTGCCATGGTTTGTGAAAATGGTAGATGGTATGCCGAAGCGGCAGATGATATGGTAGAGGATGAACTTGGATATTTGGATGCCAGTAGTAAGGGTAAGCGGAATCGCTTCAACCCATTTGGTAAAGTACTTTGTGGCTGTTATGATATATTTGTGTCCATCCGAAGAGAGGGGGGTGATCAAGCCAACGAGGTCGAGGCCCCAACATGAAAAAGGCCACGGTGGTGCAATAGGCTGTAAATCTTATGCTGGTGCATGTATCAAATTGGCATGCTGTTGACATGGGAGACATTTCTTGACAAATTCACACGCATCATGTTCCATTGTTGGCCAATAATATCCAACTCTAAGCAGCTGCTTTGCTAGAACCATGCCACTCGTGTGGGCACCGCAAATTCTAGCGTGAACTTCTTGTAAGGCCAGGATGGCCTCGTTTGAGTCTAAACATCTAGATAGGACATTATGATACCCACGACGATATAGGGTGTTGGCTACAAGAGTGTAGCGGGAAGCTCTGCGAATAAGGTTTTGGCGTTGGTTATTGGTGAGATGGGGAGATATGATACCATTTTTTAGATATGCATGGATTTCATGGTACCATGGGGATTGAGGACCAACCAAGACACACACCATGTCTGCATCGGCGTTCTCATAAGCTGGTGAATGTAGCTGCTCGACTAGAAATTCATACTGTGATGCATCTCGTGGTATTTCCAATAAGGATCCGATGGTTGCCATTGCATCTGCTGCTTTGTTCTAAAGCCTTGGGATCTGATTGAATTGTAGATGTAGGAAATGCTCTTTCAGTTTATCCACTAGTTGCTTGTAGGGTAGCAATTTGTCATCCTTTGTCTGATATTCATCTAGGACTTGCTTGATAATGAGCTGTGAATCTCCAAAAACTTGTAGTTCTGTGATGTTCCATTGGATAGCTGTTTTGAGACCTAAGATGAGTGCCTCATATTCTGCAATATTGTTGGTGCAGGGGAATCCCAACTTGAATGATTTTGGAATATAGTCACCTTGAGGTGTGACAAATAGGATTCCTGCCCCAGAGCTATGGGATGTGTTGGAACCATCAAAGTATAGTTTCCACATGGGCTGCTCTTCAATCATGCATAAATGTTCATCGGGGAATTCCATGATTAGTGGATAGGCATCCACCAGTGGTGCTTCTGCTAGTTGATCGGCAATGACTTGCCCTTTGATTGCTTTGCGATCTACATACTGAATGTCAAATTCGCTGAGTAACATGACCCATTTTGCCATATGGCCTGTGAGGGTTGTCCTTGATAACAGATACTTAAGAGGGTCCACCTTTGATATGAGCTTGATTGTGTGGCTAAGCATGTAATGTCTAAGTTTTTGAGTGGCAAAGACCACTGCTAGGCATGCTTTCTCCATGGGTGAATAGTTAAGCTCATAGCCTACAAGAGTGCGACTAATGTAGTAGATAGTTCGTTCTCTATTTTTATCATCATGCTGTGCTAATAGTGCCCCTAGTGCTGTAGCTGTTGTTGAGATGTAAAGGATGAGTGGGCATCCTGAAACCGGTGGTACTAGGATCGGAGCATTAGCTAGATACTCTTTGAGCTTATCAAAGCTTCTTTGACATATGGGATCCCACTTGAAGTTGGTGTCTTTGCATAAGAGATGTGAGAAGGGTTGGCACTTATCTGCTAGTTGTGAGATGAACCGCCGAACTGATTGAAGCTTGCCCTGTAGGCTTCTGAGCTGTTTGAGATTTCTTGGTGGAGGCATCTCTATTATTGCTTTTACCTTTTTAGGATCGATCTCTATGCCTCGTCTAGAGACGATGAAGCCTAGAAGCTTGCCAGATGTTACGCCGAAGACACATTTCTTAGGATTAAGCTTTAAGCCATAATGATTCAGATGATCAAACACACGCTCTAGGATGTCGAGGTGCTCATCCCTTGTTTTGGATTTTGCAAGGATATCATCCACATAGTCTTCAAGGATCTTGTGGATCATGTCATGGAAGATCGCGGTCATTGCTCTCTGATATGTGGCCCCTGCATTCTTTAGCCCAAATGGCATCATGTTGTAGCAGAAGGTACCCCATGGGGTTGTGAATGCTGTTTTATGTTGATCTGCTTCTGCTATATGAATTTGGTTGTAGCCTGAAAATCCATCCATGAGTGATAGCATTTCATGACCCGCTGTGAGGTCTACAAGCATTTCTATGTTTGGCAATGGGAAGTCATCTTTAGGGCATGCCTTGTTCAAGTCCCTGAAATCAGTACAGATTCTGATGTCGCCAGAAGGCTTTGTGACTGGCACCATGTTAGAGATCCACTCTGAATAATCTATTGCTCTGATGATCTTAGCTTGGAGGAGCTTCTCAAGCTCGGCTTTAACTAGTAATGCTACCTTTGGATGCATTTTCCTTAGCTTCTGCTTCACTGGCTTGACATTTGGATCTACTGATAGATGATGAACAACAAGGTTTGGATCAAGCCCAGGCATGTGGGCGTATGACCATGCAAAGTTGATGATGGATTCCTTGAGCAAGGCACTGAGAGCGATTTCTTCTCCTTCTGTTAGGTTGACTGCAATGTAGGTGATCCTTGGACATTCTTTTGTTCCCAAGTTGATTGGCTTGGTCTCTTCTATGATGATTGGTGACTGCTCTGGTCTATAATCTTGGATAGGGGGAAGAGGCAAGGCTTCATCTTCTAGCACCGGAATTGCCAGGTTTTCACTAGAAGATACGCCCTTTATTTTTACTATTTTGGAATCAGAATGTGCCCCAAGGGGGTTTTCACATAAAGACTCATGATGTTCTCTTGCTATTTCATTTTTGTGACTAAAGCTTGCCTCTTCCCCAAAATATCCTTCTGGGTGAAGCTGATAGACAGAGGTTGATGTTGGATCTTGATTGCTTGCTGGACCTGATGCCCCCATGAATTCTAGGAGTGCTTGTGCGCTTTGGAACTCATCGATGTGTGCGATGCTTGGTTGGTCCCAATCTATGAGGTCGGGGTTTGTGAGGGGAAGATCTATGAGGTTAATGGAGAGTTGTTGGAGAACAGAAGTCCCCAGGAGGGTGTCGTCGGCAAAGATATCGTCATAGGATCGGATGTCTTTCTCTTCGGGGATGTCTTCGATTTCCACGAGGTCATCCTGGCTATTCGAAAAGTTCACGTTGGTCATGTTAGTGTCCGCAGTTGTGGTATTGGGCTCTTGTTCAAGCAGGCGAGATGTATTAAAGCCAAGTCCTTGCTGTTCTAGATTTTGGGATGGTATGATAGGAAACAAATTTCCGTCCTCTTGTGGTCTTAGACCACCACCTTGATAGTTGTATTGTTCTGTGACATTCTTGTAGGGGATTGGATATTTCTCTTTGAAGTACTCAAGAAGTTGTGTGTCACGTGATGGGGGATCTTTGTATAACCATTTGTTAATATCTGGATCCATTTCTTTGCTGTTGATGTTGCCATGAGACTCAAAAGTCATGTTTCCAATTTGCTTGAGCTTATAATGTTCCTTAATAGGCTTGTTTTGACATCTTGGGTGCCCTTGAGTATGTGGATCACGTGGAAGAGCTCCTACAGCAAATGCATCACTGAGGCCGTATTCGCCACAACCCTGGTCGTTGATCTTGATGGATGATAAGGTGGAAGAGAGGATGGTCTCTGGATCGCGATGGGATCGGGATGAGCTAGCAATAGAAGTACCAATATCGGTTCCAGGACAATGAGTAGAATGAGGGAAAGATGTTTCCATCGCAAGGCAGTATGCGAAGGGGTTAGGGTCAGCGTGGATGGTAACCTCAGTGCCTTGATGTGGAAACTTGATGCACTGATGGTAAGTAGATGGTACGGCCTTAATGGAATGGATCCATGGACGACCGAGGAGGATATTGAACGGTAGGTCAAGATCAACAACGTGGCAGAGAGTATCTTGCGTTGCTGGGCCTAGCTGGATAGGCAAAGTTATAGTACCTTCAGAGGTACGCTCCAAGTTGTCATATGCTTTGATAGTGATTTGCTCATGTTGTATGTCGGCCTCCGTGAACCCGATCTTCTTGATGAATTTTAATGTGCACAAGTTGAGGGTTGAGCCATTATCCACTAGAACTCGTTTGATGGCAAAATCTCTGACCATGACAGCAATGCGGAGAGGGAGAGTATGGTCAGGAGCGACATCTGGTATATCAGATTCTTTGAAGGACAAGGCACATGCTGCTGATAGGTGTCCCACAAGAGTTTCAAATTGAGTTGTGTTAATGTCCGTGGGGACATGGCCTTCTTTTAGAGCTTTGTCCAGGATCTCTTGATGGATGGGTGATGTGCGGAGCAAATCCAAGATAGATATTTGGGCTGGCATGTTCCCAAGATGCTCTATGATATTGTATTGTGCACTTGGTGCATTATGCTGTGTTGCATGTGCATTTGATGCTGGCCTGGTGTTAGACTGTGTTGTAGATGTAGTAGACGTTGGCCTTGGAGGAGCAGCTGATCTCGGAGGAGCACCGGCAACAGTTATCCTACCACTGCGGGTAGTTGTAGCACATTGTCGATCCGGCCCTCTGACGTGGATGGTATTGATGGTGGGCTCATCTTGGATGGGCTTAACTTGAGTTATGCATCTGACATACTTGTCATAGTTGATGTAGGCCGCTGTGTGATCTTCTTGCTTGCCTTTGCCATGATTTTGAGGCTTATTGGCATTGGCTTGATTCTTCCCGGTATCATGTTGAGGGAACACATTTTGATATATTTGCAAACCGGCGTTGGGTGAAGCTTGAGTTGGTGCATCGACCTGGATTTCCTTGCGATCGATGAGATCCTGGATGTAGTGCTTAAGCTACATGCACTTCAATGTTGTGTGCCCCTTCACACGATGGTAATCACAGTATTCATGTTCTTTATACCAATCAGACTTTGGTGCGTTGTCATCCTTCTGTGGGATGGGCGGATATGTGATCATATTTGCTTTGGCTAGCCGATAAAAGATCTGATCCAGAGGCTCACCCAAAGGTGTGAAAGTCCTCTTTGGATTGTTCTGATTGTTGGGTTTGTTCTGCCTTGGGGCAACGTTAACTGCGTTAACAGGATTGCCTTGACGTGCTGGCTGTTGCTGTTGGTATTGCTGCTGATATTGTTGCATAGGTGGTTGATGAGCTTGAGGAGGCTGCTGATAAATAGGTGCTTGATATGCGGGAGCTGGTGGTTGCTGATAGATGGGCGCTTGTGGCGGTTGGTATGTTTGAGCTGGTGTAGGACTAGCCACAATGAATTGTACATTCTTAGTGTCAGTGGCTCCATCTGTAACAACATTCTTGTTACGATTCCAGTAACGGGATTTATCATTGTTGGGTTTGTTCTTGGAATCATCCTTGAAGTGACGAATAGTGCCTTCGTCTAGGAGAGCTTTTTCGATGCCTATGTCTTTGCTCTTGATGTCTTGGTATGTCTGGAGACAGTTCATTCGCATGTGATGGGATAGCTTTGGATACAGGTTATCAATGAAGATCTTTGTTAGATGCTTCTCTGGCGGCTGATATGATAACCTAGTTGTAAGATTCTTCCATCTTTGCAAGTATTCCGCAAGGCTTTCTCCATCTTTCTGCTTTGAGTTGCATAGGTCTAGCAAGGACAACTCATTCTCCACATTATGGGCATAGTGTGTGATGAACTTCTCAGAGAGTTCAGCAAAGGTGTTTATTGTCCCATGTGGTATTTTGTAAAACCACTCAACAGCAGTTCCTCCCAAGCTTTTGGGAAACAGGCGTAGGAGATAGTTATCACTGTAAGCTACTTCTTGGCACGCCATGTAAAACTCTTTGATATGGTTTACTGGATCTCCTTTCCCCCGATACTTGTCAAACTGGGCATCTCAAAATTCTTGGGGAAAGGGATAGTTGCTATGGACCGATCGAAGGGGTATGAGCACACCTCTTTGAACTTGTAGGTTTTATTCTCTGTTCCACTTTGTAGCTCTTTTAGAGCATTTTTCATTGCTTCCCACTCAGCATTGAGTGGCGAGGGAATTGGAACTTCTACTTGTGATGGAAGCTGTGCAACTGGATATGGTGCTTGCTGTGGATAAATGGGTTGGAACTGATTTTGGGGTAATGGTTGCTGGGGATATTGCTGGTGTGGCATGGGGGGATATTGTGGTAAATGATATGAAACTGCTTGATGTTGTTGGGCTGCTTCCTGTTGTTGAACTGGCGGTTGTTGTGGGACTGCTTGCTGATATTGAACATTTGGAACTTGCTGTTGTAACTGATGGGTGGGAACTTGTTGTTGCTGGGGGATGATAGGGTTTTGTTGCTGAGGCTGATAGCAAGGAACTTACTGTTGTTGAGGCATGATGGGTGTTTGCTAAAAGGGGACATATGGTTGCTGTAGGGGAGGCTGTTGGAATGATGCTGCTTGCGGGTATGATGGTGGTAGTTGCTGAGGTTGGCTTTGGGTTTGACCGATATAAGCTGGGTGCATGCCCGCGTTACTTAGAGGTGGAACAGATGTGGGGAAGCTAGAAACAAAGGGTGATGGGGTAAGATAGCTGGAGAAAGTTGGCTGTTGAGGTGGTGGAACTTGCTGGAAGGTATTTGGGATTTGGGATGAATAGCTTGAAGACGGCGGTGTTTGGGGTAGTTGCTGCTGTGCTGCTTGGATGAAGGCGGTTTGTTGACTTGCAACCATAGATGTAGGGGATTGAGATGGAATCCCCCATACCTTCATTTCTTCTTGTGTAAGGCCCCACTGAGAGCTTGTGTTAGGGTGCACTGCAGTGGATGATGGAATGGTAGGAGCAACGGGAGCTTGGGACATGAATGATGGTTGAGAGAAAGGAGCTTGTTGAGGTTGTGGTTGAGCGGATGCTTGTGAGGAGGAAAATGAAGGAAACACCCAAGAGAAAGATGAGGTTAGAATGGGAAGCGATTGCACTAACCCCAAAGAAGAAGGTACGGGTGCTTGGGGGGTGAAAGGTGACGGTGCTCCTTTGATGGTGAAAGGCATTGCTTGACTTGCGGATGGTGGCGAAGCTTTTGGTGTAAAAGCTTGCGTGAGAGGTGGAAGCTGACTTTGGGTTAAGCATTGGATTTGGGCTTGGGCAGCCATAGCAGATGATGAAGCAAAAAGGGTATGAGATGGAGCAGATGGTGCTGCAGCTTGTGTTACAGGACTGGTGAGGCTTCCTTGCAAGAAAAGGGGAATGGTGGAAAGCTCTTGGGATGTTTGCATGATAGGATCGGGGAATGATTGGACAAATGGAGAATACCCTTGGGCTGGAACTTGGATAGTTTTGATGGGGATGCGTGGATAGAGAGATGGTGGGATGGAGGTACTTTCTGGTAGGTAGTGAACAAACGTGCTTTGTTGATGTTGTGGTACAAGGGCATTGGTCGCTGGTGGACTTTCTGGAGGATTTGCAAATGCTTGGTTTGCCAAGGGGGATGAAGGGATGTTTGGATCTTCACATGGGTTACTGGCTTGGATTTGTGGATTGTAGGTCATCATGGCGTTGGTGAAAAGTTTGGGATCGGATGAGGTTGTTGGTGGATAAGGATTCATGCTTCTTCTTTTCCGAGATCTGGTCTCAACAGGCATGGAGATGCAAGTGCTAAATGTATGCAAGATGTTTGGCTAAAAGATGTTGATGGATGCAAAGTTGATGAACTTCTAAAGATGATGACTTTCTAGGATGCAATGCAAAGATGGAGATCAAGATGGCGATGATGGAAGCTGGATGGAACTGATATGGATCAAGATGGTGGAGGAAAGATAGGTTGCTGGTGGAAAGTTGGTGAAAGATTACTGAGTGGTCAACAAATGAGCTGCTGTTTTTCTCAAATGGAGGATCAGAGATATGATGGGGTCAACCTAAGATAGACTGATGATCTTCGGTCAACAAGGTTCTTATCAATACACTCCAATCTCTTGCTCGAGATGATGGCTATGCAAGGACAAAGTTTGATTTCTTTATGACAACACGTTGTGTCAAAAAGAGGATGATGGTCTCTGATCTTGGATAAGGGATAGGAACAACTCAAAAGGGTAGAACACTAAGTGTTGGTGGATCTCTGGATTTGGAACAAAGGATGATGGATCTGCTGGAAAGACATGGAAAGCTAATGGGGGGATGCTGGTGGAAAAGGTATCGAAGGGTGAAGGGACAATGCTCTAGAAGGATGATGCAAGTGCAAATGACAAGGACTGATTCTAAAATGCTGGTAGGAGGATGAATGCAAATGCAACTTTTATGATGTTTTGAAATGCAACTAAGGTTTTGATGCTGATGCAAAGGATGAAACTAGGATGAGACTAAGATGCAAGGCTGTTGAGACAAGATTTTCAGGATCTGAAGATGGAACAAGACATGAACAAGGATTGGCTAATCTTCTGGCTCAAGGTTGACAAAGTGATGGTTAACTCAGAAACGGAAGGCGAACTGTTTGATGCAGGCGTTATGGGCAATGTTCTCAAGTCTGGCTTGGGACTTCTCCTCTGCTTGGGTTGCTTGGATAATGGATTGATAGGTCTTGGTGTTCTTCTGGATAACTTTTTTATCTTGATAGGCTTGGGATTTGGGCAACTTTGCTTTAGGATGTTTGTTCTTGCTGGGCATCACTTGGAAAAGAGGTTTCTGATTTTGAGGCAAAGGTTTCCAATGGCAAAAGTTAAAGTCAAAGCAATCTCCGCAAGGGACAAAGCAACCTTGCGGGATACAAACAAAGGCAACTGACTCTGACAAAGCTTTGAAAGTGTATGTTTCAACAAGTGTTTTCACAGAGTTTTTGACTGTCAAGCACTTCAAACAGATCTACCTAAGGAAGGTGAGTATCAAAATTGCTTGCCCATAACTTGGTATCCCCCAGAAGGGAATACAAATGGTGAGTAATCTTGAGGCGACCCGGTAAACCCCTTGGAATCAGTCCTTGCACAAGGATTTTGATACTTTCGGATGTAGATAGGGTAGCTTCTAGTTTATCAGGTTGCTATTTGTTCCGTGGAGTCTCCATACCCGGTTATGCTGATCATCCGTGACTCACTTAAGAGCCTTGCCAATTATGCTGGGGGAGAGGAATGTTTACCATCCCCAGACACGTGTTTGGCACGAACGCCCGGTGATTAGGAGATGTAAGTGATTCTTTTGGTATTCACTTATTTGTATACCGGCCGGGGGGGATACCGGTTTGAGGTCATTCTCCGAGGAGGAAGCGCTTCTCCTTGGACAGGCCTCGCTAAAAGTAGAATAGGTGAACTTGTCCAAGTTCAAGTGTTCCACGTTGCTTACTCTAACAAGGTTTATGCAAGAATTGAAAAACTCCTACATGCACATCAAGCAGATTTTGTTCATTTTTCCAAATTTGATTAAGTGATGTTTGAACTTTGAAAATGAAGACACTCGTGATTAGCTTTTGATTTGTTCCTTTCTCCAAAAAGTAAATCGAGCGTTTGCAAGTTTTTTGACTTGGGCATTCAAGATTGAGTGTGCGTGTTGATTAAGAACTTTGAAAAAGCTTTGTTTTGTCCCTTAGATCACTCAAGATTGAATTTGTTTGCTTGCTTTGGAATTTGAAACGAGATAGGGAATAGAGTTGTTTATTCCTTTAGTGCATTCGAGATTTGGTTTGCTTTTCAAATTGACAATGACACTCTAGGACCTAAGTTCATTTCCTTAATGTCATTCAAGATTTGAGTTTGACTTTTGCTGTAAAAGAAATGAAAAACCAGTTCCAAGCAAAAAATAGAAAGCGACACTGTCCAGCTTATAGGCGACGCTGGAAAGTTCAGAGGTGACATTTAATTCTTACAGGCGACATTCTGTACCTAAAAAGGCGACAGATAAAAAACCACAGGCGTGATTTCTTTTGTTAAAGGCGTGATTTCTTTAAATGCAGGCGACAGAAGAAGAATTCTGGGACGTAACAGAAATTGCCGACAACAGGAAATTCTCAGTTATGCAGGCGTGAAAACAGAGTTCACAGGCGTCATTTCTTTTCATGAAGGCGACATTTCTTTATTTCCTGCAAAAAAAAAGCATATAAAGTGTAATTTCATCAAAATGATTGTGGTTTGAGTCCCACCGGGCGTGCCAGAATGTAGACTAGGATTTGAGAGTGCACCTAAACCTGTTTTGAAGGCCAAAGACAAACAAACATCATAGCATATAATCAAATCAAATTTAAAGGTAAACAAACTAAAATCAAAGCCACCTCAGTTTAAGCTTAAAACGAATGCGCCCATGCACCGTTTGATATGCTTAGATATAGAGGGATGTGGGTGTGCAAACTCAAGCACTTGGAGCATGCAAATAAATGATGATTTGAGGATCAAGAAGACCCAAAATGACACAAAATAGGTATGAGGAACCTATTTTGCCTCAAAGGCCTCAAGAACACACAAATATGCAAAGCTAAAAGATGAACTAAGATTGATTAAACAAGAAATAAATCTATGTTAATCCATTTAAGCTAATTTAGATGTGATTTAAGCTTGAAAATGATCTAAAATGATAAGTTTATGCTTATGCTAGAATGAAAATGGCATTATAACTTTGCTATTGAGTTTGAGAGTTGAGAGATGATTTGCCTTAGGAAGTGAGGGTATTTATAGGATTTCTAAAGCTTGGGGTAGGAGGAATGAATGGCCAGGATTGAAATCCTCAAGAGAGGCCAAGATTCATTCAAAGGGAAGCACATGGATTGTGCTAGTTCTCAGCCAATCAGGAGGTGACACATGTCACAAGGTGAGTGGATGAAGGGAAGGGAAAAAAGGAGTCAACAAAGGGGGCTCCAAGCTCATAACTCTCCAAATAAATGCTTGTAAGAGCAATGAATGGGCTTTAAGAGGCTTTGAAGACTTTGGGGAAGCAATAAATGCTTTGTGGTTGAGATATTTGGAAGGAAAGACTTTGCTTTGGTTTAGGAAAGTCTTAAGCTTGGTTAGGATTGCACAAAGGTTTAAGGGTAGGATTAGGATTAGATTAGGACAAGAAAAGGATTAGGATGGGTGAAGAGGGTGGATTTGAGAAGATTCTAGAAGAGTCTAGATTTCTCCTTAGTTTCATGGAATAAAAGTTATTCATTCCAAAAGCTTAAGTTTGAGGAATATTTATTAAAATATTTTCAATAAATATGAAAATTAAATATTTAACCTTAATTAAATATTTAACCTTGGGATTAGGGTTAGAAAATATGGGATTAGCCTTCTAATCGAAATTAAGAAAGGATTAGAAGATTTTGGAAGAGGTTAGTGGTCTAGAGGAAATTGGCCAAGTTTGGGATAAAAAATAAATTAAAAATAAATTAATTTATTTTTGAGGTTTTTGGGCAATTTATTAATTAAATAATTAATAAATTAGGGATAATGTCCAAATGACATTTTTAGGCTAGATTCCTTAATTAAAGATTTTTAATTAAGAGAGAGGGATTTAATGCCATAAAAATAAATTAATTAATAAATGATGATGTCATCAAGGATTTTCAGAAAACAAAAATAATTTATTTTCTGAAGGATTTTTCGGTGTCTACAAGTATCTTACATGGTCCAAACTTCTTCATTTTTAGCTTGTTATATGTACCAATTGGAAACCGCTCCCTCTGCAAATGAACCATGACTTCATCCCCAACCTGAAATTTCTTATGCCTCTTTTTCTCATCTACCTTAGTCTTATACTGCACATTCATCTTGGTAATAAGCTTCCTCACCTCCTCATGGATGTTCTTCAAATGTTCTGCAAAATCCTCAGCTTCAGCACTACTTATTTCTCCTTTATCTATCTTTCTCAACTCAGATGCATTTCTTGGCCTACTTCCATATACAATTTGGAATGGTGATTTACCATTGCTCCTGTTGACAGAATTATTGTATGCAAATTCTGCCTGTGGTAAAATCAAATCCCATCCTGTTGGCTTATCTCCAACCAAACATCTCAGTAGATTTCCCAAACTTCTATTCACCACCTCTGTCTGTCCATTAGTCTATGGATGATGTGATGAACTGAACTTCAAATCTATCTTCAACTTCTTCCATAATGTACGCCAGAAATATCCAACAAACTTAGTATCTCAATCTGAAACTATGGTCTTTGGCAAACCATGTAGTCTCACCACTTCTCTGAAAAACAATTCTGCTACATGAACAGCATCATTAGTCTTCTTGCAGGGAATGAAATGTGCCATCTTCAAAAATCTATCAACTACTACAAAAATTGAATCATGTCCCCGCTGTGTCCTTGGTAAACCTAGAACAAAGTCCATACTGATATCCTCCCAAGGCTTCTCTGGTATAGGTAATGGCTGATACAACCCTGTATTCTACTTCACTCCTTTCACCATCTGACATACTCTGCAACTCTGTACAAACTTCTTCACATTTTGCTACAATTGTGGCCAATAATAATTCTCACCAACCAAAGTAAGGGTTTTATCACGACCAAAATGTCTAGCCAATCCTCCACTATGCTTCTCTTTGATGAGATTCTCCCTCATAGAACTTCTTGGAATGCACAACTGACTCCCTCTGAATAGCATATCATCTTGGATGATAAAATCTAGCCATTTCATCCTGTCTAGAGTAACAGGTTCTGTACAAGCTTTCCAAGCTTCACCAAAGTCAGGATCCTCTGGATACAAATTCTTGAGTTCCTTGAACCCAACCACCTCAATTTGCATCTCTGTTAGCAATAGTTGCCTTCTGCTAAGAGCATCCACAACCCTATTAGACTTTCCACTCCTGTGTTTCAAAACAAATGTACAACTCTGTAAAAACTCAACCCATTTCAAATGTCTCTGATTCAACTTTCCTTGACTATTCATATATTGCAAAGCTTGATGATCAGTATACAAAACAAACTCCTTAGGAAGCAGATAATGTCTCCACTTCTTTAATGCCTGAACTATAGCATAAAATTCCTGATCATAAACAAAATACTTCTTCTTGGCATCATTTAACTTCTTACTGAAATACGCAATAGGTTTACCTTCTTGGCTCATAACAGCTCCTATTGCAGTACCACTAGCATCACAATCTACTTGAAACACCTTATTAAAGTCTGGAAGTGCTAAAATAAGTTGTTCTGTAACTTTTTGTTTCAACAATTGAAAACTCTTTTCTGCCTCATTAGTCCACTTAAACTCTTTTCTATCCCCTCTCATTGTCTCAGTCAAGGGACCACAAATACTGCTAAAATTTTTGATAAACTTTCTGTAAAAACTAGCTAGACCATGAAAAGATCTTACCTCAGTAGCACTCCTTGGAGTAGGCCATTCAAGGATAGTCTGTACCTTCTCTGGGTCTATTTTTAGACCTTCTACTGAAATTAAAAATCCCAAATACACTAACTCTTTCTTCATAAAACTGCACTTCTTCAAATTAATCAACAATTTCTCATCTCTCAACTTCTCAAACGCCATACAAATATGCATCATATGTTCCTCCAATGTCTTGCTAAAAATCAAAATATCATCTAGGTAAACAATGACAAACTTACCCAGAAATTCTTTTAGAACCTCGTTCATGAGCCGCATGAAAGTTCTCAGTGCATTGGTTAGCCCAAAAGGCATGACTAACCACTCATACAGTCCTTCCTTTGTCTTGAAGGCAGTCTTCCATTCATCTCCTTCTCTAATCTGAATCTGGTGATATCCACTTTTCGGATCTATCTTTGAGAAATACACAGCTCCACTTAAACAGTCCATAATATCATCCATTCGTGGCAATGGAAACCTATACTTGATTGTGATCTTGTTTATTGCTCTGGAATCTATACACATCCTCCATTCTCCATTCTTCTTTGGTGCTAATACTGCTGGTATAGCACAGGGACTCGGACTCTCTCAAATCAACCCCTTCTACAATAACTCATGTACTTGTCTGTTCAACTCTTCACTTTTTGCTAGTGTCATTCTGTGTGCTGCCTTGTTTAGCAAACTGGCTCCTGGAATCAAATCCATCTGATGACTGATCTTCCTTATCAGTGGTAATTCATCAGGTACATTATCAGATACAATATCCTGAAACTCATTCAACAAATCTGCAACCTCTACAAGTACATCCTCTACTTCTTCTTTACTAGCTTTTGGAATTAAAACAAAACACACATGCTCATGCCTCATACTATCTAGGAATTTTCTTCCATCAAAAAATGTTATTCTTGCATTACCACATACCTTTTCTTCAATCTCCTTCAATGGCTTTAGCTTATGTCGCACTCCATCCTTTGTTAGGGAATAGGTATTCGCATGACCATCATGTACAACATATCTGTCAAACTACCACAGTCTACCCAACAATATATGACATGCATCCATAGAGATGATATCACATAGTACCTCATCTTGGTACCCGCCGATCTTGAACTTTACCAAGCACTGTTCACTGACCATGACCTTGTGGTCATCCTACACCCAGGCAATCTGATATGGATGTGGGTGTTTCTGTCTCTTGAGCTTCAACTTTGTCACCATCTCTTCTGACACCAAATTGTCAGTGCTTCCACTATCGATAATCACATCATAGCATTTACCCTCACACTTGTATCTAGTGCGAAATAGGCTCCTCCTTTGTTTAGGTTCATTCTCACCACTCAGCAAGACTCTTCTATTAATTAGCATTTCTCCTCTTTCAGCATCTTCAGAATTTGATGATCTAGCATCTTCATCTACATGAGCAACTCTGGCCTGGCTTTCATTTCTCCTGTCTATTCTACCTTGGTGCTAAGGACATTCAAATGCCCTATGACCTTCTTCTCCACAGTGAAAACATGTTCCATGGAAGCCTCCTCTTCCAGATCCTTGTCCTCTTCCTCTTCCTCTTTGATCTCTATTATTCTGATCTTGGAAATGATTGGAATTGTTTCCTCTCTGATTCTGGCTGCTACTGGCCTCATCCTTCTTTTTCAGATCTTCATTTCGGCCACCATATGACCATCCACCAGATCTTCCACCATGACCTCTTCCATTTTGTCTGCTCTCAAACTTCTTTTTCAACTTTTCCTCGACTTTTAGGGCAAACTGGTATGCCTCCTCAATACTATTTATTCAAACCAGATTCAACTCCTCCTGAATACTTGGCCGTAACCTATTAAGGTATCAGGCAACTTTCTCCTTATCATCTTCCACATGGCTTGTTCTGATGAGGAGTCATTCGAACTCCTCCGTATACTCCTGAACAGATCTTCCTGCTTGCTTCAAACTTTGCATTTTCTTTAATAGGTCAAGCTCATAATCAACAGGAATGAACTGTCACTTCAATTTATCCACCATCTGATCCCATCTTGTGATTTTATCTTTCCCTCTTCTATTTCACTCCAATTGAATTTCTTGCCACCAGATCTTCGCATGACCTTTCAATCTGGCCTTCACAAATTTGACCCTATCAGGATCCTCAACATCTTCATACTCAAAATATTCCTCACATTCATTGATCCAGTTGATCAATTCCTCTGGGTTAAGATTTCCAGAAAATATAGGAACCTCAATCTTAGGTCTTTCCCAATCTTGGAAATCACCCGAAAAAGTCTTTCTTCCTCCTGGTTCACAATTTCAGCTTCTCCTTCTTGATATTCTTCTTCGGCTTCATCCTCGCTTTCATCTCTGACATTAAGATTCATTCCTCTATGAATCTCTTCTTGCAATGCTCGCACTTGTCTCTGAAACTCTCTAACCTCAGGTGTCACAGTACCAGCTCTTCCGCCACGTTCTCTTTGTGGAGGCATTTTTTCAATGTGCGCTGAAACCCTAACCACGGTCCTGGTGCAAACTACCTCACAGTCGGTGATCTGTTTACACACTCAAGAACTCCTACTCTGATACCACTTGATGAAGGGTGCTCCCCTTAATACCACAAGCACATAACAGAAATAGAGAAACAACAACAATAATATGCAAGAACAGAAAATTGGCTTCTTATTATCTCCACAAATGTGGAATTACAAACTTTCAAAATTATAATATGCAAAGCCACATGGGCATTCTTTTACAATATTCTGTAGGACAAAGCCTCGAATCAATACCCAGATCTACTACCCAGAACTGCCCTAGACAACACTACGGACCTTCTTTATATAGGCAATTTCCACCGCCCGAGAAAGTTCCAGAAATTTAGCCCTTAGGGCCGACCAAACTTAGAATTATTTTATTTTACAATTTATTACATCAAATTCGGCTCAAAATGAGTTTTGAAACCCAAACAGAAATTTTGAAGAAAAATTATTTTCTGCCATTTCAGGTGGCCTGACTTTCGGAGACCATAAGTCATCGCCCGTTGACCCGATTGGCTATTATAACCCCATTCTAGAAATGCCACGAAGCGCTCTACAGGCTTGATCAACACAAAGCGCCCGTCACCCAAATTTTCAACCTCATCCGGGGCCTCTAAAGCCTTCAAAACTGAGTTCAAAGTTTCTATACCCTGCTGCCAATACGAAAAATCTTCAATATCTTCAAAACTAGACCTGATCTAGCCATGAAACTTTGCTGGCAGGCTGATATGACTGAGATGAACCTCCACATGTAAAATTAGAACATTTTGAGATCGTAAGACCAACTTACTAAAAATAGCAAGTTTCCATAAATAGCGGCTCTGTACAAGATAGCCCTTATTGAATACAAAAATAGAAATATTTTTGGGTGATGCAAGATTGCTCTTACACCCAGGATGCTCCTGCATCAAATTATCTATACAAACAAAGTATGAATGCTACATTTCTTGGATGTTTAGAATGTGAAGAGTCACAATTAGAGGAAGTCCACAAAGGTATTTTTGGATCACAGTCCAATGGTCTAACATTAGCTCAAAAAATCATTAGGGTAGGGTACTACTGGCCAAATATGGAGAAAGAGGCCATGAAATATGCTAAGAATTATCACAAATGTCAGGTCCATGGTAATTTTATTCACGCACCAGGAAGAGATTTGATTCCCTTTACAACATAGTGGCCTTTTCACTGATGGGCATTTGATCTCATAGGAACTATATATCCACATTTGTCAAATGGTCACACCCATATAATCACAACAACTAATTACTTCACAAAATGGGTTGAAGTGGTTCCTTTGACACAAGAAATAGACAAAAAAATTTGACCATGATGCCTACATTTATGTTTCTCAACTGTTGTGTTCCAGGACCCCTTATGACCCTTTACAACCCTTTACAATCCCTAAGAATACATCTTAGAGGTCTCAAAATGTCGTAAAGAGTCATAAGAGGCTCCTAGGAGGGGCCAGGTGAGCTTCCACCTTCACGTGGTTGGCCCTGTTAACTAGAGAATGTTAAACTATTCTCAAAACAAAGAGAAGCTCAATAATTTAAGGTCTCAGTCCACAGAGATGTCGAAAAAATGACAGGAATCAATGATGGAGAGTTTTTAGATTCTAAGAAGATGTATACGGAGTGGAGGCCAGATTGAGTACTAGTGCAGAGATGATGATTCAATAACCTACATCTATAAAACCTTCACAATTATCCCTTCTTTGGCCTCCACTCATTCCTCTTCTAAAAATGGTTATCTAGAAACTTTGGATACTATTTCTCATCCATGCACAAAATGTGCTAGTGATCGTATAAAATTACTTTAAGCCTCCAGTATTGATGAGATGTACAAGTGTAAAATGTTTTTGCAAGACTGGGATCAATTTGTGTAGTGTATATAAATGCAAGGTGGTGATTATTCTTGACGATTGATAGGTATAAGTCTTCCAGGCCTTACCCAGTAGCTAGAACTAAAGATAACACAGCTCAAGAGACCATCATAGGTTGTCTCCTTCTTCAGTCTATATTATTGATAGAATGTTTTAGCTTTCATTATCTCATCAAATCTGGGGATTTGAAAGAATTTAATAGAATATTTTCATGACAACGTATATTATTTAAGTTGATGTTTCATGAATTTATCTACTTTGCGCACTTGTAGACTATGATAAAAGCAATAAAGAAGAATCTCCTCCCATGGCCATGCTTCTTTATTGTCATCCTCAGTCTACAAGTGTGTGAAGTAGATAAATTCATGCCACGTCAACTTAAATAATATACATTTTCATGAAAATATTCTATTAAATTATTTCAAATCCCTGGATTTGATGAGCTAATGAAAGGTAAAACATTATGTCAATAATATAGACCGAAGAAAGAGACAACCTATGATGGTCTCTTGAGCTGTGTTATCTTTAATGTGCATATCCGTTGATTTTTTGACACTTTATAATTTATTCCAATGGAAGTGCTATACATCTAACATCACTTCCCATCAAAATATAGGCCAACACGTCATTGTTATCTCTATTGATCTTTTAAGGTTGTCATTAGTACCAAAGGTGTGTAAAGATATCGATCGGTTACTTACATTGAGCTAATCGGTAACATAAAGTAGAATAGACTATTCGGTAAAGCCTATATACCAAGTATCAGATAGTTTATCGAGCACCAACAGACACTGACACTGACAGACAATAAACACCAAGCATCATAGTCTACACCGATCAGTTTACACATTGTTTATCGAGGATCACAGGAAACGGCATAGTAATCAGGAATGGCACATTCTTCTATGCAAATGGTTACAATGGTTTGTAAAATGTTTTACCAAGATCGAGGAACATTTAATGTAATGATATTCATTAAATACAATGTGTATCTTTTGTAACAGATGATCTAGGTTATTAATGTATACCGTAGATCTTAGGGTTATGATTATAGTGTGTAACCTAATTTTGTTAAAGCGGCAAAAATAGAACACTATATATTTGTGTGTTCACATCATTTTTGGTGTGAGATGATATATGAATCATGGATCACTTGAAGAATTTTCCTATCTTCAAGTCTATCAGTTAATAGAGCAGAACTGAGTACAGTAGAATTCAGATTGAGTAGAATCAGCAGAGGCTATCAAGCAATTTAGAGTAGAGATTCATCAGAAGTAAGGTGATATTTTATCAGAGCTTATAGATCTATATCAAACAATTGAGTGTCAAATAGTAGATAAATACCTATTTCTTTTTGACAATTGTAATAGAGTTTTTTGGATAAAATCTCTTAACAGAGTAGACTTAACAATCTTATGTAAATCTCTTAACCGAGTGCACACTTCATTAGTGTTGTCAAAATCCTATAACTAGGTAGATCTAGATAATCTAACATATCACTCCTAACAGGGTGAGATCACCAGAAGTGATCAAAACTTGTAGCCCTAACAGGCAAACTTTTTCTATCTACAGTAGTGAAGAATTTGTGGGTGTCATCCCCACTGCAGTTTTTACCTTCTAACAAGGGTTTCTGCATTACCAAAATACTTGTGTCATGTGATTGTGTTATGTATTTCATGTGTTTTACTTATGTTAAGTGGATAAATGATTCATGCAATTAGATTCAAGTTATATTGGTCGGTTATCACTGTTTATAGTTATAAATCAAAAAGGTTCACAAGTTGAGTTTTTGAAGGCACTGATTCACCCCTCCCCTCTTAGTACCTACCTCTCCTAATTCCAACAATTGGTATCAGAGCTTAGTTCTCTTATTTGAATAGTTTAACCACTGAAGGGTAAAGATCTAAGTCATGGAGAGATACAAGCTTGACAAGACTATTGAGAATCAAAAGATACAAATGCAAATGTTTGTGGAGCAGTATAAGCAAGCCAAGGAAGGACTGAAGAAATTACTGGATGAAAGGAAGGACCTAGCTAGACTATAGAATGAGATTGATTACCATGAATAATCTATTGATGACATATTCAAGCGTATTGGATCTAGTTCTAGAAGCATCTCCGATGGATCTGAAAGCATAATCACTGATCTATTTGAAAAGAATCAATATTTAACTGATCAAGTGAAAGCACTACAAATCAGTCAAGAATCTCAGATGGTGAGAATGGTAGAAACAATGAACAAAGAAAAAAAAGTAAAGCAAGAAAGAAATTTGGCAATCGATGACTAAAGATAGATGAGTGAACAAATTCAAACTATAGAGAGTGAGATACAAAGACTCACTGACCGACATTTCCAAGTAACTAATCAAGTGATGACTGTGAATCAAGAGGTAAATCGAGTGAATGCAAAATTGTCAAGAAAACTAGAAGATGTTGCAAGACTCAGAGAAGAAAATGAGAAGCTGAGAAATGAAGTGAAAAATCAACTACAGCAAAATGAAATGAAGAAACTTGCTGAGGATAGCTCCAAGAAGATTGATGACTTCTTAACTAATCAGAGAAGATTTGGAAATAAAGTCGGTATAGGCTACACCGGTAAATGAGAGTCATCAAAACAAGATGAAAAAATCAACATCAGTCAAAATTAGAAACCTAAAGTGTTGGCATGTTATCATTGTGGCAAATCGGGACATACATCTAATGTGTGTAGAAGCAAAGCACAAGGTAAACCTCCTGTCACTCCTAAGTTTAACAGATATTGTTACTACTATGGTAAGTTTGGACATCCTGCTTATGATTGTAGAGCTAAGGAAAATGATCTTGCTAATAATACTACTATGGAGAAAATATGCTATACTTGTAGCAAGCATGGACACAATGCACGAGACTGTAAGGTGAAAATGAAGCAATTCTGGACACCTAAGGAGAAACCACAATGCAAACCATATCAACCGAAGAGACAAGGTAACTCTTATGTTTGGGATTATAATACATGGACTAACTGTGTTGTATGTGGTAGATATGGACACATGCAACAAACTGTTATAGAAAGAGTCGGATTGGACAATCAAGAAGCTGGACAAACACTGGGATGGCTTGTATGCACTGCCATAAGGTCAGTCATTTAAGCAAGAAATGTAGAGACCAAGCACCAGAAGAGAACCATATATTTGAAAGTGGATATACTATTGCTGATATCATGAAGTTAAGGAACACTATGTGGAAGAAGGCATCTAATGAGAATGCTGAGTCAAATAATGTTGTCGGTGAAACCTCTTCCACTAGATTGGGTGACATCGGTACCTCCACTTAAGATGAAATAGGTATGTATGGGACTGATATTTCAAAAGATCACATTTTACATACAGTTCCCTATGCATAATGTTCTTATACCAAATCAGCATGAATAAAGATGCACTATGGTTTAGTTGTCATGAGCTAACAATGTTATACAGTCAGTAAAAGAGAGATCGAGAGTTGGTTACCCGTCAGTAATCACTATCTAAGGTTAACCGAGCACATGTATCAACCGATGAAGAAACTCTATGTTAACCGAGAGGATAAAAGTTTTAGTTGTCATTGAGATAACAGTTGTTTCATACTAAAAGTTAGATGGAGCATTTATTGCATAAAAGTTTGAGCGGGAACATTGAAAGTCTATAAATACATAGGAACAGAGTTCATTTTTACAATGCAATTTGAAAGAGTGGAGAATTCATAGAGCAGAGTTCAAGCTAAAAGATTTTTAGAAGGATTAAAGGCTATGCTAGATCGAACTGACATCACTCTTCATGATACTGAGTAATTTCATTTGTGATCAAACACTTCCTATCATGTTGCTTTTTGAAACCCTACAATTAATTTATGGCATCGACATCGTCTGCAAGCAAAATGAAAAGTGTTGAAGAGGAAGTTAATCTAATCGTTAGGGAAAATTTTGATGAACCAAATTTTAAGCCGCATCCTAAGGTCGTGGCACAAATAGACATAATGGGTGCATTTTCGAGCATATCAGAAAGGGTTTTACTGACAAAAGACATAAGGTCTTATATTCACTGCAAAATAGGAGAAGTTGGAGACTTTGAAACTATTGCAGCATATCAACTACTCTGTGGCCCCGATGGAAAAATGAAATCAGACTACAAGAAGATTGAGGAATCAAGGTTATCATGTTTTATACACTTTCTGTAATCATTCAAATTGGATTGGATTAGAATCATTTTGAGCAGATATCACGATGACAAATTCTGGCTGGATAAACCGATTGAGGTCAACAAGAAAATAATTAGTAGGGTTACTGGGCTCCCTACAACTGACAAAGCTAAGGATTTTCAAAGTTCTTCATGACTGGATGTTGAGAAATACACTGGAGCACAATGAGATAGTCGGGCATTGAAGATTTCAACAATCAAGGACCTTGCAGTAAAATTTGCAGCACATGTGATCGGGTACAAGCTATTTCAATTGAGCAGACTCAACAGCGTACCCTGCAGCGCAGTAGACATGGCACACAAAATTGTAGTGAAAGGTCACCAAGTTGATCTTGTCAAGGTACTATTTCATCAACTTCAGGAGAATATGAAGACCATAAGGAAAAATAAATCTAACACATGTAAGTTTGAATCTCTACTTGCATGCATATTCCTCTATTTACAAAAGTATGTGCCTGGCATCGGTAAAGTAAATTGGATACCGGATGTACCAATAACAAAATAGATTGGTGAAATGATGAACAAGTTAGAAGATAAGTTGAATCTAGAGTTTAATGCATACTTCACTAAATTTCAATCTAAAATGCATAAGAGAAGCAAAATTCCAAGGGAATTAGTTCATAAATTTGAGAATGACATATGTTTTGTGGTCAACACTGATTATACCTTGATAAAAGTAGTTGAGCCTAGGATAAAATGGTTGGCATTAATGGGATATGAAATAAACCATGATTTCGCACTGAAATCTATTAATGCACTGCTTGCATTACTAAAGGATCCCATTGCCACTAGGTCAAAGTATATGAAGAAGCCAAATCTAGAATATCAACAATTATTGAGATCAGTAAAATAACTAGGAAGGTAAAGAAGATGAAGAAAAATCTCACTACACAATCTGGAGATGGGTCTAACACATTTGAAGGGACACTGATTGAACAAGAAATCAAAGGTCAGCTATAGTTACTGACAAACCATATGATAGTGAGGAAACCGAGTCTGACAAAGAAGTAGATCCTACACAGGTTCCTCCACCTGAAATTCCTACAAAGAAGTAGTCACCTATACATGAAGGTATGAAGAAATGATCGTCAACTGCAGCATCACTTACAAATAAGGAAGAAGTAGTAAAAGTAACAAAAAGAAGAGCAGCTACACCAACAAAGAAATACATTAAGAGAAAGAACAAAGTTGTAGCTGAGGCACCAAAGAAAAGGAGGAAATTCATTAGAAATAAGGAAGATCTAGAGGATACAGAGATAGGAGATTATGTAAATCAACTCAAAGTGGTTAGTAACAAGGCCAAAACAACATATGAAGTCATTGAGGACATAATTGAACATGGAGACCTCACTGATCCATTACTAGACAGATTTGACAAAATGTCAAAAGAAGATCAAACCAAGATTGAAGAGGATGTCATCCAAATGATGATAAAATTCAAGAAAGTTCCAATGGAGTTTGCCTGTGCATTACCAAAGAAATTGGATGATACAATTACTAAGAAATGGGTTGTTGCATTAGACACGAAGAAGAGAAAGAGAGAATGCTCTCTAGTTCAGGTAGCCACACACTTAAGCTTTGGAGAAGTTAGTGAATACTTGACCAAATACCAAGAAAATTTTATGATCAAGAATAGGGCCTTAATGATCATGCATGACAATGTAGTAGATATGGATGTCACAACTGATTCTATATGGACATCAATTTTGAAGGCTGAAGAAAAATTTGAGCAACAAGCATTTTTGAACCTGTCTAAGAAGAGACAAAATTCTAAAGGAAAAGGTATTTGTATTGATGAGGGAACAACAAAGAAATCAAAGAATATTGGTATATCAGTTACCGAGGCAATTGATATAACTGAGGACAAGGAAGAAATAAAAGTTTCATAGGATGCACTAGATAAATTTGAAATCCAACTGGAGAAGAAAAGTGATGACGATGTACTCATTGTAGACATCACACACAGTGATCCTGATGACCAAGATGATGAAGATGTAAATATTGCACCAAATAAAGATGAAGCACTAGACACTGAAAGTCTATTTACATCACTATTGGGTGAACTTACTATACTTGCTGAAGCAGCTAAAATTCTTTCCCAAGTACAACCTGATGGCTCAGATCCCAAGAAAAAAAAAGATACCATAGGGGATCAAAACATAGAGAAACCTACAGAGATAGATGAGCCTACACATATAGAGGTACCTTCCACCAAACCAAAGGAAATAGATGAAGCAAAGCAAACACAAGAACCAAAGGCAACAGAGGTGATCCCACTGAACACCACAACCAAGACTCCTACTATAACAACTAAGACCACCACTACTGAGGAGCAAAAGAAGGAAGAACACGTGTTAATAGGGAAGGACACTCTGAAGACTGGAGATAGATCTATTGCTATCCTTGAGAAGAAATCACCTCTAGCACAGAAGAAGAAGAAGAAGAAAGGGAAAGGGCCGATCACCCTAGATGAAGTGATCATTATCCTTGAGTGTGACCCGAGGACCCTAAGCCCTGAGGACTTGAGTAAATATGGGGAGCTATGTTCAAGGAAGGAAATGCAAGAGAAGTTGAAGAAAGAGCACCAAAGAAAAGAAGTATTAACTAATGTGCGGGATATCCTCCAATAGGTAGTACCTAAGATACATATTGATGAGGATACGCCTATTATAGATCAACTTGCTACACTTGAAAATAGATTTGAAGAAACAAGAAGCACACCTCACAGATCAGGTTATTGAGTTTCAAACCAAACTCATTCCGTATCTAAAAAAATTTTAAGCGCATATTGTCAAAGCTAAGCTATTAGTTGCAACACCAAAAATTTTAGTGTTAGAAAACATCTTTGACATGCATGCACAAGTCGGTCTTGATCACATTGCTCTCACCAAATTGAAAGAGGAATGGGAAAACCTCTTGGAGTCAATGAAGAAAACCCATCAGTCAATTTTTGACAAGCTGTGAGTATACTACCTCAATTTTGTATTTGGCATTACTATCAAAAAGGGGGAAAAAATGTATCATATTCTATTATGCCAAATATTATGTACATGGATGCTATGTATACTATATATTATCGAGAGCATGCACCGAGAGGGAGTACTTAGTACTTAGAAATTTTTGATGTGTCTATGTATATGGCAGAGATATAAGGAGATATAAGTCACATAGAAAATTTTGTCTTTATACATTCAGAGTTTTGATACTAATGTCAAAGGGGGAGATTGCTATCTCTATTGAGCTTTTAAGGTTTTCATTAGTACCAAAGGTGTGTAAAGATATCAGTTGGTTACTTACATTGAGATCATCAGTAATATAAAGCAGAACAGACTAGTCGGTAAAGCCTATATACCGAGTAGCAGATAGTTTACCGAGCACCAACAGACATCGACACCGAAAGATAGTAAACACTGAGCATCATAGTAGATGGTGATCAATTTACACAGTGTTTACCGAGGATCATAGGAAATGGCATAGTAATCAAGAATGGCACATTCTTCTATGCAAATGGTTACAATGGTTTGTAAAATTTTTTACCAAGATCGAGGAACATTTAATGTAATGATATTCACTAAATACAATGTTTATCTTTTGTAATAGATGATCTAGGTTATTATTGTACACCATAGATCTTAGGGTTATGATTATAGTGTGTAACCTAATTTTGTTAAAGTGGAAAAAATAGAACACTATATATTTGTGTGTTCACATCATTTTTGGTGTGAGCTGATATATGAATCACAGAGCACTTGAAGCATTTGCCTATCTTCAAGTCTATCAGTTAACAGAGCAGAACTGAGTACAGTAGAATTCAGATTGAGTAGAATCAACAAAGGATACTGAGTAGTTTAGAGCGGAGATTCATCATAAGTAAGGTGATATTTTATCAGAGCTTATGGATCTATATCAGACAATTGAGTGTCAAATAGCAGATAAATACCTATTGCTTTCTGACAATTGTAATAGAGTTTTTTGGATAAAATCTCTTAACAAAGTAGACTTAACAGTCTTATGTAAATCTCTTAACCGAGTGCACACTTCATTAGTGTTGTCAAAATCCTATAACTAGTTAGATCTAGCTGATTTAACATGTCACTCCTAATAGGGTGAGATCACCAGAAGTGATCAAAACTTGTAGCCCTAATAGGCAAACCTTTTCTATATGCAGTAGTGAAGAATTTGTGGGTGTCATCCCCACTGTAGTTTTTACCTTCTAACAAGGGTTTCTGCATTACCAAAATACTTGTGTCATGTGATTGTGTTATGGATTTCATGTTGTTTACTTATGTTAAGTGGATAAATGATTCATGTAATTAGATTCAAGTTATATTGGTCGGTTTTCACTGTTTATAGTTATAAATCAGAAAGGTTCACAAGTTGAGTTTTTGAAGGCACTGATTCACCCCTCCCCTCTTAGTACCTACCTCTCCTAATTCCAACAGTCACCTATCTGACAGATAAAATGTCAGAGAAAAATAATTTATGACAATTATTGCGATAGTAATGATATACATCTGACAGGGCAACCTGTCGAAGATATATTGCCCTACCGTCACTCTTTTGACAGTTAAAATGTCACAAATATGCAATTTTTGACAGAATGTTCTGACAGTACTGCTATGTCACCGATGGGTTAATCTGTCAGAAGTTGGTTGCAGATCTATCGCTATTCCAACAATTCTAATGTTGGAAAGGATATCTTTTCGATAGTTAGTTCTGACAGTGATTGTATATTTCTGATAGGTCTTTGTGTCAGAATTTTGATAGATAGACCGTAGGAAATGCCATAACAAAGTTGTTATCATGTGCAAGTTTCCAATGTAATGGGGTGTTGGTAAATTGATGGATGTCTCTTTTGTCATAATTTCCAATGCAAAAATGGTGACGGACACGTGTTGAAATACTGACAAATGAGCATTGTAAATCCAACAAATGGCTATCAAAATTTGACCTCAAATGTACTAGTGTGTGTACCTCAACCATTGATACCCAGATACTTTATGGGAGTTAGGTCTAACTTTGTCTTTTTGAGTGATTTCTTATTCCTACTATGAAACACAACATTACCCAAGGATGTGAATGATAAAGGGTCACTGCAGGTAATTCACATTGGAACAAGAATGATCTCCCAATTTCTTGGTGTGTTTGTGCACAAGGCATATTCAGGTCATCACAGTGTTTATGATATGATGCTTATACAAATTGCTTTAGAAAAATGGACATGATATTCATGTCATCCTAGCTCTTGTGCCTTGGTCCTTATATCTAATCTGAAATTTCCAACTACAAGTCAATATTCATATGTTCATGCTTGTCTAAACTAGTGAACATTGTATTGACTATCTAGTATTAATTATAAATATTTAGTGATGATAAAGATCGATAAATGATCAGTGACTAAGTCCTAGGTCTACATTTATTTTTCATTTGCATTTAGTCTGGTTTCATCTCTTTCATGGTTTGAATTCAGCATGGCATTGGATATTCTCAAAAAATTCTACACTACACACATCAAAAGGATTGAGTGTCACATAAAGGTCCCTTCATCTAATCAGCAAGTAGTCACCGTTATGGGTTACACATCCTTTTTGACAATGAATGAGTACTTGAACTCTTCATGTACCTACAAAAACATCATGTGAATCATTGCATTTACATATCACATCATTTTCATAATCATCTCATATATCCATTGCATACATACATTTGCATCCATCCAATATACATAAATCCATACATTTTCATTATTCATCTAAAAAATACATTCATATTGCATAATCATACATTCCAAGAAAACCATTACATATTGCATACATTTGCATCACATGCTAATAACATCATAATCCAAAATGCCAAGTGCTATGAAGTCACAACCCAAAAATAATCCCATTAATATATAATGTCAATATAGTACATGGGGTGCACAATGTGCATACAATACAAAAGAATGAGATCCAATGAGCTATCAAGTACAACAAAATGTCAAAAAGAGGAATCAACTATAAAGTCAACTATCTTCATCATCCTTTGCATCAGGTGTTGCACCTCCCCCTACTTGCACATCTAGTGGTGGATCAACTCATGACACTCTAGCTCCCTCAAATCTCAGCATCTACTGAGAGTAAGAAGTAACCCGTTGTCCAGGTGGCACAACTGAAAAGTATGCAAACACATAATAAGCTGCCCTACCAGTCTAATGTACTATCTCCACCTGTAGGCATTGAGTCTCTACCTGAGACTCACGTAGCTTCCTATGTCACTCTACTAACTGGATTTCCAAAGCCAACCTCTCAAATCTCAGGTCCCTAATCTGATGATGCAATCTACATATGATATCCTGAGGTGTCTGCCTCATACATGGGTCTACCTCTATAGCTACCTCCTCCTTCCATTGTTTCATCAACATCACCACCTGTATCTATTTGTGCCTTACAGCATCAAACCTTCGTACCTAGGTCAAAATCAGGTGCCTCGTGTGCCTCATCCATCTACACATCCTGGTGTGCACCCAAAACCTCCTCAGTCGCTATAGTTCTACCTATAGCACCTAGAGTCCCACCCTCACCTCTTGTATACTATCGATGCAAGACTGACAGTCTAACCAATGGAACTGCCCATAGTATGGGGGTAGGCCTCACATCTATTATCATCTATGGTGGAATATTTTTTTCTCTCCACATAAGAGGGATAGGTTATTCCATAGGCATCTATACCTCCCCCCTCTATTGTCCTCTCCCTCAAGGTGCACCTATAACATCATCCACCTCCTCAATAGTTGAAATCAACTCAGTGGGATTGCAGAATTGTTTGAAAGGATTCTCTGCCAAGTGTGTCCTATAGGCATCTATAATACCTACATCCACTACATGTACACGGTAGTCCCAATCATGGCTTTGGAGCCCACTGTACTCCAAACTACCCACTGCATATGACAATCTGGGATCCCACCCTAGTTTGATCTCCCTCACCTATCATGCATAGGAGGTGAACTCCTGTGGTACATTATGTACGAGGCCATACTTCCTCCAAACCCAAGTAATCAAGAATCACTTGAACACACTAGTAGAGCATCCAATCAAAATATGGATTTGGTAGAAATATCCAAACTATGCCCTAGCAGTGGGGCATGCTTCAACCTGTAAGTATGGTTGCCAGATGACCACAGTCATATCATCCAATACTTGATGCTAGTTCTCTATCCTTAGCATCCTAACCTCTATCATGTACCCTACATACCTATATATGAGAGGCTTATGTGCATGCCTCTCATCTCCACATATAGGCCGACAGATAGGGGTGTGCTCCCATGCCCAGATCTATAATACAATAACCCCTGACACAAAAGTCTTACCCTCATGGTAGACTATCTCATGCATCTCTGAAAATATGTGGGCCAGTAGGCATTGACCCCAACCAAACTCAGTAGGATGCACCATGAGATGATGCACCATCGGAGCCCACCTTATCAGAAGACCATTCTACTGACGGTCTAACATGATAATACCACTAATCATGCCCATGATGAAGCACTCGAGCATGTGTGTCTACCCATATCACTAAACCAATACCTCCTAGGGTATCTTCTACGAGATCTTCTCATCATCTCCAAACAGTATCCTAAATGCCTGCAAACCTATGTCCCCAAAACTCAGGTAATCTAGATGTGGTCCATGGAAAGGAATATGAAGAATATAGCAAACATCCTCTGGAATAATGGTAATCTCCCCTATCAGAAGATGAAAGGACTAGGTCTTTGAGTGAAACCTCTCAACCATTGCATTAATTAGTCTATGATTTACCTGAATCTCATGTAAACTGATCAAGTACTTGAAGCCACACGCAGCAAGATGCACTCTCAACAGATCAGGTAGTGACAAACATAGCCTCTGAGTGGCTAGATGAGAGACACATACATGTATATTAGGGTATCTCACTTGCAAAGCACATAAAATGAGCACGATGTTAGTAACTTGATCCAAATCAATAATAAATGCACGTGAAACAAGAAATTCTACATATCATAAGGTGCATTAAAGGCTATAGAATCTAGCTAAGTAGCCAAAATTTTTGGAAAAATTCACTCAACGCCTTAAAAATGCTCACTATTTTTCATACGACACTTCAAAATTTTAAAAGTTGGTGTCAAGTGTCATATGACACTAGACAACAACCCATACAACATTTGGGTTCCATATGACAATCCATCAGTTGGCGTACGACAACTGAGGGACATGACAAAATGTCGTATGAGAGATGGGTGTCTCCCATAAGACACTATACTACAATGGAAATGACACTTGGTTTGGACTTGAAATGTCGTATGACATTGTTTCTAGTTTTTGTACAACATCCTGTGAAGAAAAATTTAAAATGCGAAAAAAGATTAAAAAAATCCTAAAAAGAAATTTAAACTCCATTTTGCATGAGAATTATACCCCTAGCTAATTTCAACATTCTGAATCTATTTTTGGAATCAAAATTGAAATTTTATATTGTTTACTTTGTCAATATCGTGATTTAAAATTTTAGACCCAGGGCGGCTGATTGCTTGCATAATTGACCTTCAAAACATCACAAAAATCTAGGATTCAACTTATTTGATAATCTAACATCAAACTTTCCAAATCTCAAATTGGTCAACCATGGTCAACTCATGGTCAAACCTAGTCAAACTTGATCAACAAGACCCTCAAATGATGTAGAATGTGTCCTTGGACATGTTCAACCACTTCTACAATTGATTATGTTGCTTCTAATCATTCATGGTGGCTTTCTCACTAGATTTCAATTTTCATCCCGAAGGGGGCATGGTATTCTATATCAGAAACCATTTATCAAATTTGTCTTTTTCAAAATTTCTTCAACAATCAAGACAACAACCATGTCTAATTATCAACTCATCAAAAGTCCTCATCGCTTGGGGCATATCGCTTGGGTCATATCAGATTCATCAAAATCCATATCAATCTGGTATTCTCTTAGTCTTGTAAACTGTATCAGCTCTTCATAATCATCAGTTCAAATATGGTATTTCCTTGATTCTTCATAACTGAAGGGTTCGGATTTGACATCCTTTCAATTCCTTTGGACAATCAGGTCTGGAGTCAAGACAATTAATTCCTCATAATCATAGGTTCAGAATCGGGTGTTTTATCATTTCTTCATAATCACAGGTTCATTGTTGATATTGTTAACATCATCTCGATTCTTTGGTCAATCAGGATTTGAATCAACATCTTCAAATCTTTCAGATTGATTTTTGTCTCAGAATCAGTTAATCTTTTAGGATCAATTTCTCCACCACATAATTGAGTCTGGATCTCACAAAATAGATTTATCTTTGAACCACTATGCTTCACACAGTAATTCAAAGAGGGGCAAAATGTAATACCTCAAAAATGGGCTTCAATACCATTGACCTCCTACATCCACAAATCGATCCAAATTGACCCTAAAGTCCTAACCTAAGGCACATCTTCACATTTGCACATCAAATTATCAAAACCCTAAGTGATCCTATTTCAATTCTGCATCGGGGAATATTCCTAAATATTCCTAATCTATCCTAATTATCTCTAATTAAATATTATTTGGCAATAAATGATATCATTTTATTTATCCTAAGTGCGATTGATTAAATATGATAAATATTTAATAAATTAAGCTTAATTTTAGCCACTTTTTTATCTTAATTAGATTTAATTGACATTATTCTTAATTAATATTATTTATTTGACAATAAATTGAAATTTCTAAAAATAATAGATTGAATATTTATTTAATTTATTAAAATCAAATTGTCAAATTTAATGATTTAATTTTGGATAAAGTTTGATTTAATAATTGATTAACCCATAAATTAGTTATTTAATTGATTAACCCATAGATCCCAACTTTCAATTCGGAGTTAAAAAGTTGATTTGCATGATTTTACTAGATAACTATTTCTAATTTCTTGATAACTCACCAATCAATTCGAGTTGATCAAGGAGTGATTTTTGGTTTTTCCATGAGTTCTCAAACCCTGGAATTCTATATAAATAGGCCTTAGTCCTTCATAATCAATAACGTGCAATTTGGAGAATAGCAGTGCTATACTGTCAAATTCTTGAGATTGTGCAAACTTTTGAGATTCATTGCTAACATTGCTTTTCTTTTTTTAGCATTCATATCTAGATTCAATTCATCTTTCATCAAGTTCTTAGATCAATTTCATTTAGCTAATATTGTTATTGCATAAAAAATCCAAAAATATAGATTAATCTTGCATCCATTTTCACAGTTTTCGCATTCAAATCCTTTATTTAGGCATTGCATTGTCACTGATCTCAGTTGAATTCTAAGAATACCATACTTACATCTACTAGAAGGCAGTAAATCACATGATTGATGATATATCTATTTACGACATATTTTTCTATCATTGATCAATAATGTTTTACTGATGTGTTGTGTCTTCTGAACAAGTATAATTTTCACACAGCGTGCACTACAACTGGTCTACTAGATTGAAATTTGGAGGTAATGCCATTTGTTTAGGTCCTATTGTTGTAGCTAATGGGTTTGATGTTGAAGATCCTTTAAGAGAGAGCTTAGCTTGGTTCCTCATCACAGCATTAGAGGATTCAGTTTTTTTTTGCACTCCTTTTAGAGTAATCACATGAATGGATGGTTTGCATGGTTCCACCATATGGATCATGTTATCATTATCAGTATATGTGTAATTGATTTTTTTACTCTTAGAGGATTCTCCTTTTTCATAGTTAGGTCATAGAGTTTGGAATACTTTATGATCATTATTGGTATGATGTCCATCCACCTTAACTTTTCCTTCTTCAATTAAGTCTTGAATAACATGTCTTAATTTCATGTAGTTATTATTCTTGTGTCCTTTATTGCGATGAAAATCACAGTAGTCATTATCATTCCACCACCTTGGTTTTACTTCCAGTTCCCAAGGTTTGGAGTCAAGATTTGTGATAAAACATTTGTCCAAGAGAGACTTTAAGACCACTTCTAGTGTATCTCCCAAAGGTGTAAATGTCCTCTTGGGTCTTGCTAACCAAGGCTCATTTCAAGTATTAGGCTTATTAAAAGTCTTATTAGTCATTGGCATCACTGCTGAATTCAAATTCTTTCTCACTTGGAGACTTGACGTAAGATTGAAAAGTTTCAGTTTTAGTTTCGTATTAGGAGTATCCACAACCCCATCATTAACCACGTTCTTGTTCTTGTTTCCATACTTGTACTTATCTTTTTTGGGATAGTACTTGTCTTTGTTCTCTTTATTGATAGTGATTTCTCCCTTTTTGATCAAGACTTCTTCAATCTTGATGGCACTATCTATCATTTTATCAAAGCTTGGTGGACCTTATAGTTGTATAGGTTCATCTCAAGTACCAAGTTATTAATAAAGATGTCCATCTTTTCACTTTCAGGTATTTGTCAAGTGTATCATGTGAATACCTTCCTCCATCATTGTAAGAAAGTCAAGAATGATTCTCCACTTTTATATTTTGTGTTGCATAAATCCAACATAGTCACAATATGTTGGATGTTATAGGAGTATTGTTGGATAAATTTCTCCACTAGTTCCCCAAATTTTTTGATTCTCATGGGTAGTTTTGAGAACCATCCCATTACTTGTCCACCTAAGCTTCATGGGAATAACCTCATTAGGTAAGTTTGTTCATGCATGAATTCCATATTTGATGTGCAAAATTCACTCACATGGTCTTGAGGGTCAGAATTTCTAGTGTACTTTTCTCATATTTTGGAATTGTAACATGTTGAGGAAATGGTATCATTTTCAATCCCTTATCAAAGGGGAAAGGAAAAATGTTCTCCCAGGAGTATTGTTTAATCGATTTGTCCTTTTCTTTCTTTAGCTCTTGGATTTATGTTTCCATTGAAAGTAATTGTCATGTCAAAATGGACATAGGACTAAGATCTTACTTTTGTTCGAGTTGATTCACATCATAGTCCTTAGGTAATTTTACTCCTTGTGATGCAAGTTCTAAGAAGTATTTTTCCTTGTTCTCTTCCAATGTTCTTTCAAGGATTTTTTTTAATCTTTTTCTTCTCAAAACCCTTTGGTATTCCTATTTTGTAGGGTCTTCATCATCATTTGAGTCATAACGTTCTTCTTGATGTCATTCTTCTTATTGATCAATTTGTTCATCTTGGTTTTTTTGTTCATTTTGTCTCTCACCCAATGGAATTCATTTTGATTAGACATGTTTGTAGTGTTAGGAGTTACCATGTGGGTAGTGCTAGGAGTAGTTCCAAATAAGGGATTGATTTGTGAAGTTTCTCCTCTTTTAAATGTTACTAATGACACTTCGTTCGAAAATGGATTTCTTTCCAATTTGTAAGATTTATGTCTTGTATTAACAATGAAAGCTTGATTAAGGAATTTTTGAGTGTCTTATGTGTAACCGGGTTGGAAAGTATGCAAGTGTCCAAATGTGAGTTCAAGGTTGCAATAGTGGCTTTCAAAGTGTCTTAGGATCCAATGTAAAAGGGTTAGAGTGCCCTGATAGTAAGTTGGGAACCAAATGCAAGTGGATTTATTTGAATTTATTTGAAATTTCCAACGTCAAAGGCTTAGGGTACCCTAATAGTGAGCTAGGAACTTGATTGATTCTGGTGTGACAAGGGAACTCAACAATTTGAACAATGTGAGATATAGACTAAATAGGATGACAAGACACACTCAAGAATAACTCTTCCAGGCTTGTAGGTATACTGGTTCTGATAGCAGAATCTGATAAAAGGCCAAAAAGGGTACTCAAAAATCAATAAAAAATCCAGCTTGTGATAGGTACAAAAATATTTTCAGTCCTAGATGCAATCCTCCAGATGTGACTGATAGTTTTTGGTCACAGATATGACACAAGAAACATGAGGTGTGATCCCTAATCTAGATGTGACCTAGGAAACATGGGGTGCAACTCTATTTTTACCAAGTATGATTCGAGATATAGGGTGTGACACAAGATACCAGATTCGACATTCTAATGGTTTGTCTGAGGCAAAATTCTATCAAGTTTGTGAAAAAATTTCTTCTCTATCTAATTGCAGGGAGTTGTAGGTGTCTAAAAATGCTTGTGATTTTTTCATTCATGGGATTATCTGATATATGTATTTCAAACACATCTAACAATCATTTTTAGGAGCAAACACACCTATCCTTTCCTAAACTAGGTGGAGATTGTAAATACTTGTTCATTGACTTAGGAACACACTCAATGACTCCTCTGAATATGATAGTCCAACAACATGAAATGTATGTTGGAGGCCATATTAGCCAAGTAGTAACGTCAAAGAGGGATCGATATGGTCAATTTCTTGGGGCAATTACTATTTTCCTTGCACAAGCATTACCAAACTTTTAGAGGTAATCTGGATAGCATCTAACTTAAGGTTTTTAATGAGGGCATTCATTCACAATTTTCTCCCATAGTCCTGGGAGAAGGATTAAGGCCTATAGCCCTATGAGTACTCAAATTTGTATAGTCTCGCAGGCAAGATTCAAGTGGCTCTGCTCTACACAAGATCTAAGCATGTTCATGGAAAAGATCGAGTCAAGGTTCCATGAACAAGATCAATCATGTCTTCTAAGATTTTCATCTCAAGGAAGTGTCAAATTTTATAGTGGGGTGGAAGAGTTGGCTTAAAACTTGCCCCCACTTGGGTCGTTCTTGAATGCTTTTTTCCTCAGCTAGTGGGCCCTCTACTAGGTATGAAATAAAAGAAATGAAGATCAATAGTTTAAAGGTCTAGATTTTTTATTCTCCATGAAGGAGAAGAGCATAATCTCCTATATCAAACCATTTTTCCAAAATAGATCATGCAAATTTAACCAAATTACTCCAATTTGACACCAAATTACAAGCTATTTTTTGAGTTTCTGATTTCCCAAAGGGAAAAGAACATAATCCTCTGATTAGTTTGTAAATTGACCTCAAATTGTTGTTAAATTCCTAGAAAAATAAGCATAATGTTTAGTTGATTTCCTTTAGGCAACCTGCAAAAACACCATTAGTAGTCTTAATTTGTTGATGTCTTCGACAATTTGACCTACAGGCTATTGTTAAGTTGTTATAAACTTGAAAAATCACAAAGATCACCCATTAGACGTCAGCAAAATCAAATTTATAGCAAAAGACCCCATATGTGATCCAAAATTTGACTAAATGCGATCCTATTTCCCAAATACGATTAAGGATCCTAGATGTGATCCAAAGGGAACAAGATGTGATACCTGACTGGATGTGATCCAAAAAACCCCAAATGTGATCCAATAAATCTTGAGTGCGACTCTATTTCCCAAATGCGATTCAATTTCCTAGATGTGATCTTTTGTTGACAAGAACATGACAAAAAATTAGTTTAAAATATAGAAATATGGGGCTCAGCCCCACGGTGGGTGCCAAAAATGTGGTGTGTATTTTGTGAAAAATGTGAATCTACAACACAACACTTCAATAGAACATTAGCTTGTTAGTTTAAATCAAATTGAAAGCAATTGAAAGCCATTAAACTAAGAAAAAATTTCCAATTGCTCTCTTACTAACACAAGTACAATAAGAATCTAAATTTACTCTCAGATTTGGACCCTAAACAGTGACAATGCATGTTAGAATGAGAGATTCATATCAAATTCAACTAAGAAATCAAATTCATTCATAAAATCCATTGATTCATTAACCATTAAGAAAATTGAAGTGTTTTCTAATTAGCTATGAAATCAAATATGCAGTATGTAAGTATGAATTCAAATTAACTATCTATTTTAATTCATCAAATCATCCTTTGTTAAGGTTTGAAAATTTATCTTTTATAGAACTTTAAGAATTTAGATAGTTGAGATGCATCCATGAGGAATGGTTGAAATGCCTCCAAACTTGATCCATGTGATAAGCTCTCATTGGTCAAAAGTGTCTTTGTTGTCCCCTTGAGAGGTGACATGTCATTTTTTAGTCTTTTATTCATTTGTTTTAATTAATTACTCTAGCCATGCATTTAATGGGATTGATTTAATTAATTAGGCTTAGAGGTAATCAATGTGATTTTTTCTCAATTACTGATGATTAATGCTTGATTTATGAAGTTTTATTGATTTTATCAAATTTGATGAATTATTTAATACTCAGGAATCAAATTAAAACAATTAGGAGTTTATCCTGTATTAGGGCAAATAGGGCCTTAGGTTCTATTAGCCCAATTTTAGGTGATCACACTATACAATATGTAAGTGGATCTAAAGGAATGTCAAGAACGTCAAAGGTAAGGAGAGTAGGTTTACGAACTCCTAAACATTAACTAGCAGATTCGACATATTTACCTATGCATCAAGAAACCATAAAAAGAGGCACTAAAAGATAATTCAGAATTAAGTTCAATGTCTAGATGTTATTAGTTAATAATCATCCAAAAGGAAATGTATTGCTTGCAGAATTTATTTGACGAGTTCCTTTGGGACTACATTAAATCCTTAAGTTCACAATATAACAATAGCGTTAAGTTATTCGATTCCTAAAAAAATATGGTTTTTAGACAACTTCCATTGAGTTAATTTAATCCATAAAGGAAATATGTGTGTACAAACATCCATATGGAATTAAACTAACTTAATAAATGAAATGTACGTTTAAGCAAAATATGTGTATTCCATTTAATTAAGTCAATTTATTAATTATGTGTATCAACTTATAAAACAAATACTAAGTTAATTATTATAAACATATAATATTAGACATTATATTTAATCAAAACATATCGTTAACCCAAATAACAATTTAATTATTAACCAAATAGTAAATTTATCATTAATAAATATTTATATTAAAATATTAAATAAAATCTAATTGAAAAGTGTTATTAAATAATAAATTTAATCCCATAAATAAAAGGTAAATAAAAATACAATATAATAATTGCATTCTCATTTTGTTGGAATGATTGCACATTACCTAAAGCCGGATGTTTCTCTTGGCTAGCCCTCTGAAAGAGACCATTCACTAGTGATAGGCTGGAAATATTCAACATTTCTCAGAGGTTTAGATGTCTCCTCTGCCAATAAGATCTTGAAGATGTAGATCATGTGTTTCTACAATGTGAGTTTACACAGGAATGTTGGAGATTTGTTCTTAATAAGTTGAATTTTGTTATGTCGCTCCCTAATACCATTTGGGATTTATTTGAATCTTGGCCTACATTGTATACTAAGTCTCTCCTTGCATCTATCTAGATATGTTCTCCATCTCTAATCACTTGGTCATTATGGTGGGAGAGAAACAAGCGTATCTTTAGGCAATCCCTTTCTACAGTGGATGTTGTGAAGATTACTATTGAAAAGTCTATATCAGAACTGGTTTCAGCCAATATTAAGAATAATTCCTCACACATCCTATTTTCTAATTGGGATGATGCTACACTCAAGGAGTGGAAATATATTTATCTCCCAACTTTCCTTACTATTAATAGGGCATCAAGAGGACTCGATAGGACAAAGGTTAAATGGTCCCCGCCAGAACATGGAGTTATTATGGTTAATTTTGATGCAGCCTCACGCAGGAACCCAGGTAAGTCAGGCATCAGGGTTTGCTTGAGAAATCATCTTGGAGTTCCTATTGCCTTATATTCATCTCCCATCCCACAGGGTACGAATAATGTGGTTGAAGCTTCTACGTTATTACAAGGGTTAGTGATTGCCAATTCTTTGGGATGCACTCATATCCATGTTGAAGGGGATTCCATGTTTTCTATTCATGCATGTATTAATAGAAAAATTATTAACAAAAACTTGGCCTATATTTATAAGCAAATTTGGAGGCTTATTGACTCCTTTAATTCATGCACAATTTCTCATATATACCAGGAAGGTAATTCAGCTGCTAATCATCTTTGTAGCCTGGGTTGTGATGATATTTAGATTGTGGACCATGACATGGATAAGGTACTTTATCTACATTCCACGTTGGCGGCCATTATATTTGAGGAGCAAGCTAGGATTTGATTTTGTCAATTGCTTATATTATTTGTTCAGTTAATATGAAGTTTGGGGAAGTCTAATCTGTCCTTTTAACTTCATACTCAATTTTGTAATTGTATATATCTT